>CM038215.1:230393705-230993705 GCA_021442155.1 Cymbidium sinense | reverse complement strand
ATTTTCAATATCATTTTCTAAGAAAAATATTTTATGATTTTCATGATTATACACCTCACTTGAACTAGATCTTTACTTCTTCTATCTCTTTGGTTAGCTAACTTATACATACATCTTTCACCTTCTTTCGTATCTAATCTATTATATAAATCACTAAAAGCTAAATTTTTTGCATCATATATTATTTTCTTAAAATCTCTACAGGTCATTTATATCTTTCCCAATTCTTTGAATTCTTACATCCAAATCAAATTTTATAACAATGTTTCTTATTTTTTTATATTTTCTTACACATTCTGACTCCACCACTAACAATTATTTTTATTAAAAGAAGCTTTTCCTTTTGATTTTTTCAAGCACATTTTTTGCAACTTGCTTAATTTCACTTGCTACTTTCTCACATAACATTAGCTTTCTTATGAACATCCCAAATTCCAATTTTATAAGTTTGCTCTTAAAAATATTTTATTTATGTGTTCTTTAAGTGTCCTATCTAATCTAAGAATTTGATTTATTTTTCCTCTTATAATCTTTCATCTTAAAATCTAAAACTAACAATGCCGACTTAAACTTTCACTTGGAATGACCTTACAATCTTTACAATTTAAACGATCTATTTTTTATCAAAAATAATCAATCATTTTACAAGATCCATTTTTATAAGTAATAATATCTTCATCTCTTTTCTTAAATAAAGATAACAACTACAAAATCATAAGTAAAATTTACTTCACTCCAAATTCATAACCACCATAAATATTTTAAAATCTTCTAACACTCTACCAATACGTCCATTTAAATCTCCTCCAATAAATACTTTTCTTCTTCAAGATATGTTTTGTATTAGTCCTCTAATTCATTCCAAAATTTTTCTTTTGAGCCTACATCCAAACTTACTTGAGGAGAATAAACACTTATAACATTGATAATCTTAGTATCAAAAATAATCTTTAAAACTATAATACTATCTCCAAATCTATTAATATTTATAACATTATCCTTCAAATTTTTATCTATAATCACACCTACGTCAATTCTAATTCAACTTCTACCTGAATACCAAAGTTTAAAACCTAAACTATCAATCTCCTTGACCTTCTCCCCAACCCATTTAGTTTCTTGAACATATACAATATTTATCTTCCTATGAATCATAATATCTATTAATTCCATTAATTTACCTGTAAGAGTACTTATATTCCAAGTTCCTAACATAATTCTAGTTTCATGGACTAACATTTTTGCCCATATTCGTCCATAATGTGAAAACCCTTGCTTTTTTAATATTGCACCCAGGCTGATGGGCGACCTTGTACTTTTTCATATTCGTCATACGCGTTTCCAGGAGACGCCAAGATTAAGACAATGTTTTAAAAGATTCATGTCATGATTATTTCGACAAGTTTTACGCTGGCTGTCGACTGCCTATTGCAACCCTCCATTTTTCACAAGAGTAAGTAGATAATTTCATTTTCAAAATTATAATAATCTAAATCCAAAAAGTAATGAACAAAGTTGTGAAAATCAAATCGGATATTAAACAAGAAAGAGAGGTTTATTATTCAATGGTTTTGTTGAATCCCGATTTCTGTAGATGAAGGAAGAACCTTCTGAGATACTTGAGAAATAAGGTTAAGTAAAAAGATTGATAACTGGATGATAGGGAAGTAGATAAAATAGAAAAAATATAATTATTATTGTCTAAGATGTCCAAAATGCAAGTACAAAATATAAGGGGCTGGACTAAGAGCCAAGAAGTCCCCTTATAAGAAAGAAATACTCATTTTATAATATTAAATGATAGTCATACATAAAAAGATCATATAAGGCAAGTTTAATACAAAATATTCTCGCCTAAGCTGATAGAGTTGAGCAATTAATGTTCATCGAGTATGCGAGTAAGAATGACTGAGGAAAGTAGTCATGTTGTTCCTCAACCTAGTTGCTAGATACTGGCAAGTAGAATTAAGTCTTGCCTTTGAATTATCGTACTCCAAGTTCTCAGTTCGCTGGGTTGGATCCATCTTCCCTTGTCGGGTGCTCCTTCTGGCGACTGTTCATATTATGGGTCGTTAAATACCCTTTATGCGAGTGTTCTTGTCATGACTTTTAGGCTCGTTTTAGGCCTACCCGCTACTTAACTCCTTGATTCTTTTTCTCCTTGTAGAGGTACCTCGCAAAAAAAGACAGAAGAATAAAAATGATTAGCTGTTAAACATTTTATGATTTGAGAAAATACATATTATTATTGGGAGGTCACATCACCTTTGGACTGACCCGATTTTTCAACGCTCTATAGGCTATAAATGGATATTTTTCTTTCTTTTATGAACTCAGCATTACTTACTCGGGTAAACATTTTGTCTCTCAAGAATCGACTCTGCAAAACATATTGAAACATAATCACCATGGACACAAAGAGGCCTCACGGCGACATCGATCCCTCAATCATGTGGGCAGGCCTTCGCAAAAAAGGTCAAGAAAGTGAAGAAGTTCGAAGAGGCCACTGCCATTCCAGCAGTTGAAGCAAGTATTTCAACTACTCCAATCCCATCGACCGTCACCATGACTATTCCCTTTGACTTGCGAGGAGAATCAAGCGCTCACCTACTTGAGAAGCAGGCTGCTGTGATGAGTGAGCAACCGATAACACTTCCTGAAAAAGAGGAAGAAGGGGTGGATGCACCTTTGATTCAACGCAGGAAGGTGATGGTGAGCCGATTGGTCGGACCAGTCACTGAGAATGCGGCTGTAGAGGAATATCTCACTAAGGTGAGTTTACTTATTGTCACATACTACGAGTCCCTTTTATCTGAATCTCTTACTTTCTTCTTTGGTCATGTGTATCCAGTTTACAGATGTTCCTCACCGATCATTTCTTATAGATAACTTAGAGCCGCCTTTCCATGGAGATTTGCTGAGTCATTTCCCGAGTAAAGAGGAATTCCATTTACTCGAAAGGTGACTTCCCTTCCTAAGGGTTGGATCTATAGCAAATCCTCTTATTAAAATTCCCCTCCTGATTTTTGTCAAATTTATTTCTCGTCGACTAGCGTTGACGCCAACTTTGCCACCAACCTCATCGGCACCACGGGTGAATTTAATGGAGATCACTCAACTTGAGGCGACCATTGATGTTCCTATTACCGAAACTAATTTCACTTATGGACGATGATATTTCCGGCTCCTACCATAGAGATGTGGAGTCGTCGAAGTCACCTTTGATTGGGGAATGATGTGGAGAAACTGCGAGTATTCACGGAATCCTCTGAGATTGAGACTTTAGGAGGGGAGGTCTCCCTCTTAAGGGAGGCCTTAGACCCCAGCGAGACATGGGCGAATTGCGAGCACAACTGGAGCAGAAGTCGCAGTGACGACAGTCCTTAGAGGTAGAACACCAACTCAACTTTCCAATTATGACTAAGTTATTATTGTTGCAGAACTCCATCAAGTCACGGAGTACTTCAGTTCTCCTTTATAGTGCGAGTTTTTTGTTTTATTATATGTGCGAGAAAGGCTGTCTCGTCAAAGACTAGCACTCAAACCTTGTAATAAAATTACTGAAAAAATAATGTATTTAAAGTTTAGCGAGTGTACCTTTTAATGAATAAAAATAAATATTTTTATATTTTTTTGCTCGCGAGTACAGTTTGAATTTTTATTATTACGCATTGATTGTTCCCTATAGCTCATATCGCTTGCAATATCCGTGAGATTTGAGCAATCCTTTCTTCACTAACTGCTTGATTTGATGTATGCATTACTACATCTTTCTTATTATACCTATAAATTCTCCATGGCTAGAGTGATTGGAACTTTGATTGCTCTCCCTGAGTTGTATGAGTAAAACTTCCTTGCGAGCATTTCGTCATCAGCAAGTATGACTGCTCAAAAAAGCAACTTCATCCTTTCAGCAGAGGCTTAAATTAAGGAAGTCCCAGAGTTGGATCCCTCCACCGCGATCTCAATATTTTTTGGTACTACAGTGGAAATCCAAATTTCACCATGCAAGTAATTGAGAGGACCGAGTGTCTTAACTCTGTGAGGACGCAAGAGCTTTGCATTCTGCTCGCCCACTTTAGGAACGGATTCCGACTTCTCATTTCACACGAGTAAATAGACTTCTTCGACTTCTTCGGAGGGGTGCCCACCTAAGTCATTCCTAATTTTGTGGCGAGCATCACAACTTTCATCTTTTTCCTATGAGAAGAAGGTACTTCACGGAGTATGGATCTCTTTCACCGCTTGTTCGTGGTGAGGGATCACTAAGATGAGATTGTGCAATTTTTAGCAACTCTATTGAATATTTAGAGTCTTCCAAATAAAGTACAGAAGTGGCGGTCACCGCTTCTGATCACGAAGAGCGTGACGTAGTGGCCCATGTCAATTATTCCCCTCCTTTACTAGCCGAGCTAGCCCACCAAGCTTGGCAAGCCGAGTGTACATGTGATGGAGGCGATGGAGAAGTTACAGGGTCACAACTTGAATGACACTCTCTACTATTGCTTTGGGTGTGTCTTCACCACCTTCGATAAATCCATTTCCCTTTCTACTCGCAAATCCCTTCATAATTTTAGTGATTTGTTCTTCTAATTTTTTCCTTTGTGTGTTCGTAGGAGAGGCAACTCCCACTGCCCTCGAGCTCAGCCCTAAAGTGCTCCAATTCCTTGATGGCAAGCGCGAGATCGGCGAGGGAGTGGCCAGCAGCCTGGAATCGACCTCTCTCGAGGTCGGCGAAGAGGAAGAGAAGGGGGAGCCAAGCACGACTCCTACTGAGACCGCTGATGAAGCCAAGCGGAGTACCACTCCCAGGAAGTCCAAAAAGCGAGCAGCAAAATTGATTCCTCGTATTCACTAGTAGAGTAACGAGTCTGCTGAAGAAGAAGAGGAAGGCCCGGAGGAGAACTTCTCCCTAAATCTACGCGATCCCACTTGTGAAGCCTATGAGTTGGTCTCCTCCATCTTCTCCTGTTATCTCCACAAACTCTTGGCTAACCTCCCGAATGCTCGCTTGCCTCATGCTGTCATAACTACTAAGGTGATAGCGTGGCAACGAACTTCAGAGGTGTGCCACAAATTTCTTGGGAAGAGGAAGGAGGCCTTCGGGAGTAGGACTTAATTAGCACGAACAAAGAAAAAACTGACCACTCTCAAAGCCCAACACGGAGATCTTCAGGCGGAGGCAGCTCACTAGGAAGAGGAGAAAAAAGGGGCGACCATGGAGCTTACTCACCTTGTAAAGGCAAAAGAGAGTTAGAGGAAGAGCTCTCGCATCGGACTGAAGAGTTTCAGAGGAGAGGAACCGAATTTACCAAGTTTCTCAATTATGACGAGTACAAAGAGATCCTACAACGAAAGTTCAAGGATGGCCTCCACATTGTCATCGCCAAATTGGTAAGGCATTGTCACATTGCCGCTAAGTTCTTGGACTTTTTGAATGTACTTGTGCTTTTGGACTCGGACGATGATGATGAGAGCATTTCGAGCTGATATATTATTTCCTCCATTTCCATAACAAAATTTTGTTTCTTCTTCTTCTTCTTTTTTTTTTCTTTTTGTGAGTAGGACGTTTGTATCCTCTCGCTTAACTATAAAATACATTATGAAATGAAAGTTACAAATATATTTCTAATCGAGTATACTTATCTGAATAACAACTTGATTTATTTCTTTGTTGAGCGTTTTTGAATAGATGGGCTGATACTCATTGGTCAATATGCAAGTGACTCCACATTTAACTTGGAATATTCGAGTCACTGATCAATAAGTTCATCTCCTAGTAGTCACTTTAGCACGGTGAGTCCGTGTATACTCGTTCATCAATATGCAAGCAACATTTGATTATGGTGCTAACCATAGGAGAGAATCATAACTATCCTATGTAGATTCGCTAGTGTGATGTTCATTTGTTTGAATGAAATGACTTACAATATCTTGAGCCATTAACTCATAGAGGGCACTTCTCTAAGTGATTGTTTTAATATCGCGAGCTTATGCATACTCATTAGGTTGATTCTCGCTTATAGATGCACAAGTAGCTCTGCTCGACATAGGATACTTTATGTAATCGCATCGTATATTAGTCACCCCTTTTAAGGGTTAGCATTGACTAATTGATTAAGAAAATTGATCATTTCTTCTTTGCTGACTTTATGGGTGTCAACTCTACTCGATAGTGGCCAACCGCACGAAGTGTTGGTCCTTTTTAATTTAGTTGACGACCTCACAAGATATCGGTCTTACACTATAGTCGTCAACCGCACGCAATGTTGGCCTTTTTTAATTTAGTTGCCGATCTCACGATGTGTTGTTCTTATACTACAGTTGTCAACTGCACAGAGTGTTGGACTTTTTTAATTTAGTTGTCAACCACATGAGGTGTCGATCTTATATTATATGCCACACCCCAAGAAACCCCACTTATCCTAGGGTTAGTATGAGGTATAACATTTTAGGATGACTTGATTAGACACAGATTCCACCGACTTATCCCAACATGTGTCAATTTAAGACAAACAAGTGAAATCTGAATCTCACTAAATCATCACGAGCAAACTCTTACATTTTGAACATTCTTAGCATTCACTTCAGATATAAATCATATATTTGGGAAGCGTCTAAATTTACTTTACAACATAAACACACAACTACTAAAAGTATCCAAATAAAATTTCATACGTACCCAAAAAGTTTTTACAATCTTCCAAAATTGTACACCTAAAACTATACATCAAAATTATGCAATTCAAAAAGCTAGATTAAGTACTACACTCCTCGTTCTTGCGTGAAATATCAACATGTAATATCATAAATTAAAGCCCAATGAGATAAGTAAAACTAAAATAATCTTAAGACAAGACTTCAGAAATAATGTGCATGTATAATTAAAATATGTTGAAACACAAATGCAAATAAAATATGCCGTAAGAAAACATGTTTATCCAATATACGAGTTGAACATTAATCTGTAAGATTGTAGCATGTAAATAGTGTACAGTATAAATAGTTATATGTACAACTTGCATTCAATGAAATTCAAGTGATATCTTATACCAAATCATTTTCTTCAAAATGTCATTAATAATTACATAAGTTTTAACTTTCATAACATAAGGGTCGTCACCCGACCCATCGGCCCAAAGCTGTAGATAAGGCAGGACTGATACCGTACTACTTACCAAACAACTCCCTTGAAACTAATTGGCTTGTCCAACCTCATCTCGTCAGAATTTTAGCTTACCTGCATAGGTTATCGTGCAGATGTCTTCCTATCACAATTTATTAACATTTATCATTTACCTTATGCATTATTTTCATTCAAACATGTAGCCATGTCTGTACTGACTCATTTTATTCATATACATAATAATATCATATGACATCAAGAAATAAATTATATTAGAATCATAGTAAATCATTGTAGCATACTTGATAAGGGATGTAGATAATCAAATTCATTTAAACGGAACATAGAAGAAACAATTAATTTGCCAAATATAATGCAATTACAGGATGTAACAGTGGTAAACAGTAATCCTATTAAGCATCTGAAATTAACTTAGCAATCACAAATCACACTTCAGTGTTTTAGCCAGTGTCATGATGTGCTTGTCAATTACTTGAATATAGCCTATCATTAAATTTTCTTATCAATACTTGAAACTCTTAAATTAGGATTAACTTAATGCCTTTGCAAACCAACATTACATTCTCACCTGAATTTGAGATGGAACTATCCTCACGCAATCCTACCTGCTACAAGTCTTCTTCAATGAATGATAATATTGTTATATCCTGAAATTATTGTCATTATAATCATAAATCACCACCATGATAACAATTGCAAATTTAGCACATAAATTAATAATAACATTTAGGTTGATTAAAATTATCAATTTTTGATTAATATATGTGTTTACATTTTGAAATGATTAAAATCTTTCCTGTACATATCTATGGATATCAAGCCCTTTCATATCTTTCCAAATTTTTAGTTTCAAATTAGTTATAGTAAATTGTTCCCGATATATTTAATAATGGTTATTCACAGGTTAATTACATTAATAAAATCAATCAATATTAATTACCTTTTAACACATCTATATCTAATATAAATATTACTAACATTTATTCATATATATATGCATTTATTTATTCACTTAAATCTTGACTAATTTAAAGAAATCATAAGCTAGACAGCAGAAATTAAGGATTTTATTTATTAAATGGTATTATTATTACATCCTACATGCATATGAATTTATAAGTTAATACCTATATGTATATTAAATATATATACTTATCTCTGCGAAGATTTTCCCAAATCCCAATTGTAAACCCACGGTTAATAGCTGCTCCTCACAATCCTCTCCAAATGCCAAAATCATCAACTACCAACGATTGGAAAGAAAAAAAATGAAAATTAAAGGTTGTACGTATTAATGAGATTATTCCTATATATTATATACATACATATATATATATATATATATATATATAGGCGGTAATGGAGAAAAGATTTGGGAGGAGATTAAAAGTGCTAAAGTGATTAAGTTGGAAATTGGGATTACTCTAATTCTTAATCCCTCAGCCATCCGGTTTCCACCATTTGGAAATCAGCCATGCACACATATATAAGTGGATTTGGTAGATTGCTGCAGTAAAATGATTTAGTGAACAATAATCTTTAAATTAAACATAAGAAATTTATTAAGGTATAATTTAATTCATAACTATAATTATAATAATAATTTATATACACTTCTATATATCAAACTGAATAAAATTGAGAGTAAAATTTTATAAAAATGTGCATGATGATTTTTGAGGTGTGAAAAATGGGATTGTGTGTTATTTAGGTAATTGAATTTTATATTTGATTTTTTAAAACAAATTTAAAAGTGCATGCTTCATAAAAATTGAGGCGAGCCAGGCTTTGAGATAGGCCTCACATATCACTGATGAGGCATAAGCCTCATTACGATTTTTTTTTAAAAAAAAGTTGAGGCGGGCTTTTTGTTGTGCAATTTTAAACAAGGAGACTCATTGACTCACACAAATGACCACATTAGAGAACTCACTACTTGGCATGCAACACTCATCCAATGGTCTAAACAAGGGCAAGTCACTTAGTGGTTACACATGGACATTTGTCAATTTGTATTGTAAATAACATATTGGTTCTAGAAATGACATGTAGTTTTCTCTTGTGATCAATCCTCATATCCTATAAAGAAAGAATCTAGAGGAAAAAGGTTCAGGAAAAAGGAACTTTTTCTTGGCTTTTTTAGTATTCCTGATAAGAAGAAAATTGATTCTTATACTCTGACCCCTGCTTGTACTCATATTATGACATAGTAAAAAATTTCATTCTTTCTATCTAATCCTGTATGATCTAGCTCTACTCTCTACGTATCTACGTAACGTCCTAAATCACTCCACGGAAAAATTTGAATTTCACAAAAAATATTATTGTGATATAAAAAAAATAAATGTACTCACCTCAATCTAAGAAGTTTGATCTTGCTTTATCAAGTTTGTCCTTAACTCTATCTACTTTAATTTGATACCTAAAACATAAACATATTTTTAAATATACATAAACTATTTAAACCAATAACTTATATAAAGATTTGCATTTAAATTTAATACCTTTCTTTATCAAAATTTTCTTCTTTGTCGATTTAATATTATCTCACTTAATAAAACTATTCAACTATTTAATGAAGCATTATGATTATCTACTTACTATTATCATTAAATATTTAATAATTATATATGATTATACAAATTATTTAGGTTAACTTTTTAAATTTATATATCCGATATCATCAATTCTAGTTATAGGCAATATTTTGAGAAGAAACGATGTTTCCAAAATAATATGTTATGTTAAATTTTTAACTAATAAAAATGGCAAATAGATGCAAATATCATTCTAACAAATTGTTACAGAAGATAATTTATAGTCAATTTGTAGGGTTTCACCATCAGCAACTCCTACCTTATAAGTGATTTTTTTAAAATATTTAGAAGATATTAATCCTTCTTGAATACAGTGAACCCCTTGGGGGGGGGGGGTTTTAATAAATAAATTAAATGATTTATTATGCTGAAATATTATCAAAGTCAGGTTAGAGTTATTCAAACTCTTATAAATCCTTTACTGGATATTATGTCATCATAATAAATCTTTTTGTGATTTATAAACAAAATATTTTCATAATCTTTCAGTATAATCCTTCGTCAAATATGTCAGTAATTCCTTTTCAATATTGCGGGTTGGAAGTTCCATTTATGTTGACTGTTTGGATTTACTGAAAATTATGAATCTATTTTATTATAACTCAAAATTGTTTGATTTATTTATTAAGCTGCTTTATTTGTTGAATTCTTCCCCTACACTTCTTATGGCTTCCTCTTCTGATTCGAATTCTAATCATATGATTAGAAATTTATTAAATAATAATTTAATCAAAAATATCGAATTAACGGAGTTCCATCTAAATAAGGAAGATATTAATAGGTGGTCATTACCTAAGATCGAAAAATTTTTGATTTACTGAATTAGCACCTTTGATTTCAAAGAAAAAACCTCCGTTAAAATGGTAGAGCAATCAATCACTATAGATCAAATAGACAAAACTATTTATCTATTAACTGAAGAATATTTGTATAGAGATATGCAAGACTATAAGTATATTCATATCGGTTGATTCAAATAATATTTAAACATTTAACTTTAAAAGGATTAAATGCTTCCATCCTTGCCTGTTTAAGAGATGATAGATGCCTTAACTAGGCACAATCTCTTATATAAATAATTGAAACTAGTCTATATCATAGACCATTTTATTTCAATATTTTTTCTAATCTAAGTTTATCTTTAACTGATATAAATTTTTTTGAAGCTATCGAGTTGCAATTACAACTTCATGGATATGATTTTCTTGCTAGATCTGAAACTATTGCACTTATTTTTAGATTACATTTCAGAGTTTTAAATATAAAGAAATTATTTGGAGTAGAGTTAAATATCCTCTTTGATCAAATCAAGGAGATATTCAATGAATGGATGGAGGTTGCACCAAAAATGCGAACCATCAATCCTAGAAGAATGATACAAGGCTAAAATCTGGCCTATGTTTTTGCTAACTGTCAAATTTTGTGGATTTAGTTTTGGAAGGTTACTCTCGAAAATGACTCTTTTAATCAATTAGTTATCCAAAGATTTTTTTTTAAAATGGTAAACCAGATCAACATTGAGAATAAACTCAAATAGATCCGGATAATCATTAAATCCTATTTGGAATTAACTATTCCATAAAATATTTTGACTTCAAGCCATCAGTTGAAGATGTTATTGATAGCATTAAAAGAAGATATCCACATGAAGATGAGATCCAGCATAAAGTTAGATTAAAGAAGATGTATGAAACACAATTTGCTAAAGTCTTCAAACATCTAATTTACATTTACGACAGTGGAGAATCCTCTGAAGATGTTGATGTTGAATCTACTAGTGAAAATTAGTGCACTCAATTATTGTCTGCACTGTAGCTCAATTATCTCGCGCACTGAGATAACATAAAGCAACTTTAGCAAAAGTAAAGTTGCATTATGTGTTGTCATCAATTATTAAGGCCTCTTAATAGATGTAAAAGTTTACGACTGAATAACTTTGCATAAAGTTATTCATTTTCTGTCACCACCTCTATTATTGTGTCTTGTTTAATAATTAAGCAAGTGTATTTTATGATCTATCTCCCTCTATATAAGGAGGCTTCGTCTATTATCTAGAGTGTGCAAGTTTCTTTCTTCTCTTCTTCTGTGTGCCTTCCGAGTCTTCTATTCCTTCTGTGTGCTTTAAGTACTTAATAACAAGTAAGTTTGTTTATAATATTTCTTTCTTGGTTTCTAATTCTAGTATTCATTTCATTTATAATGTCTTTAGGATTTGTGATAAATCGGAATATAACATTTTCATCTCACATTTCACAATAAATTCCACTATCATTAATTCTAGTTATAGACATTATTTTGAGAAGGAACGGTGTTCCCAAAATAATATGTTGTATTAAATTTTTAACTAATAAAAATGATATATAGATAAAAATATCATCCTGATAGATTACTACAGAAAATAATTTGTAGTCAATCTGTAGGGGTTTCTCTATTAGCAGCTCTTAGCTTCAAGTGATTTTTTCAAAATATTTCGAAGGTATTAATTTTTCTTGAATACAGTTTAAATCTACGCCACTATCAACAAAGGCCGTCAAATTTGATAAAATAAATTCTTTATTTATAATTAATTTTATGAAAATATACCAATTTTGGTATATTACCTTCTGAATACTCTGCAATAATCCATGTTTTTGATTTTCAGAAGTTTCGGGATTGTCAGGATTTTCAGGTTATGAATAAGTCGGATATTAATTTATTTATAAATATATTATTCGGCTATTCATCTGATCTTGTTCAGCTTTAATGTCTCTAATTTCTTGTTGTAAATTTTTTATTTCATTTTTCAAATCATTTAGAGATACTTCAACTGATGGAATATTTTGTTCTGCTCTTCTCTTACATACTTCTTTCATAGAGTATATAAAGAAGTTAGAAAATGCCTTATTAGATTCATTTTCATTTAGGACTTTAATAATCTTATTTCGAGTAGATGAATTATCTACTTGACCTAAGATTTTAATAAGTTGGTCTTTTTTATCAGAAGTAAGAGTAAAAAAATCAGACATTTCTATAATATTTTTATAATAATCTGTTTGTTGGCAAGAATTGCAACACTCAGATTTTTCATCATCGGAAGATGATGATAAGATTTCATTATCTTCTTCTTCTGATGATAAATCTTTCTCAAATTTAGAAGAAGTTAAAAGAATTTTCATGAGAATTTGTTTTAACCCTTCATCAATTTTTAATGCATTTAACTTCTTTTTAACAGTACATCTGTTAACATAATGACCCATACGACCACATTTATAACATTTTATTTCTCTTTTGGGTTTTTTTGATATAGGTTTGGATTTAGAGGTTTTAGAATTTTTGTAAGACTTCTTAATCCGCTTATTTTTAAAATCTTATTTTTGCTTACCTTTCTTCCTAGAGGAAGATCTAACTAGAGGAGGATCGCAGGCAAATTGTTCGCATAATTCACCGAGTAATCATTTTTCAGAAGGCGTTCTCATATGATTTGATTATTTAGCCTTATATCAGAATAAAGGGTTAAACCCGTGTTAATACAGGCAGATATAAGATTTTCATATGTGTATGCTTCACATGGGATTAAACCATTGAACAAATGAAGATGAGACTTAACCTTTTCAGCGAAACGATTACGAAGTCCTATAAATTTTTGTTTCTAATGTAAACTATTGGCATCATGTAATGTCATAACTCGAGCGAGAAAAATATCTTTGTACCATCTAAAATGTGTAAGAGATGGACATCTTAATTTTTGGAGCAAGAAATGAGTTTTTTCTCCTTAGACTCCAATTGTTCCCACAAGATGATTCAGGATGGCTTAGATCAAATTGTAAACATTATTTTCATTTGATTTTTGTTATTCTTTGGGTAGACTTTTTGTACTAAGGTCGATTTCACTAAGTAAATCATCATTTTATTCTTGAGAGAGATAATGATCCTACTAACCCTTCAACATTCCTGAGAACCCAGAAATAATAACACGAGCTAATTGCTCGGAAGTAACAGATTGATGTCTGGCCTCAAAGGAGGATGCAAATATTAGCATACGGTAAAGAACTTGATGGAGTTGATGTTCAGTAAGTCCATCAATATTTCATTCCCAAAGAGAATTTACATCATAAGAGTTGCTAATAAAATCAATAGGTTCTTCAAAAAGTAAATCTTGAGGTGTATGTCTCTTTTAATAGTGTTTATCTAAATTCTTTCTTGGATAAGATATTTTATTTATCTTAAGCGGAGATTGAATTTGAAGATTTTGAAATACTTCTTGACTTCCTTCGACATTTTCTTTAATCTAACTTTATGCTGGATCTCATCTTCATGTGGATATCTTCTTCTAATGCTATCAAGAACATCTTCAGCTGATAGCTCGAAGTCAGAAGATCTTTGTGAAATAGTTAATTCCAAATAGGATTTAATGATTATGCGGTTCTGCTTGATTTTATCATCAATATTGATCTGGTTCTACCATTTTAGCAAAAATTATCTTTAGATGACTAATTGATTAAAAGAGTACTTTCCGAGAGTAACGTTCTAAGACAAAATTTACAAAATTTGGCAGTTAGTAAAAAAATAGGCCAAATTTTGGTCTTGTATCATTCTTTTAGAATTGATGGTTCACATTTTTGGTGCAGCCTCTATCCATTCATTGAATATCTCATTGATTTGATCAGGGAGGATATTTAATTCTGCTCCAAAATAGTTCCACCATCTGTAGAACAAAGTTGAAAAATCTCAGAAAATAATTTATTTATTCTTAATGAACATCCATGAATGCCTTTTTTTATCATTGATAAAAAAAGGTTTTCATCATGGCTTGAACATAGCACCAACAACTCACGCTAATTTTATTTTGTAAATTAGCAGAAATAAAGATAGTTTTTTTTTGGAAATAGAATTAAACTCCATTCACTTTGATGAATAATCTAATGTACAACACATTTGCTATATATAATGATTTGACAGATCACGCACATGAAAAATCTCAATACACTTGAGTTATGTTAAAATTTTCTCATAATTTTCTCTTGATAAATTTGCTTCAAATGGAAAAGGATTATTTCATAAATATTTTTCAAATAATGCCCACGGATTATTGATAGAATAATCTGATGAGTTTATTTTTATCATGTTTTGTTTTATTTCTTTGAAGAAATAAACAGATTATTGAGCAACGACATCTTTGAGGGATGATGTTGCTACTTTTGCTTTAGAAGATTCATCTTTCTCACTTATTAGTTGAGAAGAGGTGTCATAAAGATAAGTTTTGAGGTCGATCATTCCAACAATAGAGCTGTTGGACGGATCTTTTCCCCGATCTCTCCCCCCTCGAAAAGGACTGCCTCAGTTAGAGGGGTTCATCCTTCGGTGAGGGGTGATCCACTCCTGATTGTCCCTGCAAAAATTCATGGGTCAAGAAATCAGGAAGTGTGTTAGTAGATCCGTTAATGAATTCAATATCGAAATCAAAATAAAAAAGTTGAGCTTGCTAAGAAACAAAAATTTGTTTAGAAATTAAATTTTTAACATCTTTTTCAATAATATACTTAACAGATGAACAATCAATGCGTAAGAGGAATCTTTGATTGAGAAGATCATCTTAAAATTTAGAAATGTTTTTAACAACAAAAAATATTTCCCTTTTAATGACGGAATGTTTAGTTTGAGTCGAATTCCATGAACCTGAAGTAAAGTGAACTAATTCTTTTTTAGAATTTTTTCATTGTTGTAAGATACTCCCATAACCGAGATTCGATGCATCAATTTCAATGATTTCAAAGCTATCAGGATCAACAAGGTTAAGGCAAGAAAGATTTTTTACACATTTTTTTAATTTTTTGAACTGCCATGGTGTGCAGATCTATCCATGATGGTGACTTTCTTTAAACGATCAAAAAGTGGTGAGACATCTTATGCCAAATTTTGATAAAAATCAGCAACATAATTTAAAGTGCCTAAAAATCTTTGTAACTGATTTTTCTCAAGAATAATATCTAGAAATTTATCACCAATCCTAAAGAAATCATTATAAATAAAATGAATAAACTTAATAAAAAGCCTATGCACTTAAAAAAAAAATTTCTTCTCCATCACTTCAAAATAAAATCCAATCTTGTCTTCAAGATTTTCAAAATTCTATTTGTGGTGAAAACCCAATAGTTTTTTGGAATCGAAAAATTCATTCAGTGGAACTCCCGTACATTGATACTTTCAATGAACGTGACATTCCAACTAAAGCTCATCCTTGCCAGATGAACAAGCATTACTTGGCTTTATGTAAAGCAGAAATTGTTGAATTATTAGAAAAATAAATAATTCGACAATCCTATTCACCATGGAGCTACACTGCTTTTTATGTCATGAATGCAGCCGAAAAAGAAAGAGGAAGATCGAGACTTATAATAAATTACAAGCCTCTTAATAAAATCCTTAAATGGATTAGATATCCTCTAAAAAAAAAAATATTTGCTTAATAGACTCCACAAAGCAAAAATCTTTTCTAAATTTAATTTGGAATCTAGTTAATGGTAGATTCAAATTAAAGAAGCGGACAAATATAAGACTACTTTTACAATTCCATTCGGTCATTATGAAGGAAATGTAATGTAATTTGAGCTTAAAAATGTCTCATCTGAATTTCAACATATTATGAATAATATATTTGAAAATTATTTTCAATATATTCTTGTTTATATTGACGATGTTCTTATATTTTCTAGTTTCATAGATGAATATTTTAACCATTTAAAATAATCCCACTAGCCCTTCAACATTCCTGAAAGCCCAAAAATGATAGCACAAGCTACTTGCTCGAAAGTAGCAGATCAATGTCTGGCCTCAAAAGCGGATGCAAACATTAGCATATAGTGAAGAATTTGATGGAGTTGATGTTCAGCAAGTCCATCAATATTCTATTCACAAAGAGAATTATCATCATAAGAGTTACTGATAAAATCAATATATTTCTCAAAGAGTAAATCTTGAGGTGTAGGCCTCTTATAATAGTGTTTATCTAAATTCTTTTTTGGATAAGATATTTTATTTATCTTAAGCGGAGATTGAATTTGAAGATTTTGAAATACTTCTTGTATTCCTTCGACTTGGTCAGGTTATCAAATCATTTTGTGATTATTATGATTCATTATATGATTCATCCTCTAAGATTTCTAGAGAATGATTCTTAAATTTAAGAACTAAATCTTGAATATCTTCACTATTAGATCCTAACTTAAAAGTAAGTTTAAGAAGAGGATAAAAAAAAATATTTTAACATAGCTGAAGATGAATTTGCTGAAGTTAATCCTTCAGTAATTCTTCTTATAATCTTATCTTGATTATGAAATTTTTCTTATCATCTGATCAATTTTAGATCCTATTCTAAACAAATAATCATAAATAATTTGGAGAGTGTTATTGCTATAATTAAATTGTTTAATTATAACAATAAATTCTTTTAAAGCTTGAGGATATGTATTAATTTTGCCAAAAGCAGCAATATCAAGAGATTTATCATAAACCATTTGGGCAATTGGTAGTGGTATAGAGTTTCCACTACTTTGTCTTGCTCCTTAGGTCATTTTTTGTTACTTAAAACAGCTAACTGAGCTAATTGTGTATAATTTTGAAAGAACCAGGCTACAAAATAAATTGTTGTCATTCCTTATTTCGTTTAGTCATTTCTTTGAAATATATCTCGAATATTTCGATTCGTTGACTTTCCGAGCTGATAATTTTATACCATTTTCGGAAATTATCATACTTAGGCTATATATTCTCTCAAAATAGTTTCTCTAGACTTAGATCCTATTTGATAATTCATTAATACTAAAATCATTTCAAAAGGAGTGGGAGATTTATTTTCTCTCACTGGATGGTAAAGATTATTATGATTTAATTGAATTGCTTCAATTGGTGGTTCTTCTATATGCGTAGGAGAACCTGTAGATCTTGTCCTTACCGAAATTTCTGAAGGAAAAGAAACTCTAGGAAGGGTTATAAATCTACGGAGATTAAACCTAACCTCTACATCACCATCAGATGTTTGGATTATCTGACCACATATGATATTGTCTAAGATTCAGGAAATACCACTTAATGACTATTAGTGGCTATATGAGAAGCTAATAAATTTGTCTCAATTAAGGTTGTTCGTTCAAGTGGTTGAACAACCTTTTTAGCATTAAGATTTAAAGTATTTAGAACTCTGAAATATAATCTGAAAATAAGAGCAATAGTTTCAGATCCAAGAAGAAAATCATGTCCATGAAGTTGTAATTGCAACTTAATAGCTTCAAAAAGATTTATATCAGTTAAAGATAAGCTGAGATTAAGAAAAGCATTGAAATAAACTAGTCCGTGATATAGACTAGTTTCAATTACTCCCATAAAGGATTGTGCCCAGTTAAGGCATCTACCATCTCTTAAACAGGCAAGGATGGAAGCATTTAAAACTTTTAAAGTTAATCATTTGTAGAACTAAGCTGGAAGATCTCTGAAAATAATTTCTTTATTCATAATGAACATCCATGAATGTCTTTTTTTATTGTTGATAAAAAAAGGCCTTCATCATAGCTTGAACATAGCACAAGTAATTCACGCTAATTTTATTTTGTAAATTAACAGAAAGAAAGATACTTTTTTTTGAAATAGAGTTAAACCCTATTCACTTTGATAAATAATCTTATGTATAACACATTTGTTATACATAATGATTTGACTGGCTTGATCACGCACATGAAAATTTTCAAAACATTTGAGCTGTGTTAAAATTTTTTCATAATTTTCTCTTGATAAATTTGCTTCAAATGGGAAAAGATTGTTTCTCAAATATCTTTCAAGTAATGCTCACGAATTAGAAGGAACAGAAGACTCGAAAGTAATTCCCTCTTATAATAGTGTAGGCCTCTTATATCCAGTATTCTTGTTCATTACTTCATTATGTTTTCTTCCATTTGAATATGTATAAAGTATTTTAAATTGGTTCTACTCCTATTTAAATATTACAAATCTACTAATGTTTAATATAATATAATAAACAAATCCTAATTTCATAATTTTAGACATAATATGAAACGTCATCATCAACCCTTTAGGTTCATAAAATTTTCTAAATTAATTTCATAATCATAGCATAGAGTTTTAATATATATATATATATATATATATATATATATATATATAACATAAATCTCATAAAATTGTAGCTTCCAAATTTTTATCATTAAAATTCTTGATGTTTTCTGATTTAAAATTCATACCTTGGGTATCTCCCTTTACTTGGAAAAAAAAAAAATCACCACTTGCCTCCTTGATTTCCCCTTCCTCTACACTAAAACTATTCCATCAAACCTTACCTACCCGTTGCATGCCTTTTGTGCTTGCTCAGCTTACCACCATCACGACCTAGCCCACAATCCCCATCCAACTGCTCCCCAATGCTCTCACCACCCTCGCTTCCCGCCTTTACAGCTCACTTTCATTCGATAACTCTTTGTTCAATAGCACAAGTTGCCATCCATCTCTTCCTCTTATATGCTCTCTATTATGCACGAGAGAATCCCCTACCTCATCCCCCTTTTTAAAAGTGAATTGGCTAGGGTCGATTCAATTGAACTAGTGATGGTGGGTTAAACTTCTCTTTTTTAAAACAGGATTTCACAATCTTCCCTACCTGCAAAAGTTGTCCTCAAAATTTGCACATTAGTCATATTTACCTATATATAACCTTTAAGCATTCATCACAAAAACATCATTAGTCTAAACATTATTATTAAATATTTTCATTATCATAGTAACATTAGGTGTTACAGAGATGAGGATGCTTAGGTTGTGATAGTGTAATTTTAGTTGTAGAAGTTCTAGTAGTAGTGTTGTGACATTAGGTGAACAAGTCATTAATAAGAGTGAGCGTTTCAGATATTTAGGCTCTATTGTTCAAAATGATGGTGAAATAGATGTAGATGTTATTAGTAAAATTCAAGTTGGATGGTTGAAGTGGAGGAATGCATCGCCTATTATAGATAAAGTTCCACTTAAACTTAAGGAAAATTTTATAAGATGGTGGTAAGACCTCGATGACTCTATAACCGAAGACATCCAGAAAAAAAAAAGAAATTTCATAACTATGACGGTTAATACGGAAAAGAAAGGGATCCAAAGGGAGGGGCTTCACCAAACCAACTCCCAAAAACAGAGGGAGAAGGGAAAGGAGAGGAAGAGAAGACTCTACCCTGCGTGCGTGTGCCCAAGTCGACGACCGAGGAAGGAGAAGAAGAAGATTGAACCTTGTTTCGAAGAAAGAGGAGCGTCGGCTAGAGAGAGGAAAAGGGAGCCTTCGTCTTGAAACGAAACCAGATGCTTCGTGAAGCCAAAGAGGAAGAAAGCCGAGCATTCGAAGGAAGAAGGAGAGAGAGTCAAAGGCTTGCTTGACAAAGAATATCTGAGGTCAATAAATGATTTATTTAGTTATATGTTTAATTAAAAATTCTGATTTTAATGTTATTAACTTAGATTTAGTGTTATTTCAAGTTTAATTTAGGGTTTATCGATTTTCAGCAATAAGTTAATTTAGGAATAAGTAATATGAGTTAGATGCAATTACAAATATTAATTTTAAGATCATTTCAAGAATTAATTTAAAAAAAAATAAAAAAAGGGGAGTATAAAATTTAGGAAGAACTTATAAGAGAAATGCATTTTATATTATGAAGGAAATGTATTTATATTATCGTTAATTAGATTAGAATCATTTAAGGGGGTATGTTAATCAATTAATGCAATATATAAAATCTTTAACACTTAATATTGTTATGTTATAGGAATTTCAATTAAGAAAGGAAGCGTTAAAGGAAAGGAGGTTCAAAAGAAAACTGCAAGTTAATGTGGTAATTATGTTCTTACATTTATGGTAAAAATATCTTAATTTCTTACATGATAAAAGCAGCGTGTTATATATGATTATCTTTGAGTTGTGATGATTTTTCCTTTCTTTCTTAAAGCATGATGTAAAACTCTTGTTTTCTTGTGTTGAATAATAATACGCGAATCTTAAATCATTATCAGCTTATCGTTTATAAAGTTATTTGATTTCTTGTGTCGTGAATTAATATGTAGTGGTATAATTGTATCTTATGAATGTGTATGTTGAAACTTCAATTCACCTAGTGCTTGTTTGGGGGGCCGATGTATCTTTTCGCAAATGATTCAAAAGGCGTGAAATTAAAATAATTGAGATGAAATTGGCAAATGTCAATGGTAATGGATACTTGTTCTTTGAATGAGTATTTCGACGGTGACTCTTGGAAGAATGATAAAAGTAAAAAAGTAAAAATTTATATGATAAATATTTATGTATATCGACATATCTTCTTGATAAATGTTTATGTATCTGGCATATCTTGATAAATGTTTATATATCTCTACGTATGGTTTGATTGTTTGAGCGATTTCTATGCATTGTGATAAAATCGGCGTCATCTTAGTTCTTTTTCTTGCTGTTTCTTATAGTGTAATAGCATAATGGCCGATGAATTATATTCATTTGTTAGTTCTTAAATCTTTTTTGTAACCTCTAATTAAATAACTGATAGAAGGGAAAGTTATGTTTACCGCCGTAGAGGGACTTCAGGAGATAGGTAATTATGTCATATTGAGTTATGTTTAAAATATATTTTTTCCTGAACTTTGTTAGAATATTTATATATGAACAAATTGTATAATTATTTGTGGTTTGTAGTGGCTCTTTAATGATTGGAGATTGGAGATTTTATTTATGATTGGAAATGTTAAAAATATTTTATTTTATCCGTCGGATGCTTTATATTCCAAACTCCGGGTAGTGTGACGAGTGGCATCGAGCAAAGTTTTATATTTAGGAACATAAGTATGATCATAATCAATATTAGGAAAATGATAAATTTTATGAAGAGATTTGATGTGATTTTAGGAATGGATTATTATCTAAACATTATCTTCTTATAGATTATTATAAAAGATAATCAAATTCAATATTTGGAAAAGAAGAATTCAAATTTGTGGGGCATAAGAGTATTAAATATGATGGTGTTTTTTAAAAGTTGAAAAGATCGCTAGTATGAAGGTTTTCTTTGCTCGATCGATGTTATTAAAGAGGTAAAGATAGATGATGTCTTAATAGTAAAGAGTATCAGTATTTAGATGATTTCTGGGGTTTACCTCCATAAAGAGATAGATTTCTCTATTGATTTAATTGAGTGCAAAACCAGAAAATACTATATAAAATGACGATCGAATTACAAGAGTTGAAGAATCATTCTGAAGAATTATTAGAGGGATTTATCAAGCTACATCTCCCGGGAGCTCTGTATTATTGTGAAGAAGAAAGATGGGAGCTTAAGATTATAGAGCTTAACAAACTCACATTGAAGAATAAATATCCGTTAAGAATTGATGATCTTTTGATCATTTGAAGGAAACTGATATTTTCAAAGATTGATTTAAGATCGTTATCATCGGTTGAGAATCAGAAGAAGATATCCGAAAGTGATTCAAGATATGGACATTATGAGTTTATGGTGATGTCTTTTAACGCTATCTTTAAAATTTATGAATCTTTAGAATCTTTTAAAAAATTGTGATTGTATTCATGATGATATTCGATTTATTCACAGATGCGACTCATGAAAACCATCTTCACATTATTTTGCAAGCTCTGAAAGAAAATGAATTATATGCAAAGTTTTCAAAGTGTGAATTTTGATTAAATAGCATCATATTCTTGGGGCACATGATTAGTAGTGAAGGGTTTTGATGAATCGAGTAAAGTCGAGCGATAAATGAATGGCGGGCATCATCACTCAAGTTTCTTAGGATTGGCGGGATATTACGGAGATTGAAGGATTTTCACGGTGTCATCTTCTTATCAGGTTAACTTCGCATCAAATTTGAATGACGGTCGGTGTGAAGAGGCTTTTCAAAATTGAAAATTATTTAACGATTGTATTCCATCAATGACGAAGGATTTTAAATTTATAGTGATGCATCATTAATAGGCTTGGGATGTGTACTTATGCGAATGGAAGAGTGATTGTTTATCTTGAATTAAAAAATCATGAAAAAAATTATCCAACCCATGATCTAGAGCTAAGCGTGATATTTCATTAAAATTTGGAGGCATTATTTATAGGTGTGAAGTTTTCACCGATCATCAAAACTTGAAATATATTTTACCGAAGAAATTTAAATTTAAGGCAAAGAAGATGGTTGGAACTCATTAAGGATTATGATTTGGATATTGAATATCATCAGGAAGAAATGTAGTTCGATCTTTAAGTAAAAAAATATCCAGTAGTATTTATTGGTTGATCTCTGTGAGGAGGAATTGATTAAAGATTTAGAAAAATTAGAAATTTCAATTATTAAATCTACGATGATCATGTTTTATTATTAAATCAAATTGTTATCAAATTTGAAAGACAGAATCAGATCTTCTACAGATGATGACTTTCAAAAAATCTTAAATTTAGTAAAATACAAGATTTTGAAATCAATGAAGCATTCTTGAAGTATCGTGGTAAGGTTTGCATTCCAAATGTTGGAGATTTGAGGAAAGATATTTTACATGAACACATCATTCAAATTATACAATTCATCCGAGGCGGTAAATGTATCGGATCTTAAGAAAATATTTTTTTGGTGGGGAATGAAAAAAGTGTAAAATGAAATTGTTTATAAATATCAATCATGTCGGATGGTTAAAATTTGAGCATCAGTTGACTTTACATCCTTCGATCGAGTGGAAATGGGATGATATTATGGATTTTGTTGTTGACTTACCAGATCTGAAAGGATCACGTATTATTTATTTATTTGATAGGTTATAAATCGCACTTTATATCTATCAAATAATCGATGTCGTTGAAAATTTAGAGAAAATATGTTGATGAAATCACTGAAGTTACATGGTGTGTAAAATCTTTAGTATCCGTCGGGATGGATTTAAGGCTGGGAGAAAAATTCAAGAAACTTTAATGCGAAACTTACTTTCGATCTGCATTTCATCCTCAACGATGAATCGAGAAAGACGATTCAAAGATTTGCTTAAACTTTGTATCCTTGATTTTGGAGGAAATTGGGAAATTCATTTGCTTTTGATTGAGTTTGCCTACAACAATAGTTTTCAAGTAAGTATTGGTATGACTCCCTATAAAGCATTGTATGGAAGAAATGTAGAACACCGCTTTGTTAGGTGGAGACGGGTGAAAGAAGAATCATAGGTGCGGATGTAGTAGATGAAGCTACTGAAAAGATCAGATTGATCGTGGATTAAAAATTCAAGATAGGAAATATTATGATGTTAAACATCGTAGTAGAGTTTGAAGTGGGAGAATTTGTATTTTCAAAATTAAAAGTATAAAACGATTTGGCAAAGTTGGAAAGTTGGTATATATTAATATGAAATCTTGGAAAGAATTGAAAGTGGCTTTAAAGGCGCTTTATCTTCACATGCGAGGAGTTACAATGTGTTTCATATTTCTTACGAAAATATATTCGATGGTAACAAAATTATTGTTGATCCTATTGATATTCAACATGATCTCACATGTGGAGGAGGAAAGAATTATAGATTATAATGTTAAGATCTCGAGAATAGGAAATTCCATTTGTTCATATCTTTACATGTATCGATCGAGAAGCGTGGGAGAAAGAATCAGAAATGAGAAAACTTTATCCTCAATTGTTTAATTAAAGGAATGTTTATTTCTATTATTGTCATTAAATTTCGAGGACGAAATTTTTATAAGAGGGAGAGATTGTAATAACCGAAAGACATCCGAAAAAAAAAAAAAAAAAGAAATTTCATAACTGCCGTGGTGGTTAATGGAAAGAAAAGGGATCCAAAGGGAGGAGGCGACCAATTTAAACCAAACCCTCCCACGAGAGGAGAAGGGAAAGGAGAAGAAGAGAAGACTCTACCTTGCATGCGTCTGCCCACGTCGACTAGGAAGGAGAAGAAGAAGATTTTGAACCTTGGTGTCGTCGGTGACGAAGAAAGAGGCGTCGGCAATGAGAGAGAGAAGAAGGAGCCTTCGTCTGAGAAATAAGCCGTCTTCGTGAAAGCCGGAGGAAGAAAAGCGTTCGTGGAGGAAGAAGGGAGAGAGTCGAGATGCGTGACTTAGGCAAAACCGAGAATATCTGGTAAGTAAATGATTTATTTAGTTATATGTTTAATTAGAAATTCGATTTTAATGTTATTAACTTTGATTTAGTCTTATTTCAAGTTTAATTTAGGGTTTATCAATTTTCGATAAGTTAATTTAGGAATAAGTAATATGAGTTAGATGCAATTACAAATATTAATTTTAAAATCATTTCAAGAATTAATTTAAGAAAAAAATAAGAAAAGGGAGTATAAAATTTAAGGAGAACCTATAAGGAAATGCATTTTATATTATGAAGGAAAGGTATTTATATTATCGTTAATTAGATTAGAATCATTTAAGGGGTATCAATTAATGCGATATATAAAATCTTTAACACTTAATATTTTATGTTATAGAATTTCAATTAAGAAAGCGTTAAAGGAAAGAAGGTTGAGAAAGCTGAGTTAATGTAGGTAATTATGTTCTTACATTTATGGTAAAATATCTTAATTTCTTGATGAACGCATGTTCATATGATTATGACTTTTTTAGTATCGCAGTTGTGATGATTTTTTGTTTCTTTCTTAAAAGCGTGATGTAACTTTCTTGTTTCACGTGTTGAATAATAACTTTATCTTGGATCGTATTCATTATCATTTTATAAAATTCATTTGATTCGTGTCGTATTAATGAATTAATAGTGTATAATTGTATGTTATGAATGTGTATGTTGAAAGCAGTTCACCCCTTTACAGTGCTTGGACGGGGCGCTGTACCTTTCGAAATGATTCAAAAGGCGATGAAATTGGAATAATTCAAATTGATAATTGAAATGACAATGGTAATAGATCTTGTTCTTTGAATGAGTATTTAGTGGACTCTTAGAAGGATGATAAAAGTAAAAAAATAAAAGTTTATGATAAATGTTTATGTTACCATACGTATATATTCGATAAATGTTTATGTATCACTCGTATCTTCTTAATAAATGTTTATATACACTGCGTCCATAGGTTTGATTGTTTGAAAAATTTCTGTATATGTGACATGACAAAATTAGCGTATTAGTTATTTCTTGTTCTTTTATAAGATAATAATTCGAATTATATTCATCTATTAGTTCTTAAATCTTTTTAACTCCTCCAATTAAATGGTTGATAGAAGGAAAGTCGTATTTCTGTAGTAGAGGATTTCGGAGATAGGTAATTATATTGTGAGTTATATTTAAAATGTGTTTCTCCGAACTTTGTTAGAATATTTATGTATGAACAAATTATATAATTATTTATGGTTTGTAGTGGCTCTTTTATGATTGGAGATTGGAGATTTTATTTATGATTGAAAATGTTAAGAAATGTTTTATTTTATCCGTCGTGTCTTCTGTGTATTCCAAGCTCGTAGTTATTTATGTGCGAATGTTGGCTAATAAAGATAAGCATAAGACTAAGTTAAGTGTTACGAGATGAGGATGCTTAGGTAGATGAGTGGCTTTACTCTTGAGATACAATGCAAAATGAGTATATTCGGACAAAGTTGGAGTAGCTCAGTGGTAGATAAGATTAGGAGAGTTGCTTGGATGGTCAGCCACATAAAGCGTCACGTCCAGATGACCATTAAGAGAGAGAGTGCATTAGATTTGCCTTATGTTAAGAAAATAGAGGTAGACCTAAAAAGACTTGGTTAAGATATATAAAAAATAATCTTAGTATACTTGATTTAAATGAGAATTTGACACATAATAGGACACAATGGAGATGAAGGATTCATGTAGCCGACCCCACCTAGTGTGTTTAAGGCTTATTGTTGTTGTTGTATAGTAACATCAATTTAAATTCATTGTGCATTAATACTAATGTCATATACAGAAGTAACTAGTAAAACAAAACAATTCATTTAAAATACTAGTGAATATGCCTTTAGTTTTAACAATCTCTCAACCAATTATTCAGTGTCTGTAACATATAAAACAAGGTCATAAAAAGACAAGCATCTCTGGAAATGAGATCAAGCCTCCGTCATCAAAAGGATACATCTTATTAACATAAAAGTGGAAAGTAGTAATAAGGTCAAAAAATGTTGTCAATAAAATAAAAAATACTGCTTTCCCTAGCCAAACAATTCTATCAAATAATATCAATGCTAATATATAGTATTGATCACAACATAGAGCATGGTGAGTTTGCAGATACCATCACAAAAGATTCAACCGTCAGACTTGTTAAACTAGTCCTAAAAATTTGACAAGATGATAACATCCACTTCCAGTCTTCTTACCTATCCACAACTAAAATGCAGAGAAAGCAATTAAGAGTGAACATTACCCATTCAGCCCTGGTATAGTAATTTGCGTATCCTTTAGAAAACTGGTCAGATCAAAGATCTCACATTGTTCAGAAGTAGCAGGGTCAGCAATAAAAGCTACATTAGTATTGCATTCCGACAGTTTTACCCTTGGATTCACAGATGGGGGTGTAGCTCCATGCATAGTATCGACAACAGCTTCATATGGAAATATGGACGAAAATATCTTTTGAACTGACACAAATTCAGACATGGACTGATTTGTTTGCAAAAGCAACTGCAATAGAAAAAAATTAGTGAGTCACAATCACTGAACTGTTGTTTCTGAAAATAAAAAGTTTGAGCATGACTACCTTCGGAGGATCAACTTCAAGGTCTACAAAATGCAACTGTTGCTGCAAGCTCAGATTTGACAACTCAGCAATTCCTTCAACATGTACCATGTAAATCATATCTTCTATCACCATTATTCTCAAAGGAAGCAGCAAGGTGCACTTCTGTAACAAAAAGTCTGTTAGTTTGGAACCTTACATGACCTGCTGTGAAAACAATCTTTCATATAAAACAATGTACCTTATAAAATTAAATTGGCTATTGAGAAAGGATTTATGTCGTATTAGTATCATCATATTAGTAAAACTAAGGTTGAAGTGGCATTATAAAAAATTAAGAGTGGAAAAGCAGAAGGATCTGATGATATTCTAATAAAAGTGTGAAAATGATTAGGAGATCAAGAACTTATGAATCTTTTTAATATTATTTTAAAGACTTAAAAAAATACTAGATGAGTGGAGAAAGAGTTTGTTGCTTCTTATTTTTAAGAATAAAGGTGATGCCCAAGAGTGTGCAAATTATAGAAGAACTAAATTAATGCACCATACATTAAAATTATGAGAAAGAGTAATTGACCATAGATTATAGCATGATACAAAAGTTTCTCAAAAGCAATTTGGATTTATAACAGGTACATCTACTATGGATACTATACACTTGTTGAGAGGTTTGATGGAGAAGTATAGAGAAAGGAAGATCTATATATGATATTTGTTGATTTAGAGAAAAGATATAATAAAGTTCCAAGAGAAGTGCTTTTAAGAGTTCTAGAAAAGAAGGGAGCTAATATTGCTTATATTCAAGTCATTAAGGATATGTATACTGGAGTTGTCACTTGTGTTCAAACACAAGGAGGATTGAGTAAGTATTTTCCTATTTCAGTTGGATTACATCAAGGATCGACTTTAAGCCCATATCTCTTTCCTTTAGTTATGGATAATCTTACTAAACATTTACAAGAGGATGTATCTTTATGTATACTTTTGTTGATGATATTCTTCTTGTTGATAAGACTAGAGAGGGAGTTCAAGAAAAACTTGAATTATGAACATCAACCTTAGAGTCTAAAGGCTTTCATTTGAGTAGATATAAAATCAAATACATTGAATGTAATTTAATTGTAAAAGATCTAATGGCAAGTAGTGATAATGGGTGATCAAATCATTAAAAAGAATGAATATTTTAGATATCTAGGGTCTATTGTTCAAAATAATAGTGATATAGATGGAGATACTATTACTAGAATTCAAGTTGGATGGTCGAAGTGGAGTAATGCATCAGGTCTGCTGTGTGATAGGAAAGCATCACTTAGACTTAAGGAAAAATTTTATAAGATGATTGTGAGACTTACAATGCTTTATAGTGCAAAATATTAGCCAGTAAAAGATAAACATAAAATTAAGTTAGGTCTTGCAGAGATGAGGATGCTTAGATGGATGAGTATTATATATATATATATGAGATTAGGTTGGAGTAGCTCTAGTGTCGAATAAGATTGTCTTATATGGTTTGATATACTCGCATTGAGCAAAGAACCATAATAACCCCACAACTATTTATGAGGGGGTCAAAATAGTCCCAAATTATCAATAAGAAATAATTTAGTCCCTTGACTACTAAAAAGAAAACTAATTTGATCTCACCACCTGAATTTATAAGGAAATTGCTTAATTGTTTATAGAGAGTTGAGGGTAATTTTGGAATTTAAATTTCACTTAAAATATGCGAGCAAGCAAGGGATAAGTATGTTGCAGCTCTAAAGAAGTGTTTCATAATGAACAGAGAAGTTGCAGGTTTGCGGGGTTCAAATAGACAAAATCTTCGATATTGCTGCGGGGGTTTGCATACAGATAATGAGGAACATCGATGAAGAGGTCAACGAGGAGTGTAATGGCATTTGGGCGTAGAGACAGGCGGCATTATAGTGACATTCGAGCGTATGGACATGGTGGTATTCAAGACATTGTGAATTGAAACTCGATAAAGATAGCCACAAGTATGGGAGCTATGACCTAGACCCTGGAACACAAGCTTAGGCAAGGTGTGAGAGTTCCCATTCACGCTGACCGAACTAAAAACAACAAGTAACGATGCTTAAGCTTTATAAAAACATGCTAGGGAAAAACCACGTAAGCACGTGATGGATTAAAATCATAAGAAAAGCAAAAAATGTAAAGATTTTTTTTTTCATTTAATTTTTTTATTTTTTTAATATATTGTGAAGATTTTAACAAAAATAAATCAAGTAAATTTGGATAATGCATGAGGAGTCAATTGTAGAGTTTTATCATCCCCATTATGATATGTTTTCTAATTTTTATTTCTGAGAAAAAAATTTGATACATTTGATAAAGAAGTTATTATGTAACAAATATTATATAATATTTGAAAATGAAGTGCAACGTACTGCAAATGTTGTAGATAGATTATATGAAGTTGTTTCTGAGTAGTTTGATATTCAAAATTTTCACAATTATTTGATAATTTGAATGAGACTGTAGATGTGTCAACAAAGAGATGTGATGATGGAAATGTAAAAGCAAATAGTTGTTCTAGTCATGATAATGATGAAGATGGTGATTATTCATGCAATAAATCAATTGTTATCTGAATTTATCTTAGGCATTTTATTCTATAAGTATATAGCTCTAAAAGAAAAAAAAAATTAAATTAACTACTTATGGTGGAATATGTAGCAATCAATTCATCTTTAGTTTACTTTGTTTTGGATGTACTATACAGCTGCATTTTTTAATTTACTTTAATTTTTATTTCTTACAATGATAAAAAAAATTGTAATGGATCAAGTGCTTTAAATATATATATTTTTTATGAAAAGATGCCACCATTGATCTCATCAATCTATATTTATGAAAGTTTAGAATTTATGAATACCTATGTAAAGTTGCAAAAAGCATCTTAAATCTATACTTTGATCATTGAGCAGGTAATTTGAGTCATAAATATTGAGCTATGAAATATTATATGTTATAACATATTTATTAAAAAGATGATGTAAGAGAGCATTTTTTATAACATAAAATGACCTTAGTTTATTAGAATTAAATTAGACTTTAACACATAATAGAATACAATGAAGAAGAAAGATTCATGTAGTCGACCCCACATAGTGGGATAAAGGCTTATTGTTGTTGTTGTTGTTGTTGTTGTGAATATTTATGTGACTCCAATTATTAGTTGAATATCTCATTATTTAAATCATTTCAAATTAATTAGGTTAAAATTCTAATATTATATATTTATAAGAGAGCATTTTTCATTTTCATGTCCATGTTAATTGTAAAATAGGAGTTTTATATATATATTCTATTTCTATTCTAACATGTAAATTATTAATGCAAATAATTAAACATTAAAAATATATAGTTTATTTTAAAAAATGAATGATTTCATTAAAACCAAAAATAATAGCTCGTCTTAATTTTTTGACTTTATTTACTATATTATCTCAAAAAATTAAATACTTGAAAATGATTTTTTATTCTAAGAAATATTTCCAATTAATCAATGTAATAATTTTATAATTTTAACACTGAAATAAAATTAAAAAATCAATATCTTTCATTATAATGTAATTAATATAATAAACATTAGGGGCATTTACATACATAGCACACAATTCTTATATGTTTACATATCTAATACCTAAACTTTCATAATTTACATAAATAGCGAAATCTTTAATATTACATCAAAAATAGCATCATCATTTATTTTTTTAAGTGAAATGCACCTCTCATGCATAGAAAACGTGCTACATTTGTAAATACTTTAGGTGTTAGATATGTAAACACATAAGAATTATGTTCTATGTATATAAATTTTTCTAAAAATTATATAAAATTATGTATCAAAAAAATAATTTGCTCTAGAATCTGCATGATCTTTAATCCAAGCTCATTGAATATGATTGTGCCTATTGAACTTAAGAAAATAAAATTAGTCGAAAATTCAAAATGCTTCATACATCAAGGAAATACTTCAAATTCTAAAAACACCCCTATTTTTAACACATTGAACTATTAATCTGAATGGTGCAACTAAATTGATCTTTTTATTTAGTCTGGGATTAATTTGATCCTCCATAAATAGTTCGGGGATCACTTTAATCCTTTGCTCTACATATACATATACATATATATATATTTAAAAGACATTAACTTCCTAATATAATATGAAGTGATAAACTAAATATATATATAATAACAAATAACACAAAGTAAAAGTGTAATATAAATATTAACTAATCAAAGTAACACAAGACATCAAATGAAAGTAACATAATATATCAAAGCAAAATAAGATATCAAATAAATTTACCTCTCATTCCTATTATTTAACATAGCAATATCCATAAATTGAAATAAAAATATAATAAGTAACCAAAAGTCCTCAGCTCTCTCATCACTTGGGGGCAATGGTGGCAGCAATAGCTCAAGGAAAGGTCAATGAAGAGTTTCGTACATGAGGGGGTCTACATGGATGAAGAGGGTTGCGACTATGAAGGGAGCTACTACTTCGTTTTAACTTATAATATTAATTAAAACAAAAAAACCAAAAATGAAGAGGCGCATGCCTCAATGGAATTAAGGAAAGGCACACCTCACCAAAAATGAGACATAAGTTTTACATGAATTGCATGAGGCGTGAGCCTCAATGCAGTTTAGGCTCAAATTACACTAAGGCATGCCTTAGATTGCACAATTTTAAATAATGCTTAGCAACATCGCAAGAGTTGCATTTTTTATTAAGATTCTCCAAATTTTTTAGTAGTAGGAATCATGTTTCTTTGTGGTTCTCTTCCAAACAATCTTGCAATACTTACAAGCATTTCCTTCCCCTATACATGATATAAATGTTAATTTTGGAAGCTTTTACATGGAAAAAGCATATTATATTTAATACCAAAATCTTTATAGTAGTTCATTTAAACTAATGCTCTTTTTAGGAAAAGCAACAAGAATCATAGTTGTACAATGTATTTCATATCAATGTAAGAACCGTTTTATTAGGTGTGCTGCATTTTTGCAATACTTTCAAGAATTTTGCTTTCTCCTTCATATGATATATATGCTTTGTATACAAGTATATTGATGATCATGGTTTCTATTTACATCAGATAGCCCAATGCTCCAAACTGAGAATAAAAAATACCCATGCAAATAAAGATCACTAAATATAATCAAATAAAAAATAATGTAAGTTAGTAAAGTTTCTATTTATCTTTACAAAAGTTAGGATAATCACATGATGTGGTAGTGTTTTCAGGCATATTTGTAGGCTTATTGTTACAATCCACCTCTATAATATTGAAGTTTTTTTTTAAATAAGTATATTATTAATCATAATTAACTGTTAAAGTACTTATAAAAAAATTTAACTAGATTGTCGCGTAGCGACTAACTATCCACCTCATCATCGACGCTAGTCGCCGTTAAAACGCGCTCTTGGCAAAAGCCGCCTAAACGCATAACCGGCTTTTAGAGGGCATAAACCGGTTGGTCCCGCAAATCTAAAATTTCTAGACTTTTCTCGCCGATCCGATCGCACCGGATTGTTCGTCTCGTGAGCATTGGCCACCCACCACTCATGCCCCATGTTTCTTCTTGATTGTCCTCGCCCGCTGACCATCACCACCACTCAACATCCTCGCTTCTCCACCTCAACCGCAAGCCAATAGCACAGTCGTAGTCCCCAAAGTGAAGGTATGTTTACAAAAGAACTTGTATCTCTATGAATATGGATGTGTAAGGTTTAGGATTTGAGCCAAATTTAAGTAGAGTTTATTGTGCAAGAGAGTAACCTCATTGTGGAGGTGTGTGGGCAGCCACTTTGGCAAGTTTAGGTTTGTATTTAGTGAATCTTTTTGGTAGGCTTGATTTATAGGATTTATGTATAATAGAAGCACGCAAAAGATGGTGAGATAGAAGAGTATGTAGGTTTTGTTAGATTTAGTTTATCCTACTTGAGGTAAATCTTGTGTGCAGTGAAACAATCCCTTAATTATTTGCTTAGTGAGTATTGTTGAGCCCTAAATTATTTAGATTTAACTTTACATTAACGAGATTTTATGATAATAATATTGGTTGATAATCATACTTTGAGTTAGATCCCGATCCTTTTCTATAAGCAACCGCCGTTGATGATCGATTCCAAGTTATATCAAGAAATCGCCATGAATATCGCGTCATACAAACTTGGACGATTTAAAACAGAAAGTGTTGAGATCTCTATGCTATGATGTAGAAAATTTTACAGTAGATCTAACGTGTTGTTTCCCTGTTGGCATAAGATTCATAACATCTATGATTTATGATGATAAAGTCTGCAGTGTTATATTGGATGAAGCTTCTCGTCAAACATTAATTCTTTATGTTAAAGTAAAGTCTTACTGTAATACTTCATCTGCAATTGATATTGATGCCATGCAGCGCAATATTCCTTCTGATTAAGCACATAACTTCACTTCGTCATCAACAACTGTGCTTGCAACAAAACTGCGATGAATCAGAATCACGGTTAGTAGTTACTTTAAAGAAGTTTATCTTGTTGATAACCTCATTCAGTGTATCTCCAATATTAATGATGTTAAAGGTTATTGCACAAAACTCGAATGTCTGTTGATGTACATTTGCATGAGCAATCCACTACATCGAGGTTTTTGTTTGATGATGAGTATAAAATAATGAATAGTGAATCAAGTAATGCATCTGATGATAGTAATGTTGAGGATGATGTTTTATTTTGACAAACTAGTTTATGTGACAATATTACTAGTCATGACCTTATTAGGAATCATTCTTTAAGAAGTTCTGCAAATGAAAATGAAATGATCTGTAATAACGACTATGTATGTACATGTGAAACCACAAAAGATTGATATGCAGATGTTGTACTTGATGGTCCATCTGATAGCATAATTTTTTCAAATGATATTAAAGTTCCAGTAAAATTATTTGAAAGTATGTGATTCTCAAATAAGAAAGAGCTTCAATTTGTAATTACTAGTTGGTTAATAAAAAATAATGTTGAATTCTTAACAATTACTTTGAATCAAAAGAACTTCACAATTGTGTGTGCACAACACAATAATCCAAGAATCATGGATGCCGCCATCCACCCGGAGTTTGGAATACCAGAAACGGACGATTGCATGATAAGAAAAAACTTACATAACACTTTCAATCTTAAATAAAATCTCTAATCATACAAGAAATCACAATCCACAAACGATTTAACATCACACATATATATATATATTAACAATATATTTAAATTTAAACATAATTCAACATAACCATATATACCTATCTATCTTCAAATCTCTACAGTGATAAACATAATTCTCCATTCTATCAGTCATTTAGTTAGGATGGTTGCCTAAAAAAAATTTAAATAATTAACAATTGAATAAACTTCAGTGGGTCAATTATGATGTTACACTATAAGAAACAAGGTAGAATTATGATATCAATTTTGTTACCACATGTGCATAAAAGAAAGAAAATTGGTTAAACAATCAAACATATGAGAGATGAGATAAACATTTATGAACTTTACTTTTACATTTATCATCCGCCTTGTGAGTCGTCTAAACCTTTACCAAAGAAAATTTTTACCAATACTCATCCAAAGGACAAGTATTACCATTTGCCAATTTCATCGGGCTTTTTTTCATCATTTCGACGCATATCGCCCAGCACTATGTGAAAATAACTCCACTTTCAATATACACATTTATAAAGATACAATTATAGAAATAATATTAATTCATAACTAAGAATCGCTTAACTTTATAAACGAATAAATCAATATATGATCTAAGATGCAAGTATTATCCAACATAAAGAAACGTAACTATATCACAATTTATTAAAAAAGCGAAAATAATCACAACTGAAAAAAAGTCATAATCATATAAACATGCATTTCATCACAAGAAATTAAAGACATTTTTACCATAAAGTAAGAACATAATTACTCACTTTAATTTGCAGTTTCTTCTTGAATCTTCTTCTCTTTAATACTTCTTTTCTTAATTGAAATTTCTATAAAGTAAAATATTTATTGAATCAATATTAGAAAGCAATTTATTTTATTTTATTCATTTCTTGTCTATGATATTTACATATAACTTTTATTAATTGACGTTCGCATTCATCAATATTCATTGTCTATTTCTAAATCAAGTTAAACTCTAAATCAATTTTGTTGTCTTCATCAGTAATATATTTTTGCAGAAGAGAAATATGAAACACATTGTGCACTACTTACATGTGAGAAGGTAAAGCCAGTCTATAAACCACTTTTTCAATTCTTTCCAAGAGTCCATATGAACCAATATAGCGTGAGCTCAACTTTCAAACTTTGTCAAATCATTTTATACTCTTCATGGGGCTGACTTTAAAAAATACAAGTTCTCCCACTTTAAACTCTATCATGTTTAGATCATAAGATTTCTCTGCTTTATCTTGAACAGCTTTTAATCTATCACGGATCAATCGAATCTTTTCAGTGACTTCATATACTACATCTACACTAATGATTCTTCTTTCACCTGTCTCCACCCAATGGTGATGATTTCCTTCATACATCTTTGAACATACCAATACTGTTGAAAGTTTATTATTATAGGAAAACTCAATCAAAGACAAATGAATTTCCCAATTTTTCCCAAAATCAAGGATACAAAGTCTAAGCAAATCTTCAAGTGTTTGAATTGTTCTTTCTGACTGACCATTAATTTGAGGATGAAATACTAAAAGTAAGTTTTCACCTAAAGTTCTTGAATTTTTCGCCGTCTAAATATAAATCTGCCATCCCGATCGGACACTATAGATTTTGACAAACCACAACTTCATAATTTCATCAACATACTTCCTTGCTAGCTTTTCAACAACATAAGACTATTTGATAGGTATAAAGTGTGCAAATTTAGTTAACCTATCAATAATGACTCAAATAGCATCGTAGCCTTTTCAGGATCTAGGTAAGCCAATCACAAAATCCATAGCAATATCGTCTCATTTCCACTCAAGTATTGGCAAGGGCTTTAAAAGTCCACTTGGCTTCTAATATTCAACCATCGTGATGATGATATTTGTACAGTACACTTCTTTTCATTCCTAACCACCAAAATATTTCAAGATCTGATACATTTTGCTTCAATGAATCAGTATAATTAGAATGATTTTCATGTAAGATGCCTTTTCTCGATCTCCAACGAATGAACCCCTAATGATGTAATCCTCTTCATCAATTTTAAAATCTTTGTATGGCTACTTACTTTACCAAATCTCAATGGAAAGTCATCATCTTGGTAAAGATCTCAGATTCTGTCTTTCAAATTTGATCAGATAACCATTTGATTTAACAACGAAGTATGATCATCTAGATTTAATAATTGAAATTTCTAATTTTTCTAAATCTTTAATCAACTCCTCCTGTTGAGAGATCAACCACAAAGACTTAGATGTTTTTTCTACTTAAAGACGCAAGAACTACATTTGCTTTTCCTGGATGATATTGAATATCTAAATCATAATCCTTAATGTTCCAACCATCTCCTCGCTTAAATTTAGCTCCTTAAAAAATATATGTCAAGTTGATAATCGAAAATTTCACACCTTACTCCATATAAATAATGCCTCCAAATTTTCAGTGCAAAGATCACTACCGCTTTCTGGGATCATTTTGGATAATTTTTTCGATTTTTCAATTACTCAAGATAAAGAATCACTATTCCATTCTCGCATAAAGATACATCCCAAGCCTCTTAATGACATCACTATAAATTTGAAATCCTTATGCCCTCGATGGAATAGTTAATATTACCATTAAATAATTCTTCAATTTTGAAAAGTTTCATATCGACTGATCATTCAAACTTGACCGCTCGAAGTTAGCCGATAATGGTAATTGCATGAAAACCCTTCAACGAATCTCTTGTAATATCCTTTAACTCTAAGAAACTTCGACTTCACTGCCTATTTTCCTCATCCATAATCAAACCCCTTCACCACTAATCACGTGCCCCAAGAATATGATACTATTTAACCAAAATTCACGCTTTGAAAATTTTGCATACAATTCATTTCCCTTTAGAACTTGCAAAATAATGTGAATATGATTTTCATGAGCTGCTTCATCTCTGGAATAAATTAGAATATCATCTATGAATACAATCATAAATGAATCTAAAAAAGGTTTAAAGATTCTATTCATAAGATCCATAAATACAGCTGAAGCATTCATTAAGCCAAAAGACATCACCACAAACTCATAATGCCCATATTATGTATTGAATGCAGTCTTTGGTATATCTTTTTCTTTGATTCTCAACTGATGATAGTCTGATCTTAAATCAATCTTTAAAAATATTGAAGCTCCTTCTAGTTGATCAAAAAGATTATCAATTCTTGGCAAGAGATATTTATTCTTCAATGTGAGTTTGTTAAGCTCTATAATCGACGATGCCTTAAGCTCCCTTCTTTCTTCTTCACAAATACATGAGCTCAAGGAGATGTCAGTCGATAAATCTCTTCTCTAACAATTCTTGTAATTTTTTTCAACTCATATAATTCTTTGATCGTCATTCTACATACTTCTTTACTATATGTTTTGACCTCAATTAAATCATCAGAAATCATCTCTGACCGGTAAACGGTAAATCATCCATAAAAATTTCTGGATACTCCTTTACTACTGGTATATCCTCTAATTTCTTTACCTCTTTAAGAACATCAATAACTGAGTAAGAAAAAACCCTTATACTTTTCCGATATTTTGAACTTTTAAGCAATACACCATCATAGCTAATACTCCCTTATACCCCATAAATTTGAATTCTTCTTCTCCAGGAATATTGAATTTGACTATTTTTTTACAACAATCTATAGTAGCATAATGTTTAGATAGCCAATCCATTCCTAAAATCACATCAAATTCATATATCGCTATTAAATCGATCTAAGCTTCTTTCATGATATTCAAGTTCACAAAACATTTCAAAGATTCATTTGAAACCCATTCATCCGAAAGTAATACGTATATTTTCATAACTTGCAATCCCAAAATTCTCACACATTTCTCAGATATAAATGAATGTGATGCTCCAGTATCAAATAAAACTCTAACTGATTTACTTTCAATAGAAATAATACTTATAAATAAATAGACATATAAAGCAATTATATCTAACACAATATAAAATCGTAACAATGTTAATTTTAAATGAAGACATACCTGTAATAACATCATACAAGTCTTTTGCTTCTTGCTGTGTGAGTGCATAAACTCAAGGCTGTGTGTTTTGCCGGTTCTGAGTTTGAAATGGAACTAATGCAGTGGATTTAGTAATCCTTTGTCTACCAACAGTCCTCTGAGTAGGTTGAACACTTATCCTAATATCCATTGAAGATTTCTGACTCAAGATAAGGCAAGATTTTGCCATGTCATGGCTAATGGCACCAATAGCAAGTGTTTGTGCCTGAGAGGCACTCTTCTTTATGTGCTCTTTCACATTTTAGGCATGTGATAATACTGCTACTATTGGCATTGGTATATGACTTGCTTTTCTTGATTTTTCACAACATTCTCGCCTATATTGCCTATTCATCATTCCTCTCTCTCAATATCTCTCCTCATGAGTAGCATTATTCTATCATTCTAGCCCGCTCCACCAAGACAAAGATAATCATCAATACCCGTGAGGAATCAGGTCGTCGACTATATCCTTCACCATATAAATCTATGACATTTTTCTTTTGCAGATCAATTAAGCGCATACCAAAAGATTATAAATTCAACTTCATAATGTATTATAATCCATCTTCCTATACCAATCATGAATTTGTCCCCATTTGTCTCTACCGAGAGATAAACCAATCTCTAAAAGTCTTCACAAAGTCCTCCCATGAAATAAGATTGCAAGATCTTCCTTCAAACTTCTCTTGCAATTATCCTCGCCACCATCTCTCAACTTCACCCTCAAAAGCAAAAGAAGTCAAAGCAACTCTTCTTTTTGGAGGGCATGACATACTTTTTAAAATTTTCTCTATCCGCATCAACCAGTTTTCTGATTCTATAGGTCCTCATGTCCCTGAGAAAAGAGGTAGTCTCATATCCTGAAATAATTTTAAGTATTTGTCAATAGGAACCTCACCACTTCCACTAGCTTATGTATGGATTTTTTATCATTTGTCATTCCCATCATTTAAGAAATGCATCTATCAGTGAAGCGGTTACACCTCGTGCTCAACGGTTTGTATCTCTCTATTTTCACTTATAAGATCTTCCCCGAATTACATGCGAGACAATTAATTATAATCGTTACGCATCAATCAATATAATCATATGCAAATCTCTTCATAAAATTTATCCTCTTCCTAATGGCTCTTTGATTATGATCATACTTATGTCCCAAAATATAAAATCTGGCTCTGATACCACTCTTTTCTTTTCGCCCGAGCTGGAATACTGGGAACGGTTAGACGGAAAAAAAACTTACATAACACTTACAATCTTAAATAAAATCTCCAATCATACAGCTAATACAATCAAATAATTTAACAATTTCATACATATATATATTAACAAAGTTCATATCATACAATTTAAACATAATTCAACATAATCAATATACTACTATCTCCAAGTTTCTACTGGATAAATATAACCCTCCCTTCTATCGCCATTTATGGATAATATTTAAATAAATTTAATAATCAATAAAATTCAATGAATATGCTACACTATAAGAATAAAAAAGATAACTAAGATAGTTTTTTATCACATATACATAAAAGAAAGAAATTGCTCAAACAATCAAATATATGAGAGGTAGGTACAGATAAACATTTTGTATGAACTTTTACTTTTACATTTATCATCCGTCTTAAGAGTCACCGTCTAAATCTTTACCAAAAGAAAACATTTATCAATACTGATCCAAAGAACAAAGAATATTACCATTCATTAATTACTTTTTTTCGTTATTTTCGCATTACATATCAAGGCTCCGCAATAGGAACTCAATTTCAATATACACATTCATAAAGATACAATTATGATACGTATTAATTCATAACTAACAAGAATCGCTTAACTTTATAAAATGATGAAGTCGACAATACGATCTAACATTCGTTATTATCCAACACGAAAAAGAAACTACATCGAATTTAAGTTGAAAAATAATCACAACTGCAAAAAAAGTCATAATCATATAAACACGCATTTCATCACAAAAAATTAAAGACATTTTTATCATAAATGTAAGAACATAATTACCCACTTTAATTTGCAATTTTCTCTTGAATCTCCTTCCCTTTAATGCTTTTTTTCTTGATTGAAATTCCTATAAAGTAAAATATTTATTAGATCAATATTAGAAAGCAATTTATTTTATTTTATTCATTTCTTATTTATGATATTTACATATAACTTTTATTAATCGACGCTCGCGATTCATCAATATTCATCGTCATTTTCTAAATCAAGTTAAATTAATAATTAATAATAATAATAATAATCATATTTAGTTAATTTATTTATTAAATTATGTACATACAATATCTTCTATTTTCTATTCAAGATTTATTCTCTTAATTTACTTTGATTTAAAATTTTCTATCTTTTTCTCTAATGATTTCAATTTAAGAATCATAATATATATTTTTCTTACTTTCCTGCATCAATTATTTTAATGACTTAAATATTCTTTTATTCGATTCATAAGAAAGACTAATTTTGTATTATTATAAATTATACTAAATGTTATATTTATATACATTTATTAAGCTAAATATCAAGTTAATACTTAAGTTATTTTGCAGAAGATATAAAGTTTAAATAATTAAGTTTAATTTATATTTTTAAGGAAAGAAAATTAAACTCAATCTATTAATACAATTAATCATACTTTTTCTACATCCATTTCATTCATAAGTTTCAAATATTTGCATTTCATTTATAGGTTCTCATAAATTTAATACTTTCATTTATTATTTTATATAACTTTTAATAAAATTAAAAGACATACTCTGAAATGAAATATAATTATATAAAAGTTCTTAAAATAAGGACTTAAGGTTTTCAATTCTATTTGATATATATATATATATATATATATATATTCTTAATAAATAAAAAAATAGAAAAATTAACCTATAATACCTCTCGGCAGACTAGCCCTACTCCGTCGGCTTCCTATACAATGACGCCAGACGTTTCTTCCACAGACGCAGGTTCGTTCTTCTCGGTCGCCGACAAAGCCCCTGTGACATGTCAACGACATGGAGACGCCTCACCTGGGGCACGACTCCTTCTTCCTCCAACGACACACAAAGACTTGGACGACACAAGGTCAAAAGCTTTCCTCCTTCTCTTCTCCTCTCGTTTCCTCTCTCTCTCGTTGAGATCTGTTTCAAAGAAACGAACTCCCCCCTTTTGACTTTTCCATCGCACCAACCGTCAGCTTGGATTTTTCTTTTTTTTTTCTTTTTTTTTCCTAATTTTCGGTTATTACACATGCATTGTATGCGGAGCAAGCGATTGGGAGGTGCTTGGAGAATATTAACCTTAGATGTTGCACACACATGCATCAACACTATCATGGGTTCTGGACATCGTCAGTGTATATCTAAGTTTATTAGTTATTTCATAATACCTGTTATGAGAACTCAAATAGACTTGAAACCGAGAGAGATTATTAGCCGAATTGAATCAAAGTTTAATATTAAAGTGTCTTACATTAGGCATGGGAAGCAAGGCGTAAGAGTATTAAAGCAATTTTTGGGGAGCACTCGTATCGCTCTCTCAGTCTATTCATGGAATCGTTGTGTTTTGTTTTGCTAGGATCTATTTATAAGCTCCATGCAATAACTACACACTGGTTTCAATAATTATTTTGAGCATTTGGACTATCAATATCAGGATGCGAATTTTGTCGCCCAGTTCTAAGCATGAATAGAACATTTTTACTTGAGAAGTATCGAGGTACTTTACTCACAGCTGTTGACATAGATGCTAATAACGGATTATTCCCACTTGCTTTTGCTGTTGTTGAATCAGAAAACAATGAGTCATGGCTTTGATTCATTTTGTGCATAAGCGAGTTGTTGCCAATTGTTTCTTCAAGGAATGATTTATGTATAATTTCAGATAGACACGCAGGCTTAGTACGTGGTTGTAGAGACATATTACCTTGGGCTGCTCATCATCATTGCTTAAGATATCTTAGAGAAAACTTCAAAAAAGCATTAAGAAAAATAGGTATTGCAAATGTTAAATTTATATGTAAAAAGATATACATGACTGATGGCACAGACGACATAGACATATTCAATCGCTATATGACTGATATAAAGAATGTTAAGGTAGAAGCATAACAATGGTTAATAGAACGTGATGCTTCTAAGTGGTCACTTGTTCACGATGGTGGTAAGCGGTACAATACTATGACGACAAAGGCTTTTGAATGTTTTAATGGGGTACTAAAGCGTGCAAGGGGTTTACCAAATTAAGCCCTAATAACTGCCATTTATTATAACATTGTTGGTTTATTTTTCAAGAGGTCTGAAAGTATTAGCCAGGATGAAAACTCAAATGAATTTACTTTTGCTCCAAGAACACAGACTGTGCTGAATAAGTTTGAGCGTGAGGATAGACACTATCCACAACCAGTCAATATAAATGCTACTGAAATGCAAGTGTTCGACATGGGAAGTCACTACTTTAGAGTTGATATCACTGATAATTAGTTATGTAAATATAGCTATAACAGAACACTTATTTATTATATGTCATGTGGTCATTCAATTGTTGTTTTAGCCTATCGAAGATTAAATCATTTGGCGTGTGTGTCAAGACACTACACAATACCCATGTACAAGAATACATACTCCGCAAACTTTCATGTTTTGTTGGATCGTAGTAATTGGCTAGATTTTGATGAAGGGGAGAGATGTATCCGTTGCTGGCACCCAATGTTAAGAGACGGTCAGGAAGACCACGCACAAGTAAATATAAAAATATTATGAATGAGAGTAGAGGACAAAGCAGTCGAATATGTAGCTTATGTAAATCAATTGGTCATTACCGGACATCGTGCCCATACAACCCGAGTAGTAAAAGGTTAACATATATAGTTTGCTAAGCTAGGATTAATATAAGTAGGCCTGAACATTTTCGTAAAGGTTATTTTATTTTCTATGCAGCACGATTTAATATATTTCTGACATTGTAATTTTTTCTGTGTTATTTTGTTATAAGTACGATGGTGGGCTACCGGCGACCGTGACGTCGCGGTGATGGCGGTCAGTGACGACAGATCCAACACCTAGGTTCATCCTAACATTGCCTGCGCGGCTGACAAGGTCGCACATTACATGCATTTAATTATTAATGTTTAATACAATTTATTTTTAGTGCTAACTTGATTTTAACATAAATTTTTTTATAGGGTACTATTTTGGAGGCTGCATCGCATCCACTTATGCTGAAGGAGTGGCTCATTTTCTGCCCGAGGTTTACATCTGCCCTACGCGCAGTGGGATTGTATTGTGTTAGTCAGATGCGCTACATTCGACTGGATCATCACTTGTTATGCGTTTGGCGGTCTCTTAAGACCAATATTTTCACTTAAATGTCGAGCCGCGTTATCAAAGACGTTGCAATGATTTTGGGCTTGTGTATAGATGGACCTCTGATCATTGGACTTATAGTAGTCGAAGAGGGGAAGCAATGGCAGAGTTGGCCTGACTGCTGCGACGAGTTATTGGGTCAGCGCCCTATTACAGATACTATATATCATGATCCGAGCGACCCAGCTGCCACTTCATCATTCAGGATGGGTCAGGCGCACGCACAGACATGTATGCCACTAAGGTGGCTGAGGTGGACATTTTATAGAAGTCGTACATGAATTTGATGGTTCTTGAGTTTACTAGACACGTACAGGCATATGTATTGTTCCTCTTGAGGAATTTTTTGCTACCAGATACTTCTGGATCTGAGATACACTTGCAGTATCTACCTTTATTAGAAGATCTGGACACATTTAGCACTTTTTCAATTGACAAGCAGTGCTAGCCCATTTATATAGAGTTGCATTAATCAACTAGGCCAAAGAGGGCCAATATAGTTGGCTGTCTGCATCTGCTCCAGATCTGGTCTTGGGAGCAACTTCATGTTAGAAGACCAACATTACATGTTCCCTATCCTCAGGAGCTTGATGGTTTGAGCATTAATTTTAGGTAAGAAACTTAAAAAGTGTTTTTCAATTGGTTTAATATACTGATACTTTTTTAATTGATTGACTTATGAAAACTCATTTGAACGGATGGAATGAACACTATGTGCGCCAGATGCCTATTGGCAATGTCAGGCTATATTGAGATGAGCTTGACGGACTACTATAGAGCCAGGTATTAATCATAAATTGTAAAGGCTTTTTTAAAAATGTTAACTTAGGATTGACCAGTAGCTTCTTATACCTGCAGGTTATATGGGAACCGTATGATATTTTGATCAGATCTCGCTTATCAGATATTGTTCTTGCTGGTGAGGCTATATGGCTAGTACGTGTTCCCATTATCAGCTGGAAGAGGGTGGAGTGATACCTTCCTAACAGAGTTCTTCGTCAGTTTGGACAGTTACCATGCATAGATGTAGTGCCGATGGATCTCAACTTTAAAGAAGTCGATGGCCGTGAGAAAGCTGATACTGATTGGGTTCAATACCATCATGCGCACATAGCTATTTGGGAAAGCAGGAGAGATCACATTGTCCATGTCGATGATGCTGATAAGGATAGACAGCAAGCCTTAAACCGCTACATATCATTGTTTAGTCATGGGTCGCAACTTATACTATCTAAAGCACTGGCGAAGCAGCCTATAAGTTAATAAGAAGAATCGCAAATTTTCTTAAGTACCTACGTTTAAAGATTTGATTTTAACATCTACTCGTTTGGTTAATATAGAGAGTATATCTTAGTGACTGAAGATATCTTCTAGCCTTTCTTTGAACATCCCGATAACTCGGACTTACAGATGGTTGTAAATAGGTATGAGAAGATATGTCGTGATTTGAGATTACGCACGCACATTAACAACCATCGCTTCCAACACGTCGCAGCAGAGCATATGTCACATGAGTACGCTCGACCATAGCATCGCATAGAGTGCAAGGTCATCTACTTATGCTGATCCAGGCCTTCAACTTATTAGCGAGCTCTCAGTCTCAACACCATACGTAAATTGCATTCACCGACAGTGAGAATCACGGATATGGGTTCAGATGTTGGAGGCCAGGATCAAGGACCATATGGAGTCTCCCATCACCGCGTGATCGCCCATACCACCACGACTACACTCGAGGTTAATACAAGATATGACGCCCAGTGATAGTTTCCGTGATGTTTATTTTGATATCTCTATTGTACTTGTAACCTTGATCTATTTATACATGAATGGAGATTCGTAGCTGATTGTACTTGTAACCTTTCTTAAAATGAATATTGATCATTAAATTTTTATTTAGTAAAATATCACACTTAGTATGCTACTAATTATTAAAAGAACTCCATCACTTAATTTCACCAGTTGCATAAATTCTCCCCCTAAATCAACACAATGTCTTAAACTCAACCTACAGATCTTCAAAAGCTTACATCTTATTAATCAACATAATGATACATGAACAATCTAAATTACTTCTAATGTAATGAAAAATATAGCTCAAACTTAATGAAAACTTTGTTCAGTAAGATATCTCACTTACTAAGTGAGATATCCTACTAATTCTCAACTACTAAATGCAATTTTCAAAGAAAGTCGTAAACGAAAGCAACTAGCTACTAAGTCGGCCGCTTATTTAACGGCAAAACGACGACATTTGTTTTTTAAAATTTTTTTTAAACGTACTTAAACAATTAATTATGTTTAATATGATACTTATTTAAAAAAAAACTTCTATAATATTTTGTCTAGACCTACAAGATTGATGTTTTGTCCAAAACAAAAAAACAAAAAACTAAGTTCTCAAAATAGGATAATAGGCAATATTGTCCTCAGCGGAGATAATGGTGGAAGAATTGGAGCTGAAATAGTGTTGTAATGTTATAGCGGGAATTAAACAAATTGAAAGCTAGGGTTAATCGCAATGGGGTTGATACTCGAGGGCTGTAGTTTGGCAATACCTTGGGAAATGTGAAGGTGGTTAAGGTTGGGGTCGGTAAGGACTTAAGATGGGTTTGTGGTGAGGCCACAAACAGTGATTAATGTTTAGAATGTGAGAGAAGGCAGGCCAAAAAGTTGCATGCTAGGTTCTGTATAATTGGGAGAAGGCTATGAGGGAAAGGCTCGAAATTGGTGGGGTTTTAGGGATGATCTGAGCAATAAAGCCTAGATATTTGGATTTTTCTTGAAAGATGAGAGAGAGAGAGAGAGAGGGTTTTCTCACCAAATGAAATCCCATTAACATGCAACCTAGTCATCCAAGGGCGTAAATAAAAACCTCCAAATTGTATAGGAAGTAAAAAATGGATTACAAGGTCAATAAAAATAAAAATGAAATTCAAAGTTATCTCTTAAAAATAGGGATCCAAATCCAGGTTCATAAAAAAATAGCCGAATAAAAAAATCCAAAATTAAAGGGAAAGTGGGGCCACTCAATAAGTTCAAAAGATAGAACCACTCCTTGAATTCTAACAAAGGCATCCACATTTCCTTGAATGGATGAGGTCAGCAAGGTCTTAATAAGAAGGATTATCCAGCTTGCTTAGAAAGCATGAAAGAATTGATTGCATAATTCATGCAATATAACATGATCTTTGTTGTGATCTCATCATTGGCCAATGCACTATTAGAGGTTATTATGCATCAATCATGTTATTTAAGTAGCTCATTGCTGTATTCAACGTGATTATTGTTTTCTCTAAAAGCAAGAGGAACTAGGATCATCTCTTACATAATTTATCATTTTCCAGTCTACTAAATATTTTTTATATTTTGTATCCCTACTTTGCCTTCAAATCTCAAATGGTAATCTGCATATGCAACTATTTTCTTAGCATTATATAAATTAGTTGTCATTGATGCCTAACATATATGTAGTTCTAATGTTTAAGTATTCCAGTAGTGATTTTAAAATAAATGGCTCAAATGTTTTATACCCACACACTTAGTGAGAGAGAAAAAAAGGGAGTAAGAAGAGATATTAGTAACAAATAAAAAAATAAAACATAGGCAATACTTTAAACAAATCCATGCATATATAGTGTAACATGCATGCTTTTCAAATATTAGCTGCTTTTTCATTTAGAAGATAAATAGATCACCATTAAAATAAACTTCATGAATCTACTAGTTTGAACTTTTTCTCCTCTATTATAAGTGAAGTTAATCTTCATTTACATCTTATTCTACACATCCAAAAATATATTAATAATAATTAAATAAAATACACACACACTATATATATATATATATATATATATATATATATATGATTAAATCTCAAAATAGTCCACTGATTACTCAATGAAGGAAGATTCTGTTGGGTTTGGTTTATTCGGGTTGGTGACAGGTCAAACCAAATAAACCAAACCTTAATTTTAAAACCAACCGACCAAATTAGTAAAATCAGATAAAACCGAACCGAATAAACCAAATCTAATTCGATGATTCGGTTCGGTTTTTCATAAACCGAATAACACAGACAAATTTAAAAAAAAAATTTAAAGTTACAAACAAAAAAAAAAAAAAAATTTTATTAATTCAACTAACCATATACATATTATAAAGAGTTTTTCCAGGTTGATACAATTTAATATACACCATATAAAAATAATAAACAACTAACAAAAAAAGAGAAAAAAAATAGTACAAGTGTATTTAGCTTATATATCACAAAAGCAAAGATCCTTTTGGTTGATTCTCGAACTCCTCCGGCTCCATCACTATAGCAACATCCTCTTGGTTGATCTTCCCCATCTCCTTTAGCTTATATATCACAAACTCGAAAGATTGTAAACAACCATTTGAATCAATTAGGAATCTGACCAACCAAGCAAACTCAAGTATTATTCACTGTTCAGCTTAGCTCATTAAACAAAGGAACAAAAGTTTTCTGCTAATAACATGAATGTATAATGTATTTAAGTTTTGATTCATGAGTTTACCTCACAACACCATCATCATTCAAATCAGCCAACAACAGAACTCGACCAAATGCTGTCGAGAATCCAGAAAATAGCAAAAACTCAACCAAATGTTGTCGAGAAGCAGCCAACAACAGAACTCCAGAAGCAGCCAACAACAACTCAGATGTGCTGGTGAACAACAAAACTCCGTGGCGACCAACAACAAAATTAACTGGTTGCCAACAGAACTCTAGAAGCAGCCAACAACAACCTCAGATTTAGGAAACTAACAGAGCAGCAAAACCCAACAAGCACTCAACCAAAAACACTCTACCGAAAAACCTCACCAAAAACAAAGTAAAATATCTTTAAAGCTAAAGAATTTTAACCAACAGAACTCCAATAGCGAACAACAACCCGTAATCAAGAAACTTTTAGGTCTAGGAGAACTTAGTAAGCAATGCCATCAATTTACCCAAATAACAACCACTCCAATAGCAACAACAACCCGTGATTCAAATGTAATATCGACTTTTCAAAGAATCATCAATAGTCTACAAGAATAAATAATATATACATATGTATATTTATAGTTTGCTCAAGTTTATAAAAATATCTTTTAAGAACAAAGATTCAAGATAATATCTCAAAAAATATGATCACCATATATACATACGGCATCAATAATTTTGAGAATCACTTTAAACCTTTAAGTCTTTAGGGCAATAACACCAAAAAAATGTCACCAACCGTATGTATACATTGATCATTTCATCATTGCACCCTAAACCCTAAAAAAAAGACTACATTTGAAAAGAGGTTGACTATATGATAAAGCTAAACAGCCAAACCAAATTACAATCCAACAACAATATATAAGAGATGAAAGCAAAAAACAACAACATAAGATAAACTAACAGCAATATTTTAAAACCATAACACATATCGGAATCAGCTTTCAGCAATCATCATTGATTCATCATAACCCAAGCCAAAAAGTTTGTGTTTCACTTGTTAACTTTGTCAAATCTATAAAACAAATGAAATGAATAATTAATTAGTCTAAGTAAGATTAAAAAAGAATAAATAATTTTGAATTTAAGCATAAAAAATACCTTCATCAAATTTGTCAATATCATTAATATTTTCTTCCACATCTACTGATTAATGGTCCATTTTGCTCGATCCAACTCGGTATATATATTAGAGCCAGCAATCTTTGGATAATGAACTTAACGATGCATCAATCACCACCATCAAAAAACCGATTCTCGAGTAACATTAGAAATTGGAACAAAAAACATCACGAGCCATGTGTGAGAGAATGAAATCTTGGTGCATTAACCTTCCACCAATTTAAAATATCAAAATGATCTTTCATGACTTGCACTCCTCACCAAATACTTATCTAGATCGATTATCTACATCATCCTTGCAAAATTGGATCTTTTGAATTCTCTATCATTGAATATCTTGTCCGTAATATCGGTTGTAAAATACTAATTCTTCAAAAAATTTTGTTTCTCAAGGAGACCACTTCCTACTTAGCTTTCACGAAAAACTTTCATTTTGTAATCATGAAACATATCATAACATGATGATCTAATAAGTTTAAGCAACACCATCGTCCTCATACATATCCATAACAAAGAAACTCTACATAACGCAGCTTGAATCGGGAATCTAAAACAACAGCAAGATATATATTCAAATTCATTTTCTCTATGGCACCCAATATTTAGCAAATTTTGTCATCATTTTTGAAGTCATATTTCTCACATTTGGGTCATCATCCATTTGCCAATTTTGAAGAAGACATCAACTTCGCAATTTCATGAAAAAGTATTTGACGTCAAGAACCAAAATTCAAAAGTGACATATAAAATTTTTCTAAGAAAAGCAATCTTCTAACATTATTCCAATCATCATCACTTAATACACCATTTACATTATGACCTTCCTCATCATCTTTCTAATTCTCGCTTTAAATTGAGTATCAATCTCCTCATACCTTTCAAAAGCTCTCTCCAACTTAATCCGCACTTAACATTAAAATGTGGAATTCCATCTAAGAACATCTAAGCATAACATGCTTTTAGTTTTTATTTTTCAATTTCAATGCATTCTTTAAATTGCGACTAACGAATGTATCTCACCGCAACATGGCAAACAGATTCACAAATCTCTTTCAGCCCATCTTGTACAATTAAGTTAATAATGTGAGTAATACATCTCATATGTAAGAACCGACTATCTAGAATACTACCTCCTCTCTTGCCAAATTTTTTTGCATGTGTGATGCCATTAGAACTTGCATTATCAATCGCCACAAATGAAAATTGCATCAATCCCCAATCTACAAAGAACTTACTTGTTGTCCAAGTAATTCTCCCCTATGGTATAGATGGGACAAAATTTATAACTCTTTTATTGAATTTTCGCTTATCAATAAAATGTGCGGTGATACATATAATTAATTCGTTGAATGGATGTCCAAGTATCGGTAGTAAGACAAACTACGTGCAGACTTCTTGAATAGATGTTTTAAAATTGCTTCTCTTCGATAAAATTTAAAGATCACGTAAATGTCCATCGTGAAGGTATTTGAAATATTGACAACAACATAAAATGTTTAAACCCCAACCTTACATGCTTGAAAGGCAATTCATCGGCAATAACCATCATTCTTAAAAGCTTTCCTTACATTTTCTTGGTCAAATCTCCATGCCTTAAGGCATAGCTCTTCACCTTTAACACCAAATTGAAATGCTAGTTTAGTTTGATTTGGTTCATTGTTAAGAGGATTCTTCGACGAAAGATATTCCCTTAAGTTTGAAGTGTCATTAATCTTTGGATCATTGTGATATGACTTTCCACAATAATTATATTTGCTCATTTTTTCTCCTTCCTCATTAGTACCTTACAAAGTGATCCCAAACCTCGATCTGGTCAGGAGCTTTTCTTTTTTTCTTTGAAATTGGTGATTTCTCATCACTGACACTCACATCTCCTGTAACTTGAACTTGTTGAATAGTAATTATGGCTTTGGAGGAACTAATAATGTTTGAACTATCTCCAACTTGTGACATGTTTCTACTAGTATTTGTAGACTCAAAAAAATAAAATAAAAATTAAAAAAAAATAAAGCATGCTTTAATAAATTATATCAATAAAACTATGTAGAAGCAAATAAGCAATGCATCCATTCGGCTACACTAAAACACTCATAAAGACATAACATCAAACATGATTTTGTGCCTATGAATACAAATACACCTATCCATCTAAACTAAAACACTCATAAGTATAATCTATGGCCTTGTATCTTATAAATGCAAACATTTTGTAAGTACTAAAAACTGAAAATAATACCGGTGGTCCACTAATTGCAACAAAAATACTATTAAAAACAGTTCATTATCGATAGTCAATACAAGTATACAACTATATAAAGCACAATTGAATTGACAATTGTTATAATTGAAAGTAAGCATAACATTAACCATGCCTAAGATCCAAATTTCCTTTAAAATATTGATAAAATTGCATCGGATATACCCAAACCCAATAAAAAAAGCGTCGGTCATGACTCATGAGTCATGAACATCAACAAAGCATTTTAATACTTGATGAAATATTGGCACATTACACACTTGGAATGCATGTGAGGTTCGAATCCACAATTCCACATAACACAACCGCAACATTCGAGCGACATACATATAAGAATGCGACATACTGATCCGACCTGGCTCGTGAACCCATTTGTAGAGGTCGAAATAATGTCATAACGAGAGAGCATAACACAACAAAGATTGAATATACTTATCTTTCAAAGAGAATTAAATTTGAAATCGAGGTGAGGTGAAGACAAAACACAGATGCTATTAGGGAAAAAATTAAAAGAAAGGAGTAGCCTCGAATAGGAAAGTGACGAAAGTCCAAGCGGATGTAAATCGAGATTGGAATCTCAAATCGCCTAACACATGCCCTAACTCCATCAGTCCTCCTAAGGAATGAAGTCGAAGCGAGAGTCGAATCAAGAGTTGAGACTCTCGATTCTCGAAGAAGTGTATATCGATCGACCATCGAGGAGCACGACAGGAAGTGAGGAACCAAAGGCCGAACTCGAAGGCTGAAGCGTGAAGGAGACAAGGAGTCTTACATAGGGTTTTACGATCTAAACCGACTCGAAGGCAATCAAGGCAGAACCGCAGAACCGTGAAGGCGTGAAGCGGTTGGCAATCCAACTCGAAGGCAGAACCGCGGAAGACCGATATAATCGATTTTATGATCTAAACCAATTTTTTTAAATTAAAAACCAAACCGAAAACCAAAAACCAAATAAATACACACTTTCAACCAAAAACCAAATAATAATCATAAAAACTGAAGCAGATTAACCAAATATCATCGGTTCAGTTCGGTTTTTTGGTTTGAACCGACTAGTGCACACCCCTACTCATGTATTGTCAATTAAGCCTAGAGTATCACATTTTTTTCAATTTAGTCTCTCAACTTTACAAAATTAATCCAAAATGATCCCTCTATAGAAATTGATACAAAATTGATTCTATTTCAATCATTTGCCTGGACAAAATCAAATCCAATTTATTTCCTAATAGGTCATTTTGGATCAATTTTATATGATTGAGGGCCAAAATTGGATAAATGTGATACTTTAGAACTAAATTAGCCACATACAAATAATCATGGATATAATACATGTATATATGCATGTTTACAATTGTGCTTAGTAAGGACTTTTATGATACTAATAAAAATATTTTTTTGGGTGTAATTCTGTTGTTGTTCTAACTCCATTTTAAAATTGAAATGCTAAGACATACCATCCAAAATCATTGCTATTCACTAAACGAAACAAACTTAACAAGTGCTTCTAAGAAATAGCAACACAGAAACATGTCCAAACAATCAAAGATTAAGAAGAAAGAGTTTTCAGGTTCATAAGAGGTGATACCTTACGCATAGAACTCATTAGAGCACAGAGATGATCTTGAAGCTCCGGCATCTTCCCGCCATAATCAACCATCACCACATCCCTCAGTCGAGTACACAGAGCAAGGACATCTGACAACCTAGTCCCTCGTTAACTTTCTAATGTAGATGTAAATAAACAAATTATGCTTTTCGCTTCAAATAAAACTCGGTGATCCATCGAAGGCTTGAAAGGGAAAGGAGAAGAATCAGGAAAAAAAAAAAAGGTATTCAAGCATTTTGTGGGAAGACTGAAAACACATCGAAATCAGAAGGTTAATAGGGATTTTCATATTATCGAAAAACCTATTTCCAATACACTCATATTCTACAGGCCCGCCTCAACATGGAAAGGGTTTCCCAGCAAAATCCATAAATTTAAATCCAGCTAGAAGGGAAACCAATAATAATAAAAATAAAAAATAAACAGTGGATCGAGTTACTGAAGGAAAAGGGAGATAAGTGAGGTAGATGACCAGTTTCCAGGCGGCGCTTTGCCGGCTGCCTAAGCCGCCATTTGATCACCGAAATGCACGAATCGAGCAGATCCAGGATCTCATCTGCGTCGCGTATATCCATCCAGAAAAGAACAGCTCAAAAGCGGCGAATGGCGCTCGCAAGCTTTTCGGCACTGATCCGTGTCACTCAGAAGCAAGCGAAGCATACTGAGGAATCGCCTTTTTACAGGAATTCAATAACATGTAATATACAGATAATAATAAAATTTTAAATAATTTGAGATAATATATATGTAAAAAATCTCTTCTTTTTTTAATAGACATTTAAGAGAATTTAATCTCTCAAGAATTATTGATAGAAAGTCAAAACTTTCAATTACTATATATTAATATTAATTATAAAATATATAATATAATATTATATATAGATATATTTATATATAACATTTATGTATTAATTAAATATTACATGATATTATATTATTTGAGTTTGGACATATATATTAGATCTCAATTATGAAAAAAATAAATTTTATTTTTAATGCAGCATAACTAAAAAGTATGGAAAGTCTCTAATTGATGCCTTCAACCCATTGCTCCTTACACTGAAAGGAGATTTTTGATATCGTTCCATCTTGCTTTGAAATAATGATATAAAAGATATGCATGCTACCTAATTATATATTTGTATATTAAAAATTTTATAAGTATAACACTTAATTTTTATGTATTTATATATCTAATATCTAAAATTTAATATTTATAAATATAATATTTTTTTCTGCATATGAAAATGCATATTTCACTCTAGAAAATTGATGAAATTGATATTTTTGATATAATATTAAAGATTTGTATATTATTTATGTAAATATAAAAATTTAGGTATTAGATATATAAATAATTAAGAATTAAGTTCTATGTATAAAATTTAATATTTAGTTCTGTAATATTTTATATATGAAAATTTATATTTCATTTTAAAAGTTAATGATATTGATATTTTTATATGATATTAAAGATTTAAAAATTATGTAGATAAATATTAAAATTTAAATATTAGATATATAAATATATAAAGATTGTATGGTATATTATAATTATTAGAAAAGTTTATATTTATATATTATAGAATTTTTATGTGTTTATTTATTGAATATCAAAATCTTTTTCAGCAAGGTTCAACTTAACAAAAAACCAATATGTAAATGCCCCTTGATTCTCTCTTCCTCTAAGTAATTGATGTCCAGGGGATTATGAAAGGAAAGGAGATGCTGCATACACCTTTGTTTTCTCTACATTAAGGGGTCATTTGGGATCCTTTATTTTCTTAACTTTTATTTATGTTTTTAGTTGATTTTATTTTAAAATAAAATATATTTGATAATAATAGTTATTTTTAATACTCAAAATTTTTAAAAGCTATTTTGAGTGTTTTTAAAAATAATATTATTTATTATTTTAAAATAAGAAATGACAATACTTAAAAAAACACACTAAACCAATATGATTTTAAAATAACATAACAATAAAAAATACAAAATAAATTTGATCCCAAATAACCTTTAAGTTAATGAAATCAAGGGACATAGTAAATCAAAGATGTATATTAGAAAGAGTTAAAAATAGATTTAATTTTTTTTTTTTACTATTTGTTAGGAATCAAGTTTTATATTATTTGAATTTGTATATTATTTTTCATATTATATTAACATATTATACATATAATATTTTTTGTGTAGTATTTATAATTGATATTTATATACTCATTTTGAATTGACTTAACCTTTATTTATTTGAGTCAGGCATAACTCAAAATTGATTTCAAGTTCAAAAAAATGAGTTTAAAATTATGTTTTAAGTCATTCAAAGATAATATTATTTTTAGTAATAATAAGTATGACTCTCTCATCTAAAAATATATCATAAAAAGGAACTCATGATAAGAATAAAATATTCTTACAAGAAAATGGAGTGATTTCTTTATTGGTAGTTTAAAGAGTTTTGATATGTCATTAAAAAATCTACAAATTTAAAATTTACCTTTTCTTAGATGTAAGATTTTCTCTCCCAAGAGTAGTAAATAATGCTCTCAAAATTCTAGTATATAAATGTGAGGATTGAAATATATTCAAGGATTGTAAGATTTTCTCTCACTAGGATTTTCAAGTGGTGGACACTTTTTGTTAACCATGATTAAAACTTTTACTTTCTCAATAAGCAAATAACTTTTATCATATATTTAATTTTTAATACATAATAAATTATCAAAAAAATAAAGGATTGATTGATCATACAATATAATTTATATCATATAGTACGACTAATTCAAGTATAATCATGCTAATTGTTGAATTTTATCATGTGATTAATTAGATTTAATTAAAAATTGATTATATTATATTTTTAATCTAAAATTTATAAAATTATAATTAATATAAATCAACTCTATTAATTTAATTCAAATAATAAGGCATATCTAATAAAATCATTCTCATATAGTATAATTAGTTCAATATTTAATTAAATATAATTAATGTAATTATGAAGACTAGTCATATGTACAATATACATTGCACAATATAAGCTTAAGATTATGTATTAATGGTTATATAATTACATAACTAATTAAGTTATTTGATTTATTTGAATTCAAATTAAATCTAATCATATAGTATGATCTATGATTAAATGGTATGGTTAGTAATGAATTTTGTAATTTTTTTCTTAACACTTGAATTGATTAATTTATTATTTGCATTGTGTATGTGTGTAGTAATCATCTTAGCATCCTAATGCTAGAAAAATATAATAATACTTTACTCAAACTGAATAGAATAATTTTGCACTTTATAATTTGATCTCAATAGCAATGGAACAAAGTTGAGCTAATTAGGTCATTAGCTCTAAGCCACAAATTCACTTTATAAATTTTGTTAATCTTGATATATTAATTTAAGCTTGACATGAATTGCATTTATTCATACATATTGATATATGTGAATTTAGCATATGTTTTTCTTACCTTAGATTATTTATTTAAAACTTAAATTCACTTGATTTTTGGGATTTTCTATGCTAATGGATTTAAATTTAAATTCTATAGATAAGCATGAATGTGAGTGGAATTTGAGAAGAAATGTGTATATTAAAATATTTGGAGAAGTTTGGCAAATTATGGTGGAGTGATTCAAAGGAAAATAATGTCTTGCCAAGCCTAATGCTTAGGCACTAGACCCAATATGCCTAAGCTGGGCTCAACACCGGAATTCAATGCACCAAGGTAGTGATCTAATCGTCCAAATGCCCCAGCACCATAAACTATAAAAATAAGCCTAAAGATAATGACCTTGGTGCCTAAGCACCTATTTAGTACATATTTAGGCACTGATTGGGTGCCAAGATTGAATTGTACTCTATTTTTATGGTGATTCTTACTTTTGAAGTAACTTAAAGTATCATTTAAGCATCTTATAAAGAACAAATTGAGTGCTTTTAAGCAACCTATCCATAAGGATTTGGGGAGCCTTCCTAAGGTTTTTCAAATCACCATCAAGGAGTTCTTTAAGAGTCAAGAAAGCTAAGACTTAAAAATAAAGACAAGGATTAAGGAAGTAAAGCAAGAACACACCATTGAGTTTTACATACTCCTCTTTATTGTTTATTTTAGATTCATATCATGATCTTTGTACTCCTTTTTTTTTTTTTATTCAAGCATGAATTTAAATCTTATTTTTGGAATTGACTGTAATCTTGCATTACAATTAGTTTGGTTTTAATAAATATTTTTAGAGTTTTTATTTTTAATGAATATTTCATATTTATTATAAACTTTTATACCTATTGATTAAATGCCCTTCGATCAATAGTTTAGTAGTTTTGTTCAAATTTGGGAGAGGCTGAAAGGACTAATATTGAATAACACATCATTGTAGATTATAAATTAGAGATAATTGAAAAGTCTATGCTAGGATCTAAAGAGCATTGACAAATTTCCTTTGCATTAAATGTATTACCAAGACGTAAATATATTAATAAAGAAAATGGAGACCCTAAGCTTCTAAAGGAACATAGTGCCACTGACCAAACTTAGGTATAACTTAGAAAACTTTTTTACATTAAAAATTAATTGATGAATAAATGAAATCCAATTCAAGATCTTGTATTGATTTCTTAAATAAGAGTCTTTGTCATTATTAATTAGTTATTTATTTTTTAAGTATATTTAAATTTAGTTTTTATTGTCATTCACTAACCAAATTTTTTCCATCCAAATAATAGTAAACAAACCCACTTTTAGTACTTTAGTCCTTATGTGATGATACTCTACTCATACTTTATTACTTATTTAAACACATTTTCTTGTGCAAGTGGCCATCTATGATCACATTAACTAAATTTTTTGTGTCATTGTAGGGGATTGCAAACACCATATTAATACAAAGTTAGTTTTATTAATTTGGATAATTTATATTTTATATACTAATTTTATTTTATTTTTTGCTATATTTAATAGGTTTCATCATGATTTATGCACCAATTTGGTAATAAGCCACCATGCCTCTAAATCTTCAAATAGTTTTTTAAAAAAATTAAAAAGTAGCAACCAAGTGACTCATGTCATTGAACATGGTGAATTTGGAAGACAAAACGTAATTAGCTACAGGGGTCAGAATAATATGAGACTATGTGCTTCTTATTGTGGACAATATCCCCTAAGTCATCTTCAAGCTTGACATGCATGATAATTTTGAGATCAAGCCTATAATTCTATTGATGATAAGAAAATCATAATTTGAGGGCTTTGCTACTAAAAATATTGATGCTTGTATCATAAATTTTGTGAAATATTCAACTAAGTGGAGATTCTAAAGATGCATCTGACTCAAGGTGTTCTCATTTATCTTTGTAATATTATGCAAAAATATGGTCAATTTCTTTGTTTAGTAACTCAATCACAAATTGGAATGATCTAGCCCAAAGTTTTTATTCAAAGTACTTCTTTCCTACAAAAATTACTTGGATGAGAATAAAGATCTTCAATATTAGAGAGATGGATGAAGAGACCTTATATAATGCATGGGAGAGATTTAAAGATCTTTTGAGAGGATATTCTCATTATGGCCTACCTAGATAGATACAATTTTAAATAGTTTACAAATAGGTTGGCTAATCCCACCAAAACTTTGATCGATGCACCCAGCAACACTTTATGAGTAAAACTAGGAAATGACCAATAATTTGTTGAAAGAAATGGACATGAACAACTACTAACACCAACATAAAAACTTCTAAAAAAATCTTGTCATCTCCATACAAGGTGCAATTTCAATAGCAAACTTAGTTTTTCTAGTAGCTTTGCCCATAAAAGCAGATTAATCAATTTTGCATCAATACCATCCACACACCAATGGTTTATTGTGAATTTATTATGGAAGTGGGCACATAAGTATTGAAAGTTAGGTGAATAATTTATTTGGCTACACTTCAATGGAATAAATCAAGAAGATTAACCCTTATGCAAGTACTTTCGCTTATAGATGGAGGAGTCACTCAAAATTTTTATGATTTAATATGTAAACCATAGAGCAACATACAAGATTCTAGCCAGTGGTTATGTTTATAAAATATGAAAAAAACGTTTTATTGAAAGATGCTCTAATGCAACTAACTCTAATGACTACACAATTTATGGTGCACTTAATGTTATAAAGGCTTGATACCTCATTAAAGAGATAGCTATTAAAAATATAAAGCTATAATTGGGTAGTTGTGATAGTAGATATCCACCAAATAGACAAGTGCTTTCTAAGTTATGCTAAAATCAACCCAAGATATCACTTGAAGGTTGTCACTTTATAGAGTGAAAAGTAACCTGAGAAACTAGTTGTCTAAGAAAGGCTTAAAATTACCATATTAAGGTTAAGAGCCAAACAAGAAAGAAGAAAGGAATAAGGAGATGCAATCTAAATCCAATCAAATTCCTAGCAACTAATCACCTTATGTTCCATCATTGTTATATCCATAGTAGTTTTAGAAGTAGGAGTTAGATAAATATTTTTTAAAGTTTTAAAGTGCATTCAAGAAGCTATAAATAAATATCACATTTTTCTATGTACTAAAACAAATGCCCAACCATACATAATTTTTTAAAGAGATCCTTTGAAATAAAAAACATTTGAAGGCAATAAAATAATGGCATTGACTAAAGGTTAAAGAGCACTATTTCAAAACAAAAAATTAAAAAAGATTTAAATAGATTTGCCATTCCATGCATGATTTGAAGAGAGAAATTTAATAACACACCCTATAATCTAAGTGCAAGTATAAATCTCATACCTTCATCTATTTTCAAGAAGTTAGGGCTGAGGGATGTCAAGCTAATTACACATTTTCTCTAGCAAGCACTCTAAAGGCATTGTGGAGGATATTTTGATTAAACTTAGCAAATTCATCTTTCTTCTTATTTTTATGATGTTGTCCATGGACAACATGAATTTAAATATATGATCATTTTAGGTCATCTATTTTAGTGATAGGGAGAGCACATTGATATTCAAAAAGATGAATTAACTTTTTTTTTAAAAAAAATTAAATTTAAAAAGAAAAAATTACTTTTAAATTTTTGAAAATACTAATAATCAACCAGAGGAGGAGGTTCACAACTTATTAGTAGCAAGCAACACTATACAACATGTGCATATATTTGGGGTAGTGGAGGCTAACCATACTAAATTGGATGAAATAGCAACCAATAACATTGCATATATTTGAAGTTGTGGAGGCATTTTAAGCTAATTTAGGGAAAAAAGATTATAGAGGATAAAGAGAAATAAAAAAAAATCTCTATAAAAGAAAAAGGAAAAATTATGAAGCATAGGCCAACATCATAAGTTCATTCAATCATGGGTGGTCAAATCAAAAGTCAAGCAATAAATGACAAATATTTTATGTCCCAAAAGTAACATATCTCACTTAATAAGACATAGATGCATGATATTATGTCAATCCATGACATTAAACCAAACATTACTAGGAGACAATCAAAAGTTTTTCTAAGTTAGCAAAAAAAATCGGGTTCGGACCCCAATAGAACTAATGTGATGGATTTTTAGAATCATGATTGAATAATACCAAGCATCTAGGTGCTAGATATGACATTTAGGTTCCATCCTTCTAATAATGGAGACTTTTACCCCTTTTTAAACACAAATTCATGTGAGATTTAATTTTTTACCAACCAACAAACCCCACAATTGGAATTAAAATAAAGGAGAAATGAATTTTCAAGTCACTATTTCACTATTTAAAATCATAGAAATTAGAATATTGAATGAAAAGTTATGAAAATTTTGGAGGATATCTAAAGCATCACTATTAACTTAAAAGAAAATTCATAATTTTTAGAATGAAAAAAAGCAAGTTATTGAATTTTGATTATGTCAAGTCACTAATTAAAAATATTAAATTAATAAATAGATTTAAATAATATGAAAATTTTAAAAAAAATGCTTAAAATGTTTATCTAACTTGCCAAAAAAATTGATAATTTTTTAAATTAAAATGAAATAATTAAGAATTTTTAGGTGAATTGATGAATTTTCCAAGAATAAAAAATTAAGAAAAATTAAAATATATTAAAAAGTTATGGAAATAAATAAAATAACTCAAGGTGTTAATCTAAAGCTCTCATAAAATTTTCGTAATTTTCTAAGCTATATTTGAAGATTTATGACTTTTTAAAGTCATTTAAGTGAAATTATATAAATATAAAAAATGAATAAAAATAAGAACAAATTCAAAAAAAAAAATGTTGATAAGTCATTAGATGTATAAGATGATAACTCAAACATCCCATAAACGTTTTTGTGAATTTTCATGTTGATTTGAATGATGAAACTTACTTTTTAAATGAACATGATTATTTTATGAATTAAATAAATAAACAAATAATAATTATCAAATCCTAAAAATTATAAAACTTGATCAAATAATTTTAAAAAAATAAATAAATTATAATAAGATTTAAAATACATTATAATTATTTGAGATAATTAATCATTAAGGTCCACTCAGTCGAGTGGGGCCCATTAGTTAAATTATGATCTTGAATACAAGTTAACTCAAAACTCTATGTTTAAATTATTATTCAGACCATTTTAAGCCATGAACATTCTGACTAACTCAAAACAAAAATCTTTGAACACTTACATGCATCACAACTTTATATGCATGGAATTGCATTAGATTAGACATTAATCATATGCATGTATTGGTATAGTAGACTTTTGAGTGTGCTTAATTTAATCTCAATCTTATCTTCTTTATGGGATTGTTTACATTAGTCAATCCCATTTACACTACCTCATATATACATATGAAGATCATCTCTATGAGATAAAATAATTTGTTGGGAAAACACAAACTAGGATCATCTGCATAGCATTTTAGTGTTTGATTAATCTTTGAACTAATCTAGTAGAGAACTACATCATAGCATGCAGTTTTTTTAATAATCTAGTAATCTTTGTTTTCTTAGTTCTCTCACAGTGAGCCATTTCTTTGGGTTAAGTGAAATTCGTCCACACACACACACACACACACACACACATATATATATATATATATATATATATTCTCTTGGCACCCTTGATATTCCTTTTAATCATGTTTATATGATTAAGGAATCTTCATGATTGGTCATAAAGACTATAACCCAACCAATTCCTAGTACAATTGCCTCCTTGCAACCCACTTAAATTTATCAGATGAACTTTATCATCCCTTTGGATTAAGTTCAACTATGTTTAACCACCGCTACTTAGTAATTACTTTTCACACATACATGACTAAGTTATTTCTTAGTTCAGTTAATCACTAAGACTAAACAACATCAAGACTTAAAGTGTACACCTATACTAAGTCCTATTACTTTCCTTTGAATGAATCATCTTTATTCATTCTTCCTTTTGCACCCCAAACATTATAATTCTTACATCTTTGTTTGGAATTTTTAGTACTTAAGATCTACTTAAATACCAAACTTTTTATTCAGTAGTTGATTGCCAATTACTATTTAGCAAATTTATGCATATGCATGACAATCAACACTTGAGGTTAGATTGCAATTTATTAGAATATGGACTATGGTTAAGTAGTTTTTTTCAATAATTATTTAAACTTTATATGACTGATTGATAATACTTAGGCAACCTAAAGGCTATCACTTTATTCCTAATAAATTATGCAAGAAGTGATAAGCCTTTGAATGATTGGTAAGTCAATATCATATAAGACTATCCCTAGGAATACACTGATTTGTGTACACTTACGTGCTATGATAGTCATAGCATTATAGTCGTTAGCATATGGAGGTTGTAACTAGGCCGCTTTGTTTGTGTTATCTTTTTCTGGGATGATGTTGTGAGAGTACAATTAAAATTCTATTACTTTCATTGATTGTGCAAATTATAATGTGATACACCACTTTCCTATTGTGTTGCTATTGGGTTAGAAATATAATTTTATGTAGCTGCAAGACATTGCCTTGTGATATCAATGTTTCATGTTGCTTTTATTATGCTATGATGGCTCCATTTAGATTAGGAATTTTTTTATTACAATACTTATATTTTCATGATGTAAAAATAAAATATAAAGTAAGTTTCTCAACTTAATATTTAGAGACATCATACTTTGAAGGATGAACATGCACTCTACATAATATGAAGGACGAGTTGAAAAGAAAATTTTATATATTAATTACCAAATTACCGAGTGTGTATTAATGTATAGAACTCAACTACCTTTTGTAAATTTTAACTAGGTATATATAGGTGGGTTTCCCAACCATACATGCATATTTACCTTTATTCTTTTATCGCCATCACAACACAATGAATCTTTGATTACTTTGTTTGCCTTGCTCCATTTTTTTCTTTTCTTTATTGTAATGTTTATTGGCAATGATCTCTATTATATGATAAACTCCTAGAATGAAAAATTATATTTTCTACCAACTTTAACAATTTTTAAACAACTTTAAAAATGATTAGGATAATATTTTAAACACTAAAATTAAAGCCCTCTTAACTAGCTTTTGCTAAATTAAGCGTCATGGATTCTTGTATATCTTCTAAAAGAGATATACAACTAAGTCTCCCCAACATTAATTGATGGTGCCTATCATGGCATAACTTCAATCCATGCATTAGAAATCACTTAAGGACAAAGTAGGGCTTTACGTAGGTGTGCTTTTTATGGCAATGTTGACCTCACTTTTAGTAAGGTTAACACAAACTTCTCTTCTTAGCTCTTAGAATCCTATCTCAGTAATATTACTCCCTCACTTAGAGTCTTAAGACACATCTAGTGATTAAGAGAGGCTAAATCCAAACCCAAATAAATAAGACTAAACCCTTGGGTTAGCCACATAAGGTAAGTGATCCCCACCTAGCCCCTTATAGCCCAAATTAACTTAGGCACCCTCAATTCAAAGACAAATCAAGTCAAATGAATTCTAAGACTAAACCAAATAAATTCAATTTTAAACTTAACCCAAATTGATGTTTACCTACTAGCCTTAAGTCAGGCTTAGCATACCATCCAAATTAGTGGGCCCTATTTAGCCCATTTACAAAAAATGAACCCACCTATGAACCTTTAGCTTTAGGGTAAATTAACTCATATGGACCTCATAATTAAACCTAACATCAAATATGTAAGGAAAGATTAAACTCAGTATAAACTTAAAATGATCAATTAAACTTTAAGTTAAATACTACAAATTTAAAGCTCAAATTAAACTTAATAATTCTTAAAACTAAGACTAAGTCTAATTGAATTAAACTTAAGATAAATTCAAAATCAACTTAGGGTCTATTTAGAAAAATTGTAATGATATAAAAACATAATGGTGCTACTACAAAAGAAGCTATTGTCTAAGAAGTTATGGTGGGTATTACAATTTTATTTAATTTAAAAAAGTAATTCTACTGATTTTTGGTAGTAACTTCACTCTACCAAGTGATGTTAAAAAATACAACTTTTTCACCACAAATTTTTTAATAACACCTATGATACAATCTAAAAATGCACTGCACCGCCACCCCAAATATTATACCTAAGCCATCAGGTTACTTAGTTGATCGTGTTAAATTCAACTAAAATTAAAATTGATTAACTCAATTAATTCCAAATATTTCAATATATCATTTAGGCATCATAAAGACCTAAATCAAACTAAATTCAAAACACGCCATCTACAAAGTTCATCAGGACATCTATATGTAATCAATCAAGTCATTTGTTAAGTGAATTGAGCTAAACAACTTATTTATTTAATACACATATGTAAATCAATTAATCAATATCTTAATTGGTTCACCATGATAAGTTATGTTTGATTATGTTAATTAGAAGTCATCAAAGATAAATTTAAATTAAATATCAAGCACACCAAAAGACACTTAGATGTTATTAGCTTAATTCACACTAACATATATTTTCTCACATGTAAGCAAAACTAGCCTTACCAAAAAAAAGTAACAAACAAAACCTCCTAATGAGTAAAAATTTGACACCACATAGAGTTTAGGAATTTCTTATTTAGATGATCAAATGCATCAATAAAGAATAAATATATTATCTCAGAAGATAAACATGTTATCCTATAATGGTTTTGATCATTTAATAAAAGATTTCTAAGGCGATAGGTCTTTTGTGTATGAGAATTTTCTCTTGAACTATATGGAATGGTAAAATAGAGTTTATTTTAAACTAGTTTATGGTTCCCTATAGAGGTAAGCCCCTATAGTTAATTATATCTTAAGAATACTCTCAAATAAAGAAATAAGTCATTATTTCTAAATATTTTACGTTGATTTTCAAAGGATTGATATTTGGGATTTCCAATTAGGAATGATCCAAAGTGGAAAGAGTTATTTTAGGAGGCCAAATGGGATGAAGAAGGAAATTCCTATTGATACTAAGATGCCTAGTATGCACTTCAACTATCTTATCATTAAGCTATAAATTTTAAAATTTTATTTATATTTTGAGTTGACATTTTCTTAAAATTCTAGGGCTTAGATTCTAGCAGCACAATATTGCAAAATGCCTAGGGTTGAAGGCTTACTCCAAGGAGGATGCTTCAAAGCCTAGTCAACAAGTGCCTCTGACACAAGTCAGATGCTCAACCTAGTTTCATTTTAGGAATTATCGGTCATTTCTCTCACTTGAGGGAACTAACCTATCCCTGACTCTTCTTGACTTACAACCCACATGGAGGGGCTGCCAGTTAATACCACCTAAGTGCATTTTAAATTCATGATGCTAAGTCTTATGAATGCAAGATGATCAAGCATTACATTTTAAGAAAGGAATCTAAGAATCCTAGATTCACTCTCTAATCCCTAAGATAATGTAGGGTATGAAATGTACTAACACATGCACATTTTTAGATTTTTTATGTTTTGACTCAAGATTTATTTAAGGTATTGTATTTTTATGTCTACATGTCATGCAATTAGAAATGATTATGGGTTAAATCATTAAGAGAAGACAAACTTTCCAAGAAGATGGTCATCCTCATAGGTCAGATTCTCCTTATGTATAATGGGAGAAGTGCCCATTTTAGGAATTCAAAGCAATATGATTACATGGTTTCAAGACCTAATTATTTATATTGATTTTTTAAGTTTTTCCTAAGGCTTTAATTTATGTGAAGTTTCAATTTTCTTTATTTTTGTTTTAGTTGTTTAGATTTAGATTGGGTAGAAATTTTAATTTTTTCTATGAGCTTAATCGTCCAAGCATTCATGATAGGAAAACACAACATAGAAAGAAACCTACAAAAATAGGTTGATTCTATTGTGCACCCAAAATAAATCAAGTCAATTTAATTTATATAAAATGTCAATGCGGTCGGGTACCACTGTACACCCTGAAAGAAAGAGAGAATGGGTAGTTGAGCTTTGCTCTTATACAACCCGACCTAGAACTACAAGTCTGGATCTATGGGTCTTCTTTCCAGGATTGTCTCATTCTTTAAGAACATCCATTAAGCTTCATAAGGGACCACTACACCATCTCCTCATTCTAAACCCCATAGATCATAATATAATTTTAAGCTCAAATTTATATTTTGAATTCAAAAATGAATCCTAAGCACTACAAAATAGATGTCAGCAAAATATAAATAGTACAACTATTATATTTTATAAACATATGGGCTTAGCATTAGCTGTTTGCCAAGCCCACTTGTCCCATGGGCTATGCTTAAGGACTTAAGCATACTTGGAAGAAAACAACATTTTAATTTTATTTATGATAGCAATTCTTACTTGCATAGCCCCCTATAGAAGAAAATATTAGTTTTCAATAGAACGTTCTATCATCTAGTCTAACAACAAATAATCCTAGACATGCAGCCTAAAATAGTACACCACAAAGACATGTGAAACGCATCACATCAAAACACAAAAAATCATAAAAAGGAATCAAAATGGCCTAACCTAAGTTTAGGGTTCATGACCTAATGATCTAGTGTGTGAAGGAAATAGACTTGTGTAAGACTTTGCTAGGCCTTTTTAGTTCAAGTTTCAATTTGAAGTTTTGAATTTATTGAATTTTAGCTTTGGATGGTTTCAATTCAAATGATTTAACAATTTATTTTTATTTTTATTTTCACTTTTATTTGGTTAAAGTGAAATTTAGGTTTTCAGGAATGAAGAGTAGAATATATTCTACTTTTTTGTTGGAACCCATTATATTCAACATCTAACCCCTAATGGAATGAAATCGTCATCCTAAGATGAAGATCCATCCCAAAGGTCTAACTAAGATCCTTAAGTATCTAATTAATCTTTTTAATTTCATTTAGATGATTTGGGTTTGAATTTAGTTTGAATTTTGGATTAATGTTTCAATTCTTTTCCCATAATTTAATTCTTCATTTCATTCTTTTGATTTGATTTAATTTTCATTCTTGGTTTAGTTTATTTTCAATTTAGTTTGGTTGAATTATTTTATTTGATTTAGTTTATTTCATTTGTTTCATTAATGTTTTAGTTTAGGTTTGTTGAATTATGTTCATTTCATTTGATTTAATTTATGCTAACCCAAGGCATTTAAGTTAAAGTTTGAATTTATTCTTAGGTTAGATTGATTATGGCTTTAAAGTTTCATTAAGTGTTTTAATTATGAGTTCATTAACTTAAGGTTTAATCAATTTTAACATGCATTATTAATTTTAATAACCCTTAAGTATGGAAATGATTAAGTTTCTTTTATTTAGAATATTGGAAGATTTATCCTAAGTGTTTCTAATGTTGATGAAGATTAGTTCAAATTACTTCATGATTTTATGGATTTATGAATTGTTTTATTCATTATTTGATTTATATTGACCTAGAGATTTGAAAAATTCAATAATTCCTAATTCAAAGGTCAACTGGGTTTGAAATTTTTATGCCAAGTGGGGTTTCATGCCAATTTCATATTTCCAAAGTTTCATCTTGATTAGATTCATAATTAGGATATAATTAAGGTTTTAATATTTCATTAAAACTTAAATTAAGCATAATTTAATGAAAATCATTTAGGAATTTTATTTTTCCTTCTTTCCCTCTCTGAAAGATGTTTTCAATGAGGGTTCACTCATAATTTTTAGAGATTTGGTTGATTTATTGTGATTTAATTTAGTTCTAGCAAATTATTTGAATTATTTAATTTAATTAATTACATAATTAAACCATTTTATGATTTATTAAGTTTAAATGAGTTTCATTAATGATTTAAGTTCATCAAAGTTTATTAAGCTGATTTGAAGTGATTTAATGCATTTTGATTATTTATTTCATTTTATTTTAATTTATTTAATTAAAATTGAGGATTGGGGTTTAAAATTTCATGTTTCTTAAATTAGGCTGAAATAATTCATGAAATTTTTTTCTAAGGTGTCTTATAACATTAATTTTAATTCCCAAAAGTTTTATTTGAATTAGGTTGTTGGTTTGTGATTAATTAGAATTTAATTGATTTCATTCAAACCTAAATTAAGGCTAAAATACACAAAATTAATTGGGAATGTTAATTTTATTAGATTCCTCTCATAAAGAGGAATACATAGAGCCCAAGTTTGCATTCTTTTATTTGTATTTTATTTTCTATGAGTTTTTGGAATTTTTATTATTTTTAATAATTTTTTAATAAAATAAAAGAGATTTATATTTTTAAAGCCACGGTCGATGTGGCACCTTCACCATGTTGCACAATGACATTGGGCCCACAGATCCTCTGTGGCATCCACGTTAAAAGCGGTGCCATAGGAGATGAATCTTGACCATCCAATCAAAGATCAGATAGTCCCAATTCATTCCGCGATCTCCTTAAGGGAATTAATCGGATTGTCCATCTTGATTTTAGTCGTCCATTCTAAATAGAAGGATATGATGACAGAGATCATCTTTTGCATGTCTTCGGCGAGAAACGGACATCATCCATTATTTTGATGAATTTTTGGTGATTGCTGGCTAATTTTGACTAGATTTCAATTGCAAAATGACCTGAGATCAATTTGCAACCAATATATATGGGTTGATCCTCATGGGGATCAAATTTCCTTCACAAATGACAAAATCTGAATACCAGGGAGGACCGTGGTGGAGCATACCTCAATTTTGGTGATCACCGGTGATGGGATTGACTCCAATGGATTTATCTTGATGTGATGACACCATGGATGAGATTTGGTGTCTTGCCTCCCTTTGGATCACCTCCTAGACCAAGCTTGGCTTGGATTCCGTCAGTTCGATCATTTTTTGGCTCTTCGACAGTGAGGGGTCGCGATGGTGATTCGTTTGAGGTTGTATCGACCTCTAGAATGTGTTAGAACATTTAATTAGAGGTTGGAAGCTCTCCACATTTCATCATGAGAGAGGGCTTGATGGCCTCCAGATTTGCTCATTTTTTGGTGTGTTAGCGATGAGGGGATGGGGAATCGATCCAATTCTTCATCTCCTCCCTTGGTGAACATTTTGGAATGAAAAGAGGGGAGAAATAGCTCTCTTTCTCCTTTTTTCATACATGGATGAAAGCCATATCCTTGGCCTTCTAGGTGGTTGGATTCCGGCCATTGGCAGCGGTAAGGTCACCCAAGGGGTGGATTCAATCTCCTTTGACCTTCTGAGCATGTTTGGATGAGGGATTGGAAGGGAGAAGGGCATTTGCCCCCTTTTGCTTGCTTGGCTGAGCCTTGGATCTCTTCTTTGGCTCTCTCTTCTTCTCTTGCTTCTCTCTTTGAGGAAACAAAATTCTCTTTGGCTTCTTTTGGTGGCCTTCTATTAATTAGAATGAATCCTATCTCTTGAAACCAAGAGGTGGAATGAAGTATGGAAGAAGGGAAAATGAGACTTGCCTTCTTTTCATGGATTTTCAAGTCTTCCCTTCTTCTACTTCAACCTTTAAATTTTTTTTTATTTTTTTATGATTTATGGTATCACCACGAAAGCCCATTAGACTAATGTGTGGTTGTCCAACTCAAACTTAATATGAGTTTGAAGTCAAGCCTAAATTCATTTGGATTGGATTGGAAATTTGAATCCAATCTAAGCATTTAAATTCAAAGTTATTTAATTTTGATTCAATTCTTTAATTATTTTTAATTGATGATTGATTAAGTTTTATTTTAATTAATTCATTTATATTTTAATTAATTTTGCATTTCATTTTATTTCGACTCATTTAAACCTAAATGGGTTAAGTTTGATTGCAATTGGGTTAAAATGATCAATTTGACTCAATTGTATTAGGTTCTAAGTCCAATCATGCTTGATCATATATGTGAGATGATTTGGTGTGATTGATTTCATAATTTCAAGTGGATTTCAATTTGAACCCATTTGACCCAAAGTGGGCTTAATGATATAAGCTTGGGTTCCAATTTGCATAAAATGACCAATTTGACTAAATTGGACCTAATGATGAGTTGAATTATGTTTGGTTATCATTTTCAAATGATTTTGAATAATCAAATTGAATTGATTTCAATTTGATTTGGGTTTGAACCCAATAAGGCCCATTTAGGCTCATTTAGATTAATTGGTCTAATTAAGACTAAATTGGACCTAATGATGAGTTGAATTATGTTTGGTTATCATTTTCAAATGATTTTGAATAATCAAAAATTGATTTCAATTTGATTTATTTGAACATAAGGCCCATTTAGGCTCATTTAGATTAATTGGTCTAATTAACCTAATTAAAGACTAAAAAATTTAATTTTTTTTTAAATTCATGATTAAACATGTTTATTTGATCATTTGGAATATTTGGAATAATTTAATTTGGTCAAATTCTTGGTGGGTTGACCTTTGATTTGGTGGGACCCACTTAAAGTCAAACCTATGTCAAATGTGTTGACTAGATTTGACTTTGATTTAGTTTTGGATTCATTCATTTATGTTAATTTGATTTCATTTTGATTTATTTAGATTTAATTTGATTTAATCCAAATTCAAAATTTAGGTTGAGTCCACCTAAGCCCATTAGGTTAAATCAAACTTAAGGAAGGTGCATATAGTGCCCTAAGAATTTAGTTAAGAAGTTTCTAATCTAAGATTAGTGTCTTAATTATTGATTTCAAAATGATATTAATCTCATCCAAAAATGAGGTCAACACTTTCATTTCCCTCTAATGCAACTTTCGAGACACTTGAAAACATGTCATTGTTGTTGTATCTTAGGCAAAAGAAATGAGAAGAAAAGTCAAACAAATTCTAGTTACATAGATGAGCAAACTCATGTTCCACCAAGCTTTAAGCCCAGGTGTCCTCTAGTTGAGAATGGAAAACCCTCCAATGCTTTCCTGGTATCTTCCTATTAATCCCAACACTTTGATGAGACTATAGGACAACAAGTCGAGCAAATTTGCATGAATGAGGTGTTCCTTGCTTCCCCCAACTAGTAAACCATGCCACCTCTTCCTATTTGGCATACAAGCTCACTACATGAAGTAAATCAGCTGCTTGAAATAAGGCTCTACCTCATGATTATAGAGGACCCCTTTAAAAAACACCACATGAAATTGCCATTTTAAAGCCCATGGCTCCAACCTCATCGCAGATACACCCCTAGAGAACTGAGACCACCCATTCAAAATTAACAATCTCAACACACTGCAAAGACACCCTTATGCCAAAACAAAATCATAGCTGCCCTCCTCGAGCATTCCAACATTGAATTCTACCAAAATTTAGCAAGAAGCAACATTTGCCAATGAATCCAATGAATAGACAAGAGCCAGGTTGGGAAACTTTTGTTGTAGGTGCAGAATATCCCAAGGAACCTTCTTAAGCCATCAACTACATTGAATGACATCTCCATCAAGAAAATCTTTAAAAAATGTAGAGAATTTCCTAGGCCTTCATTCTTTGTGAAGTAATTGTGAGTGAGGCTAGGATTCCACCAATAGGAACCTTGCATTTTGTTTGATGGTTCTTTTTAGTGGAGAGAATTCAAGAAATTACCCACACATGGCTCGGATCAAGGCCATCTTTATGAATGGCTAGCGTTACACGCTTGAGGAAAATAACTCCTTAGTTGTCCGATTTTGGGTTCTAATATTAGTTCAAAACCCAAAAAAAAACAACATCCACTGATATAGACTCATTAAAAAGGTGCTTTACATGTCGACACCCACACAACTTGAGCCCCATTGAGGTGGCTTAATAATAAGGAGCTGCATGGAAATACCATTTTAAAAAAAAATTATGGGATGACAAAATTGGTATTAAATGTGGAGAAACAATGATCAAATTAGAACATGAATTTATGAAAAAGTTAACTTTCTTACATTTGTTAATGAAACTTTGAAAAAAAAATTAAGATTTGTAAAAAGCACATATCCATTCTGAAAAAAAAGTTAAAGCTAATAAGTTCATGCATTCTTTCACTAACGTTCATTATTTTTCTTATGGTATGTTTAGACATGTTGCTAATCTATGCATGCATCATTTACATCTAAATTCAACATATGCATGAATTCAAAAAACTCTTTCTAAATGCATAAGACCCAAGCAAGTCAGGGTTCCCAAAATTCTGACCTAAATTTGTTTTATAGATGTGCCTTCAGTGAGGGGTCAAAGGAGGCTTGTGGTACATGGATTATGGGTGCTTAATGCATATTCATTGAAGCTCAATAGAAGAGAAAAAAAGTCAATTCTTGAAACATCATAGCTTAAAAGCATTTAGGTTAGGTACTAATGATATGAAATTTCTTTTTGAAAAGTCATTCCTATGAAACTCATGTTACATACTTTTTGGTTTAAACATTTCATATTTGGGATAAATGGTTTTCTATTCGAAGTTTGAAGTGTAAAATAATCTTGGAAGAAGAATATACATCATTACTTTTTGATTCATTCATGTATATGATGATATCATAGGATCTAAAAATAAAATCTGGGTTTGGATGAATATAAAGATATTAGAGACAATCTATCTAGAGGTTTTTCTAGTGATATGATTTAAAATTGCTTTGAAAAATGAGTTAGAAATAAAGTTGAAGTTCATATCTAATAAATTTGGAAATTAAATTAATAATTTGTACCTAATCTCAGAGTGATTAGAAATTTCAAAATTAATTCAAATGATTTGGAAGTTAGTAAGATTATGACTATAAATCAACAAAAAACTTTGATTTTGCATTTGTTATTTGGAAGTCAGTACTTGTAGTTGCTTATTTTAACTGTCGCTATTTGGAAGTTAAAGAAGCATAACAACCATTTGGATTTGGAAGATTATTATACATTGATTCTTGCTTAATTTGTATTGATTTACTAATTTCTTGTTGTATGAAAAATCTCTTGACTCATAAGCATGGAATTAGAGATAAGATCAAAGGTGCGCTCTTAAATTAATCTAAGGGTTGTTGATCACATTGCTTGGATTAGTAGAATATACAATCATCAACACCCCATGAGCCTTTGTGCTTAGTTGAGCAAGGTTTCTGCTAGGTAAGCTGAGTTAAGATCTTGAAGCTTAAGGCTTTCTCATTTTTGTATCTCTATTTGTTCTTCTCATTTTCACATCATTATTTTTCACACTATTTTATTATTTTACTTTTTATTAGAGGTGCGGTCTTAAATTAATCTAAGGGTTGTTGATCACATTGCTTGGATTAATAGAATGTACAATCATCAACACCCCCATGAGCCTTTGTGCTCAGTTGAGCAAGGTTTCTACTAGGTAAGCTGAGTTAAGAACTTGAAGCTTAAGACTTTCTTATTTTTGTATCTCTATTTGTTCTTCTCATTCACACATCTTGTTTTTCACTCTATTTTTTATTTTACTTTTTATTCATGCATACATCTTTATTTTATTTTATTTTACTTTTTTATGTACCTTTTTATTTCTAATTTCCCTTAAAATCTCATTTATTTTTCGTCTTAAAATAAAATATTGCCACAATCATACGATACTATCCCACCCATCGTACTATATGATTGACCTGATTTGATCATTAAAATAGGTTGGGGAGATCAACTGGACAATTGCAGTGTAAAATAGATTGTAGTGGATGATCAATGATCATAATGTATGATATGTTATAATGGTATGATTGACCCAGTTAAACTAACCGTTGTTTTGAATGTTAGGACGATTAATGACACATAATATTATGTATAATGATCCAATCATACTGAATAATTTACTCAGTCAAATATAGACAACCATTAGGACAATCAAAATCTTAATATATGATTGAATCAAATCTAGCTGTTTAGCTGACCATTGGGATGATCTCAATCATTTTGTATGAACCCTAGTTCATACTATATGATCGAATAGAAACTCTATAAATTGTTCTCATCTCTCATTCTCCTCTTCTTTTCTTATGTACTACAACCTATGTTAGTTTGCTTTTAGCATCGATGTACTTGATGTCATGCATTATGTACTTCATGTTAGATGCATTAGTTAGCATTTGACCCATTATATTTTTTATTAAGACATGTTGTATTTTAGTAGTTTGTGGTTTGTGGATTTAAAATTATTATGATATTTTTTGACATAATTATTATGATATTTTTGACCCATATGATATACCATTTTAATGGCGGCAGGGAGGGGATATATCCTCCTCATTTCAATTCACACATACTCACCTCAGAAGTTTTGAAGAGCCATTTTGAAATCCCTAGAGAAATTTCTAAGCTCCCCAAACCTTCCTGTCACTAGAATCCATCAACCCAAAATAGGGCAAGGCACCTCTTCGTCCAACTTCACCAATACTCAACCCCATTCAAATTAACTTCACCCATATGTTCACTAAGCTCCATCGAGATGAAAGCAAATCTTCTCCCAAGCCCTCCGACCACCAGAGGTACCACTTCAATCAACGTTGGCTTGCAAAGTGATGGTCCTTGGTCAACAGCAAACAACAAGAATTACCACACGAGCTTCTCAACAGGCTTTGCCTCATCCAAGCGAAGCTACCTCAAGCATTGCACCATCGATCCTGAGCTCCGATGAGGTATATTTTTTCAAACTGAGCATTTGGCAAATTTTTATGGACCTTTTTGAAGAGAATGCATATGTCATGCGAATTTGACTGGTAGATCCCTTGGGATCTTCCTCGTGAAGGTGTGGGTTCAATCCCGAGCTAATCTGAGCTTCGGTGAGCTCAAGTTGGGTGAAGGAAGATGGACGTTGTTCATTTCCCATCACTTGGGGGATGATATATCACCCACCATCCGTTCCACATGATCGAATGGATGGTCGTGATTAATCCCTTAAGAACTGCGGGTTTAATCTCCACCGTCCAATCTTAGATCAAATGGTGAGAGAAACCAAGTCGCCGATCCACGTCGAATGACTTGGGCGCGTTTAAGTAATCGACCGGTGTCACGTGGAAAGTCGCATGTCGATTGATCCGCTGATGAGATCAGGCTTAATTAGGCTTAATTAATCTTATTTTATCACTAGAACTTTAAAAAGCATAACAAATTGTAGAAAAATAAAAAAATAAAAAAAATACTAATTTTAAAGGTAATATAGAGAAAAATTAATTAAAATTAATCCCAATTAATTTTGAATATTAATTAAGGCTTAATTTGGGTTTAAATGTAAAATTAATTAGCTTAATTAATCCCTAATTATGTGAGTAATTAATAGTAAACTTTTCCTATTAATTTAATGAGAGGTCTCTGCCTCCCATGATTTTCTTGGAATTTATTGCTTGCTTAATTAGGGAAATTGATCATTTGAACCCTAATTACTCTTTTAATTAATTCAATGATTAATTAACACCCCAAACAGTAATAAATTAATTAATTAAACTTACTAATCACTATTTAATAGTGAATGGATGAGGTAATGGGATTAGGACCCTTTTCTTAATCTCTTTTCCCATGTCCATTTCAGCTTAAAGAAGGTTAATTAATATGGAAGTTAATTAAGGGTTTAATTAATTGATAAGTGGCTTAATTAATCAAATTAAAATCATAATCATATCATATATTTAACAATGAGATTAAGAGTTCCTCTTTATGTGTTTAATAATATAAAGACCCTTAAGGAAATCATGATTAGCCCATAAGTGTGGAAAAATCATGAAAGTACTTAATTAGGTTCTTTAACTTAATTAACCTTTAATTATGAGCCATTTGCATTAGGTCCTTTTAGGAGCATTGCAATTTTACTCTCTTATATTTTCATGTTATTTTTGAGTCACAGTTAAGTGGTTAATCAAATTAAAAAAGCATAGGTAAGGGCAATTAATTGATTTAATTAAGGATCCAACCTAATGAATTCATGAAATCCACTTAATTACCTCTTCTTAAACCTATTAAGTTCACCAACATAGGAATGGGGTTAAAACAACAAGCAAATCTTCTCCTATTTAAAATTAATGAAATCCAAGAATCAAATTAATAATAAACTTTGATTTTCTTTAAATAATTTTATTTAATGTAATTATCCTTAGGAATTAATTTAGTTGAATGAACCATGTGTTTATATTTAGTTATTCCTTTCCAATCACTTTAAATGTTGCATGTCATATGGTTTCATGCATTCATGCTTTAAAATCTAATTAAATCAAATAGATTTTATTTATGTAAGCTTTCATGTGTTGACTTAATTTAATTATATGTGTGGCTATTATCACTAATAAATTCAAATATATTTTTCAAAGTTTATAAATTGATAATAATATGTAGAGTGATGATAGTTATGAATACATATAGAATTTACATGAGCTTATAGCTTAAGTATGTGAAATGAAGCTCTCTTTTCTATATTTATATATAGATTTACATAGATTTGAATATTAATAAGTATATAGTCTAGATATTTCGGGAATACAAGGCTTTAAGTAGGCCCAAGGAGGTCATTTGATTACCTCACTTCCCTGGTTAACAATGACAAGTACTTCTTTGACTTCATTCTTATGTATTTTTGTACTAAGATTTGGATAGAGCTTTAATTTATAGGCATAAATAATTCAACTAAAGAAAATATAATCTTTGCATGGTTTTCATCCTTATAGTTGCGTATACATTTATATTTATTTAAGATAACAAGTATTTAGTCTGAACATCTTGGGAATACAAGACTTTAAGTAGCCCCAAGGAGGTCATTTGATTACATCACTTTCCTGGTTATATTGGCATGTACTTGCTTACATCTTTTATACATGTGTATGTGTGCTTAATTAAAAGATGAAAATCCCCTTTTGTTATTTAAATTACATGCATCCATAATCATCTAAGTCATTGACATACATTGTATGTAAGTTAGTGCTCTCTTTCATATGATTCATATATAGATTTACATAAGTTTGAATGTTAATAAGTATATAATATGGACAAACTGAGAATACGAGGCTTTAAGTAGCCCTAAGGAGGTCATTTGATTACCTCACTTCCCTGATTAACAATGACACACACTTATTTGATTTCATTCTTATGTATTTTGGTATTAAAATTTGGATAGAGCTTTAACCTAGTGTATAAATAATTCAATTGACTAAAAATATAAATTCCAAAACATATGCATTCATCACCATTTGAGTGTGTCAAAAATACATGGTATGTACATATGCATATTACATGTGATGAAAATGAATGATTTGATATATGTCATGTGATAGTAATTCAATTATATTAATCCTATGATGCCTTTCACATTGAATAAGATTATTTAAAGTTGACCTAAACTTAGGGTTAACAAAAATATTTAATAAGTCATTCACTAAAGAAAACTAAATCATAAAAATATACTTTAGAAAGTGGCTTAAGGTAGGGATGAAGGAGGGTAATCCTCTTTCCTCTCTTTATAATACTCAGATGCTAAGTGTAAATCACATGAAACTAAGTAAAGCACAAATAAATAAATAAATAAATAATCACAAATCAATTAAAAATTTGAAATGAAACCAACCTTTATGTTAAATTAAATCTTTTCATACTTAAAAAATCATAACTTTAATGGTTAGTTAAGACATACTATCCAAATCCTTAGCACACACCACAACTTCTAGTCCTAAGTTAGAAGGGTGTATGTGTGATGTATGTTTTGTTTTGTGATGTAATATTTTAAACTAGATATTAGGGTATATGCTTTGTAGACTGAATGATAGGCCACTATTAGCCTAATCATATTTTATGTAGGGGATTGTGCTTAAGGGGATGCTAAAAATGAATATAAATGCTCTCTTTGTTGGTTGCTTCTTAAACCACTAAGCATAATCCAAGTTAAGATAGATGGACTTGGTTACCCATGTGCATGATGCCAAATCCAAATTATACATATAACTTCTTGGGATTATGGTATGTTTAACTAACCTCTATTTTGTAAGTATAGTTAGATTTACTTTTCCTATATAAATATAATTTTGTAATAGAAATTAGGATTAGTATTATGGGGGATTAGGATGAGCAGTGGCTAGAAGGCATTATCATGGGAGGCCCTGTGATGCCTTTGGAGCATAATCAAATGAAGAAATGAAGAAATGGAGACCCTCATAACATGTATTCATTCAAATTGTAATTATTCTTTCATATTCTATGTTATATAAGGGTAGAGCTCGGCTACCCATCTCTTCTTTTATGAGGTGTACGATGATACCCGATTACATCGTTATTCTTTTATGTTAGTTTATAAAATTATTTGATGTTATGTTTAAAATGTGCATTAGGATTGCATGATTTTCATAGTTTCTTTATGATTGATGCTTTAATGTGTGGCCTGGATGTGGTAGGCTCTTAAGAGAAAAATAATTTTTCTATCCAACTAATCACTTATAATTAAGCTTTAAAATAACTCAAAAACTCATCATAAATCCTAGGATATAATCAAGATAATTAAAATATTCAGCAATCCCTTAGATGTATGTTATATGTTTAACATCATGCATGCATCTTCTATAGTCTTGTTGAAAATGAGGGCCTCCGTCCTTACACAATAGGGACTACTTGACCCATGAGAGCAACCCCTGACGATAGAGGTTCATCCTCTTTCTCTTTTGATTTGTCCAACAATCAATTTTTATCATGCATTTAGGCATATATGAATCCCAAAGCCTTTGTCTAAATGGTATATCAAAATAAAATAAAATCTGTAAGATTTTGCATTTTATAGATTAATTCATTTGCTCATACCACTCATGCTCTAGTCTCTTACGGTGGGTTTAGGACTTTAGTCTCTTTCAAATTAAATAACCACCCTAGCTATCTTACAATTCATAAGACCGGACTACATGGTTTTAAATCGTAAGAGGAGTTAGCTAGCAGCCACTCCAGGCGATTGTAAGACCAAAAGTTGGATGGTTTATCCTCTCTTGTGGAGGTAAACCCTCATGTCCATCTATCGCTTAGATTTAGGTCATGCTTTAGCTTGTGCTAAAGCTCCCTAGATTTAGGATCTGGGGTAGCTATTTTCTTTGGGCCACAAGAATAAATCCAAGCCTCTTAGGCATTTCCATAATCTTGTGTTGATGGATTATAAGCTATAGCAATCTAATAAAATTTTAACTCAAAATGAATAAAAATATTTTCACTCTGAAATATATAAAGCCACATCATAGGATAGATTGGAATGCTCACTAGGCTTCATAGTATCATGAGCATTCCCTACTTATTTCCTTTGGATTCGAAAAATAAGTCTTCTCCTTGAACTTTCCCAATTAATCTCCCAAAATAGTCCAATTCTTTGATAGTCTAACTTTGAAATCTTTGGAGATAATAATTGTCTACTAAAATCGAGAGTATTTTTAGAGAATCTTATTTCTTAAGATGTAATTAACTATGAAGACTTACCTCCATATAGAAACTTAGGAACCCAGCTTTATTTTTCCATATAAAGTAGGGAAAAAAATCTCTGATATATTCAAAGACCCATCGTGCCTTAGGAGTCCTTATTAGGTGATTAGGTTTAGTGTAGGGTGATGTCTCTATCTCTCGAGATAATACATCATACCTCAACATAGTACATGGTCACTTCAATAAGTACTACCTATGATCTGTGTGGTGATCCCCCCACATCTGAAAATAAACACCACAAGAATATTTTAAGAAAATTTGTTTGATTTAAAATTCAAAAATTGCCATTAGTTTTGATTTACTATTTTTTTTACCCTTTTGATGTTTTAAAAGGGGAGAATGTTAGTTAGTGTCTTTTAGTAAATTTTCTTACATCTCTTGCATCTTTGCATCTATTTTTTGATCTTTTGCATATTCTGCATCGTTGCATACTTTTCTAAGGAAAAAACTAAAAGGAGTTTGTTGACCTCTCTTTTAGGGTGAGGTTAAGAATCACCTTTATAGACTTAGGATTTGATCTAAGCACTAAGGTTCTTTTTGAACTAAGACACTTCTAGTGGCAAAGTGAACACAAATTATTTAAGCCTAGAAGACTCATGAGGTTCAACCCTAGAGCTAGACTATGACTTATGCTAGATGAATCCTATTTATCTTAGACTCAAAACCAATTAAACCCAATCCAATCTTTCAAGCCAAAATCAATTGACTACAAACCAAATATGAACTATATCTACTTGATTTCAAACCCAATTTAACTCAATTTGACTTAATTTGGACAATTAGCTAGGCTAAATTTGGGCTTAAAAAGGGCTAAAATCAAAATTGATCTAATCCATTTGAAATTAAACTCATTTAGACTCTCATAAATTTTAATTGAACTTGATTGAAGCCTAATTATAATCCATTCAACATAATTGATCTACTTAGCTCAACTTGACCCAAGTTGGCCTAAAAGCCTAATTTGGGCCAAAACTCTATTCAATACAAATTGGACCCAATCAAAACTATAATTCACCCCTAAATTAATGATTGGTCATATTCCAACCTTCAGTTAATTCTAATTAATCTAACCAAGCTAATTGACTCACTTAACCCAATTTGACCTAAAAGCTCAAATTGAGTCAAACTTTTATTTAACCCAAATTGGATCAAAATAATCAATCCAATCACTTATAAAATGATTATTGATCATGATTAATCACCCAATTACAAATAATTGAACCCAAGTGAGTCAATTTGGCCCTTTGATCATAGTTGGCCCAATTGAGTTAAAACTTGATCTATGCTAAATTGGATTGTATTGATACCTTTAATCATTCATAAGTTGATGATTAAATATAGTTTGATCATCAATTGAAGCCAATTTGACTAACCCACCTCAACTAACCTATTTAGCCTAATTTGACCTAAATGATCAAATTGAACTAAAACTCAATTTAAAACAAATCAATTCAAATCAAAGCCTTCAATCATGCTTAGATGATCAATTAAACATGACTCAACCTAACTCAGCCTTCTATTTAATCTAATTTGGCTAATTTGACCAAATTAGTCATCTAAACTTATTTGGCCCATATGAACTCATATGAGACAAATTCAAATTTAATAAGAATTAAATTAAATCAATTGAACCAATAAGTTCTAAATCATCATTTGAACCTCATCCAATAGGCCTTTTGACCAGATTTTGTTAATTGGTCAACCTAACCCAATTAGACCTAAATTGACCTATATGGGTCCAATTGAGTAAAACCCAATCAAACCAAGTTCAAACTCTACTAAACTTGACATAACTCATTCTTAGGCTCCCCTTGACTTGCCAAAGTGAACTTAACCCAAGGTGGACCTAATTTAACCCAAAACTAAGTGAACCAAGCCATCTATATAGAACAAAATCCCAAAATAGAATAGTCCAACCCCAACTTTTGTCTTGGGTAGCCACCTTAACATTCCTTGAGCTCACCCATGTTGACTAGACCTAACCTAAAGTTATTAAGCTTAGCAATTGAACAATTAGAGGTCACCCTCAGCTTGGCTAAAAATTAGTTCCTTCACCATGGCTTATCCACTTAACATCTGATCACCAAACATCTCCAGCTAGTGGAGGAGGTCCACCTCACCAATCCTAAGCCCCAATGGCCTTGCCCACTATCTGGCCTATTGTCATGGCCTGAACAACCTCTTTAGTTTATTTAATTGGGGAGGATAGTATGCACCTTATCTTTGTGGTATTTTAATTTAAAGTCATGTGGACACCATAAAGATCTTAGGAGGTACTTATTGAAGTGATCATGTATGACATTGAGATATGATGTATCATCTTGAAAGATGGAAACATCACCCTATAATGGACTTAATCACCTAATAAGAACTCCTATGGCATGATGGGTCTTCATATATACCATAGATCTTTCCCCTACTTTACATGGAAAAGTAAAGTAGGGTTTATTTTATATCGGGTTCTTTAATTCTATGGAGGCAAGCCTCCATAGTTGATTACATCCTAGGAAATGAGATTTCTTAAGAATACTCTTGATTAAAGAAGTCAATCATATCTTAAAGACTTCAAAGTTATATGATCAAAGGATTGGGTATTTTGGATAATCAAGTCAAAATGTTCAAGTGGAAAGATGTATTTTGGATTCCAAAGGAGGATAAGTAGGGAGCACTCATGATACTAGGAAGCTAGTAAGCACTTCTATCTATCCAAAGGCGGGGCTTTATATGTTTGAAAGATAAAATTTATTTTATTTGAGTTGAATTTTTATTAGAATGTTAGAGCTTATAGTCCATCAACATAAGATTATGAAAATGCCTAAGAAGTGAGAATTTATGCTCGTAGCCCAAAGGAAACAAGCAACCTTGGATCCTGAATTGAGGATGCTTTAGCACAAGCTCAAACCATGTTCTAAATCAAATCAAAAGGGGATATTTTTGGTTCACCTCCACAAGAGAGGGTAAACTCTTTCAACTCTTGTGGAGTTACAACCGTCTGGAGTGGCCGCCAGCTAACACCTCATATGCTTTAAATTCATGTAGGCCGGTCTTATGTAATTACAAGATGGTTTAAGTTGTTATTAAATTTGGAAGAAACTAGAGTCCTAAACTCACTACCAAAGAGACTAGATCATATTTGGTATGAGTATTTGACTTAGTCTAAAATGCAAAATCTTACAAATTTTATACCATTTTGACATAATATTTTGGACAAAGGTTTTAGGACAATTATGCCTAAATGCATAATGAAATAGAGTTATTGGCCAAATCAGAAAGAGAGAGAGAGATCTCCATCAAGAGGGGGTGCTCGTAGGTCAAGCATTTCCTAAAGTGTAAAAATAGAGACCCTCCTAGTTCAAGAGTGGCATAAGATGATATGCATGATGTTAGACATTCAACATTCAGCTAAGGGGTTGCTAAATCTTTTAATTATTGTGATTATATCCAAGGCTTTAGAATGAGGATATGAGTTATTTTAAATTTTTAATTATGAGTTGTTAATTTAGGTAGTAAAATTAATTTTATCCTAAGAGCTCACCGATCCAGGCCACACATTCAAATATCAATCTTAAGAAACTATAAAAATCATGTTATTCCATTGCATAATCTAAACATAATAACAATCATTCATAAATCTAAACATAATAACAATCATTCATAAATTTCATAAAATAATAAGAAGGCTAGAGTACCAAATACACCCAAAAAGAAAATTAGGTAGTTGAGCTTTACCTTTTACAAGATTACAAAAGAATATTATAATTTAGAAATTAAATTAGATGCTATGGGGTATTTATTCCTTCCTTTTTTCTTTCTTTCTTTCTTCTTGATTTAATTATGCTCCAAGGCTTCACAGGGCCTCCTAGGACTAAGCCTTCTAGCCACAGCTCATCCTAAACCCCATAACACTAATTTTAATTCTTATTGAAAAAATTACATTCTATAAAAAATATATGTAACTACACCTACAAATTACATGTTAGCTAAACAAACATACATTCCCAAGCAACTATATTTCATAATTTAGATTTAGCACCCCGTACATGGGTAACCAAGCCCACCTATCTTAATTATGGATTATAGTTAGGGGCTAAGCAACCTTCAAGCAAAGACTTTTATATTTATTTTGGAGGTCTCATTAGCATAATCTCCTGTAAAAATAACATTAAACAAAAATGGCCTAACATCTAGTTTGTGAACCACAATCCTAACATTGAGTTGAAAATATTATATCATAAAACAAAACACAACATCATTACATACATCGTCCTAACCTAAAGCTAGAAGTGGTGACTTAGCATTCTAATATGTGTGTTTAGGCTTATTGTGGTATGCCTTAGCTAAGATTTTGAATTATTATTGTCTAAAATTTGAAATTATTTAATTTAACATTATGGGTGATTTCATTTTAAGTTATTTAGAGAATTTATGAATTTTAATTTGCATTTTCTTTTGTTTCATTTGTTATTTACTTAGGATCCAAACATTGTAAAGAGAAGAAAGAGGCTTAACCTCTTTCATCTCTACCTTATTATTTTCTAAAGGCACATTTTAATTGATTTAGTTTCTCTTAGTGAATGATTTATTAAATATTTTATTAATCCGAAGTTTGGATTAATCTTAAAGAATCACATTTAACATGAAAGGCATCATAAGGCTAATATAGTTGAACTACCATCACATGGAACATATTACACCATTCCTTTTCATCGCCCATGACATGCATATAACTTAGAGCTTAGTATACCTATACATGCATTATATTTTGGTCACTTAAATGCTTATGAATGCATATATTTTGATAAAAGGGATTTTTATTCTTGGATCAAATACATACACACATGTATAAAAGATGTAAGCAAGTACGCACCTTTGTTTAAACCAGGGGAGTGAGATAATCAAATGACCTCTGTGGGGCTACTTAAAGCCTCATATTCGTGGGATATATAGACTATATACTTGCTATCTTAAATGCATATGAATGCAAACACAACCATAGAAATCAAAATCATGCGAAAGATTGTATATTGGTTGAATTATTTGCACATGTGAAGTAAAACTCTATCCAAATTCTAGTATAAGTACACATAAGAATGAAATTAAATAAGTACATGCCTTCTTTGTTAACCAGGAAAGTGAGATAATCAAATGATCCGTGGATCTACTTAAAGCCTAGTATTCCCGGATGCCAGATTAATCAGTCAAGCATATGTAAACCCATACATGAATAGGAAATGAAAGCAACACTTTAACATGCTTAGGCTATAAACACAGGAAAATCTGTATACATTCATAGCCATTATCACTCCAACAATTCATTGCTCATTTATAATTTTGAAAATAATTTTAAAATTTATTAATGATAATATCCACACATATACTATGATTAAGTCAACACATGCAATTTTACATAGATGAATATCATTTGATTATTAGATTTTGAAAGCATGAATGTATGATATCACATGGCATACAACATTTATAGTGATTGAAAAGTAATGATTAAACATAACCATATAATTCATTCAACTACATTAATTCCTAAGAACTATCACATTAAATAAAATCATTTAAGGAAAACCAAAAGCTTCTTATTAATTTGGATTTTAATTAAACTTGAAGAGGAGGAAACATTTGCTATTTTTATCTCATCCCATGTTGATGATTCAATGTGTTTAAGGAGAGATAATTAGATGAATTTTATGAATTAATTAAGTTGGAATCATTAAGCAATTTTTTTATTATTCTTTCCTATGCTTCTTTAATTTGATTTATCACTTATTCATGAGCCTTAAATGGTATGAAAATGAGAAATTGAAATTGCAAGGCCCCTAAAAGACCTAATGCAATAGCTCATGCTTAAGTGTAATTAGATTAAGGAATCTAATTAAGTACTTTTATGATTTTCCACACTCATGGGTTAATCTTAATTTCCTTAATGATTTTTATGTTATTAAACACATAAAGAGGAACCCTTGAATTGAATGTTAATTATTTGATCTAATTACCATTTTAATTTGATTACTTTTTTAGTTAATTATTTCTTAATTAATCTCTTAATTAACCCATATTTTTATTAACTCTTTTTTAATGAAATGAATTTGGAAAAGAAATTAAGAAAGAGGTCCTAATCACCCTTCCTCATCTCAATATTACTCAGCAATTAATGAAGTTTAATTAATCAATTTTTACTAATTAGAATTATAAATAATTATTAAATCACTTAATGAGGGTGATTAAGGTTTGAATTTCAAATTCTCCTAATCACATAGCTAATAAATTTCAAGAAATTAAAGAAGGCAGAAGTCATCCCATTAAATCAATATATCAAATTTGGGATTAATTTTTCAAGTAATTAGAGCTTAATTAAGCTAATTAAGAAAACACTAAATTTCTAATTAAGCTCTATTCACTGTTCAAAACTTAATGAAATTATTTTTATTAAATTCTCCTATGCTAAACCTTTCGATAATGGGTTTATTTGTACTTTTTGGATTTTTCTACTATTATTTATGATTTTATGAAGTTTTAGAGAAATTAAACACATTTTAATACCTAATTAATCCCTAATCCCATCGGCGCCATGTAGGAGCTGACGTGGTGATGCTTTTCATTTGGCACTGCAGGATTGGTCTCTTAAACATGTTAAGGAAGCGTGGGCACTTTCATCCCCATGTCTGATCTCAGATCGGATGATGGGGATTAATCCTGCGATTCTTAAGGGAATAAATCAAATAAATCTAATCGAATTAATCATGGTCATCCATTCCAATCACACGGAATGGGCGGATGATCCTTCATCTCCCGAGAGACGGAAGACAGACACCGTCGCCATCCCCCACTCGATCCGAGCTTGTTGACCTCACTTTTGGAGGGAGTTCTTAACCTCCTCATCATAGATCTAGGACTCTTATAGACACTAAGAGTTTCTTAGGCTTAAGACACTTCTAGTGATTAGGTGAATACTTAACATAAGCCTAGAGACTTAGAAGGGTTAGCCATAGGGGCTTAGGAATTTAGGGAGACTTGCCCATCCTATGCCCTAAACCCAACCTATGCTTACCTTCTCAAACTCAAATTCAATTCAAATACCAAATCCAAATCCAAATTTTAAATCAAATGATTGAAATCGATAATCAAATCCAAAATCAAAATTCTGCCTAAGCCCTATGATTTTATCTTATGGACTTGGCCCTTAACAAATTAAAATCAATCCAAATTCAATTGATTTTCTCCAAGATCAATTCAATCCCTCAATTATTTACCAAATTCAAGTACAAACTCAATTCCAAATGATTAAAACCCAAAATCAAATTTAAACTCCCAAATCCTCCTTAAGCCTTATGATTGAATTCCATGAATGTAGTTAAATATCCACCCAATTCAATCCAAACATGATTGATCTCCTCATGAATCAATCATATCTTCATTTATATTCACAAATATAAGTGAAATATAAATTCAAACAACCAAAACCAAATTATATCAAGTCCAAATCCAATCAAATCTCAAGCTAAGCCATATGGACCTACCTCCATGAGCTTAGTAAAATCCCATTCAAATCAAGTCAAACTCAATTGGTTTTCTTATAAATAAATTATATATTCATTTATATTCACAAATATAAATGAAACCCACATTCCAATGATCAAACTTAAGTTAAAATAAATTAATTTTCTTCTAAGCCCTTTTTGACCTATTTCCACGAGCTTAGTCAAATTTGCTTTCAAATCACTCCAAACTCAAGTGATTTTCTCATAAGTCATTTATATCTTTATTTATATTCACAAATATAAATGAAATATAATTTCAAATAGCCAAAGCCAAGTACAAAATCAAATCAAAATCCAATTTAAACCCTTTAAGAATTCCTTGAACTTGACCAAAACCCACCTAAAATTAATGGTTTTTCTCTTGAATCAATCATTCCTTCAATCATCTATCCAAATATAAATCAAATCTACAATCATTAAGCCAAATTGAAATCAAGTCAAGTCAAGCCCAACTTAGCCCTCTTGACTTGAAATTTTCAAATGAATAAAAACCCATCATAACACAAATTGATTGCAGTTGGATTTATATTTCATTCTAAACTTATATATAAATCCAACTAAACCTTAATCAAACAAAAACCAAGTCAATTAACCCATTTATGTCCACTTGACCAAAAGTGGCTTAAAGAACCCATTTTAACCAAGTTCTAATCCAACCCAAATTGGATTGAACCAAGCCCATCAAAACCTCATACCATGACCATTGATTACCCTAGGATGATCAATTGCCTTAAATTAGGTCAAACCAAGTCAACTTGGTCATTTGACCAAGTCAGCTCTTAGCCCATATGAAATCTAAATTAGCCAAAACTCATCCTACACCAAATCAATTGAAACCATTGATTCACATCAACCCATAATCAATAATTGAACATGTCTTGACCATCAATTGAGCCAAACCAAACTCAATTGGCCATTTTGACCCAAGCTGACCTAAATTGGCCTAAAAAGCCAAAATAGGTCAAATCATGATCAAACCAAAATTGATTGCAACCAATGGCTCAAGTTCATTCCAATTTGATTATTGAACATAACCAAAGTCATAAGTGAATTTTTTGAACCCAATTGACCAACTTAATTGATAAAGGGTCAAATTGGCCAAAATCAAAATTAAATTCAAATTGATTCAAACCAAAGCTTACAATCATTTTTAGTTAACCAATTGAACTTGAACCAACACCCAACCCAAGCTAATTTGACCAATTTGGTCAAATTGGTCAACTTGTCCCATTTGACCTATATGAATCCAAACGAGCCAAAATCAAACCTAGACCAAATTGATTGAAACCACTTGAACTAAAATACTTCAAATCATCATTTGAACCTAACCCAAGCCTTGGTTTGACCCAATTTGACCAATTGGTCAACTTAACCCAACATGACCCAAATTGACCCAATTTGACCAAATTGAGCCAAAACCCTTGAAACCAACCCATGGGACTTTGGAACTAGACCAAACCCAACCCAAACCCTTCATAGGTCAGCCCAAACCCAATTGGAGCCAAACCCAAGGCAAATTTCCCTTGGATATGCCTCCCCATGTGGGATTTTGCCAAAATTTGCAAAGCCCATTCCTCCTTATCCCTTGGCAACCATCAAGCACCTAAAAGGGGTATCACCTAGCCTACCCTAAGTGGGCTAGGTTAACTCACCTCCCTCACAAGCCCAAAACCCAATGGTTCCAAGGAGTTGAAACCAATCATCTCAAGCCTTGAGCCACCTCCCAAGCATTCATCCACTCAAATAGAGCCACGTGGACATGATGGGGACAACTTCGACACTCTAACGGTGACTGGCAGCCAAAAAAATGGGAGACAATCTCGTCTGTCCACCTCAATTGTGGGGTATACCCCCTCAATTGAATGAGAAATCACACCATTCACATCATCTCAGCTCCCAAAATAGAAACAAAACTTCTTAGCAAGCTCTCGAGCGAAGCCTCCCCACTTTAAATTTCTTCTTCTCGAGCAAAGCTGAAATATGGGAGCTAATCTTTGATTCAAACTTCTCCATTTCTCAATAAAAATTGAATTATTCATTCTTACACCTTCACGCACCTCAGGCTACCCAAGCTTCCCCCAAGTTTTAAACCAACCGGAGGACGGACTTCGATCAAAGCCAAAGCTCCAAAGCACCATTCTTGGCCTTCTGAGCAATCCACGTGGAACCAATCCAATGCTACTTAACAGGGCTTCATCTCAACTAGACGAAGCTACCTCAAGCATGAGAGCCATCGATCTTAGCTTCGGTGAGGTAATTTCTTAAAAGCTGAGCTTTAGGCAAAGTGGTGTTGGAGCTTTGTGAAGAAAATTTGCATGTGAGCCAATCTTAGCTGTTGGATCTTTGTGGATCCATCGCACGAAGGTATGGGGTTGATTTGGAGTGAATCCAAAGCTCGGGTGAGCTCGCATCAAATGATTAATGGTAGACGGGCTCCGTCGTTCATTATTCGTGAGCTGATAGATCATGCATCATCCATTCCACGTGATTATAATGGACAACTGTGATTAGATCATGTTAGATCCATCTGGTTTGAGCCATTATTAATTGAGAGTTTGATCTGCCGTCCGATCCGAGATCAGACGGCGAAGATCAATACCTCTCCCCGCTGCCAGTTGAGTCAATCGTAGGATGTAACAACTTATATAGCCAATCTTATGGTACCATGTGAAAGCGCACCGCATCAACGTGCCATGTGGCACCAACGGGATTATGCTTAATTATGGCTAATTAACTAGTTTTTAAGGCTAAAACTTCCATAATTCTTAATAAATTATAGAAAAATCCAAAAATACAAATAAAGGCTCATTTTAAAGGTATTTTAGAGAGGAATCCATTAAAATTATTCTTAATTGATTTTGAACAATAATTTGGGCTTAATGAAGATTTAATTGAAAAGTTAATTTCCCTAATTACTATCTAATTAATTAACTAATTAACCTCAAATTTTTTTAGATTGTTTAGGGGGATGACCTTTGCCTCCCCTATTTTTCTTGGGATTTATTGGTTAATTAATTGGGGAAATTGATTGATTAAGCCTTAATTACCTTCTTAACTTAATTAAGTGTTAAATAAGCATATGAATAGTAATTATTAATTAATTGGGTCATCTATCACTGTTTAATAGTGTGGAGACTTAGCGAATTGGATTGGGGCATCTCTCCTAATCTTTTTTTTAAATTTCCTTCACTTTTCCAAGAGAAATTAATTAAGGATTAATGGATTAATTAATTACTTAATTAGTTTAATTAAATTTTAAAATATATTTGAACCTAATTAATTCATGGGTAGATCTTTAGGTGTTCAATAGCCTAAAGATATTTAATGAATTATGACATACCCATATGTGTGGGAAAATTATAAAAGTAATTAAGTAAGTTTCTTAAGCTTAATTAACCATTAATTGTGAGCCAATTACATTAGACCCTTTCATTTCATAGGACCATTGCTAATTTACTTATCAGTTCATTGGCATATCACATTGGCTCATAATTATTTAGTTAATTACTTTAAGGTAATATAGGTAAGGATTAATTAATTGAGTTAATTCATATCTTAACTTAATTAATCCATAAAATTAACCTAATTATTTCTCATTAAATCAAATTAATCTACAAACATGGGATGAGATTAGGATTAGCAAACCTCTTTCTCTCTTTCCTTAAATCAAATTAAAAATGACATTAAAAAGCCTTGGTTTGCTTTAAATAATTTTATTTGATATGATTGTCCTTAAGAATTAATTTGATTGAATGAAATCATATGTTTATGTTTAGTTATCCCTCTCCAATCATATTAAATGTTGTATGCCATTTGATTCATGCATTCATCTTTTGCAAAATTAATTAAATCAAATGGTTTCTTTATGTCAAGCTTGCATGTGTTGATTTAATTTAATATATGTGTGTTTATTGTCACTATTAAATCCAAGTGTATTTTTCCAAAGATTATAAATGAATGATTACATATGCTATGAATGCTAGTTATAAATACATAGGAGATACATGTGATTATAGCTTAAGTGTATGAAGTGAAGTATGTATCCTTTTATTCATTAATTGATTTATGTAAGTATGAATGTTAATGGGTATATAGTCTGGACATCTGGGAATATGAGGCTTTAGCTAGTTGTAAGGAGGTCATTTGATTACCTCACATCCCTGGTTAACAAAGGCATGTACTTCATTTGATTTCATCCTTATGTATTTCAATACTAGAATTTGGATTAGACTTTACTCCATATGCATAAATGTTTCAATCAAATAAAAATACAACCTTTGCATGGTTCTCCTTCCTTTATTTATATATGCATCCATATGTATTTGAAAAAAGAAAATATTTAGTATAGACATCCTGAGAATATGAGGCTTTAAATAGCCCCAAGGAGGTTATTTTATTACCTCACTTCCCTGGTTAACGATAACATGTACTAGCTTATGTCTCTTATACATGTGTGTGTATATTTATTTATGGAATTAGAACCCCTTCTCTTTTTATCAAAAATACATGCATTTTCAATTATTCAAGCGATTGAATTAATTGGTTATGCGATTTGAAGCTTTCTTTCTTATGATTCATGTATGTAAATTTATATATGATTTGAATGCAAACGGTATATAGTCTAGACATCCTAGGAATACAAGCCTTAGCTATCCCCAAGGAGATCATTTGATTATCTCACTTCTCTGGTTAATAATGACATGTACCTATTTAATTTCATCCCTATGTATTTTTTGTATAAGAATTTAGATAGAGCTTTAAATTCATATGATGAAATAATTTAATCAAATGAAAAATATAAGCTTTAAATATACATACTCATATCCATCATTTAAGTGTGCTAAAATATATTGTATGTGTAGGTATACTTAGGACTTAATCATATGCATGTTACATGTCATGGAAAGGAATGATTTAACATATGTCATGTGATAGTAATTCAATCAAATTAATCTTAAGATCCTTTCATGTTGAATAAGATTATTTAAAATGGACTTAAACTTAAGATTAATTTAAAATATGTAATAAGTCATTCACTAAAGAGAACTAAGTTAATTAACATGCTTTAGAAATGACTTAAGATAGGTGTGGGCTCCAAAATTTTCCACTGACCTCTCGACAATATTGAATTGAAGAGAGTATGATTTAAGTGTGTGTCGGTGTAATTTTTAGAAGGCAGATGGAATAGTAGATAAGACACTACCCAGAGATTTTTTTCTCATTTGGTGAGGACTTTAGATCTAGTTCCAAGTTTTCTATAGGCGCAAGCCCCTATAGTTAATTACCCCTCCCAATAAGTGAGAGAAAATTTTTGATTAAGGCTAGTCATTAGATTGCTTAATGCATAGTGTATAGTAGTAGCATATGGAGTTTTAGAATTTAAGATTATGAAATTCATCATTTTAGTTTAAATCAGATGGTTGGGGAATGATGACATGCCCAATCTAGATCCCATGGTTCCATCATCCCGGGTTGTTGCGGTCCCTAGTCTACTTAGTCAGAGGAGGTAGTCAACCCAACTTGACCGAAGGATCCTTCGGCAAAACATGGGTTATGTCATCCAAGAAATCCTTGTAGACCTAGGGTGATGTTTGTCTAAAGAGACAAGTTTAAGTCCACCTTAGCTGATAGAGGGCTTTTTACCCTATCAAGTATATCATATGATTCACAACTCAAAGGGTAGAGCCATTGGAGAATACAGATGATCGTGATAAATATAATGGAGCTTACTGCCACTCGATTAGAGAACTATGGTCGTAACTACATCATTTATGGAGCCTATTGGCCAAGCCACACAGTCAGAGGACATGGGCCACATCCTTACTAGCATAAGATTGATTGAGAGTGAACATAGTAGAATACTTGATTTGATAATAGCTCCTTTGTGAGCTAGAGTTTTCTTAATTTGCCACCTTTGAAAAATAATTACGGAAGGTGGATAGATTGAGTTTTTCTTTAAATTTTTAATGATTGATTTTCATTTAAATAATTTTTTTAGATTGATACTTGATTTAAGTTAATTTAATTTGAAATTAGAATCACATTTTGATGGAAGAATCCCCTCCAGTTGAAATCACTATTCAACACAGCCATCATCGGGGTAGGTGAGTTAACTTGATCCTATCGACTCTATTAGTTTAATAATAGAGAATCGATCTACTATCACATGAAAGAATTAGCTTCTCAGATATTTTAGTAAGTTGAAATTCTCATAATAATTAGATTTTTAAGTTTTGTTAACCCGGACCCGGTCCTAAGACCAAACCAAGCAACCATGACATCCTCTGAATGAAACATTCAACATAGTGTCGGAGCCCATGCGGGTTATTGATAGATCTTGAATAGTTACATATATTTGTTTATTCATTGCATAAGATATTTGCACATACTTTGAGACTTTTAAATTGAATTTTAGATATCCCTTGAAATACATATGAGTATCTCATTTTAAGAAACATATATGAATTTCAAGGCGCTATGCATAAACACTCTTATTTTATAATGAATGACTACTTCACTATTCATGTAGTTTACACACATCCCGATACAATGAGTTCAAATATGGGATCACCTCATAATGCATGTGCATTTTTGTTTCATTCATTTGAAAGTTTGTACAAGCTTTGAATAAGAATATATTCATTCTAGATATGTGTAATGAATTTATTTTCATTCAAGTATTTGCATGTATTTTGGAATATTTGAACCAAAAGAGTGACTGCTATAAGATATGTGCGAGGGCGTACTTTATGTAATTATATTCATACAAGTTTATATGTACGAAGTTCACCCAAAATAAAACTTCAAGCCTCTATAATTTTATCATTCAAGGACTCTTCACAATTTTCACAACTTACCATTCAATCTTCATTTCATTTTCAATCAATTATATTAAAGAAATGAATCTTACAAAAATAGCCTCATGATACTCTTCAAATTTTCATGATTTTTTATATACAATGATCTCTGAATTGCTATCCTCACTATCAACTTTTTTGCTTAAGAGTAAGCAACTATTGATTCATTAGTAGGTTCAGATTGAAGATCTTTTATTCTACATTTTCAATATACATATAAGAGTTAATAAAAAAAATTTAGATTTATCTTTAACTTCATATCAAATTCCCTATTTATTTGAAAATTAGACTTCAAATTTATTGCATGTCTATTTTGAGTTTAGTATTAACTTACTTAAGTTTCACTTGCATTTGATTTGATAACAAACATGAACAATGTTGTTGTGATATATTTTACATATGTTGCACCCGTCATTGTACTTAATTATTAGTTTAATTATAAGTGGGTCCCACAAAAATCTCTTTCCTTTCCTATAAATAAGGCTAAGAGGGGGGTCTTACCTTTCATATCATTTGCTTGAAAAACACTTCATAACCTTTAAAGATTTTGAAGAAAGGAAGGAATTTGCTTACATTTAAAGTAAGTATTTACTTTATTATTATATTTTCTTTGTTTTGTTTAATTTCCCTTTAAATATTTTTGACTTTGATTTAATGTTTATCATGCATTTTCTTATTTAATTTGAGTTTAGATGATTTTCGTTTGAATTTGTTTAAGTCCTGAATTTTAGTCAAAATTTTGGCTAGATGGGTGACATCAGATGTTGGCTTTGTATGCCTATTGAGCATAGTGGTGTCTTGTGACCTGTCTTCCTCACACCCTATGGGGCATTAGCGGTGTCTTGGAACCTGTAAAGAAAGGCGCAAGCACATATATTTCCACATTCACATTTCACCCTTTTATATGCCATCAGGTCTTAGAATTTCAAAAGAGATGCAAGCATATATGTATTTTCACATTCACACACTCTTTATACATTTACATCAGTGCGAGAAATAGTGCAATCATTTTGATAATATCTCTCTTTTCTCTATATATTATTTTTTTTATCTCACACACACTTTTGATTTTTTTAAATCATAGAGAGAAAGGAGATAGAGAGAGGTAAAGAGATAGAAAGATAGAGAATGGATGGCTTAGTTTGATCAATGGCTCGGTTCACTTCAATACATAGATCATTTAAAGGGAGGAAGATAAAGATAAATACATAGAGGGAGAACGAAAAGGGGAAGATTGCTTTTTCAGTTCGAAGGGAAGAAGTGGAAGAAGGAGGAAAAGAAAGGAGAAAGGAGAGGAAGAAGGAAGAAGAATAAAGAAGAAGAGATGAAATTTTGGTTTGAAGGGAAGAAGGAAGAAAAGGGAAAGAAAGGAAATGCCCTCTTCTTGTTTTGAAGGAGGAAGGAGATGTGTGTTGCCTATTTGGAGAGAGAGCAGGCCTCTTGTTCCCCTTTAGAGGGAAGGGATTGTGGTTTTCTTGGGGAGGATGGAACAATTTTTTGGGAGAAGGAGGGAGATCCAAGTGGGAGTTGAGCATTTGAACGAAGGGAGGGAGGCCGCTCGGTTGGGCTCGTGTGCATGAAGGGAGGAGGACTTCATCTGACAGAGGGAGAGAAGAGGAATTGGGGCTCAGGTCATGCATGGATTAGGGCCGGTCGAGCGTGGGTTAGGATGGTTTAGGGATTTAGGGGGGATGAGCCGGTTTTAGGTTATTAGCTCTTTTTATAATATTTTTTATTATTTAATCCTCTTTAATATGAACTTTACACCAATGATATAGGGTTAATATATATATTAATTGAAGGTTATTCTGATGTTCCAAATTCAACGGCATGGTCTGTTTCATGATTGAAGGTCATTTGGTTCTAGTCGGCGTCAAATTAGGTTAATTTCAGCTCGAATTACACATCATCACTTTAGATCACTTGACATTTGTGTGGACTCATCTAAATTGAGTGTGAATAGTCTTGCTTGATAGATTTTGATATTTTGAAACTAACGACACAATCAATTTCATGAACGGAGATCATTTGGTTTACGTTAGCATCTCCTGACCTCGATATGTGTGCAAGCACGTTGACGACTCGATCGGTTGATCATCAAGTTGTGCAATATTTATATTATGACCAATTTTGATGTTCTAAATGCGATGGCAAAGTTTGTCCATCGACCGTAGGTCATTTTGGTTAATTTTGGCAACATCCTATATATTTTAGCCTCGATTTGTGTGTTGTCACTTCCAATCATCTGACATTTGCACAGACTTGTATGAAATGAGCGTGAATAATCTCATTTGATATTTGATATTTTGAAGCTAATGGAGCATCTAATTTCATGAATGGAGGTTGTTTGGATATCATCAGCAGCTTCCTTCCTCGATATGTGCATCGACACATTGATAGCTCGATCTCTTAATCGGTTGATCATTAAATTAGGAAATATTTATATTCTAATCAATTTCTATGTTCTGAATGTGATGACAAAGTCTGTTCATTGATCTAAGGTTATTTCAACTACTTTTGGTGATGTACAATGCATTTTGAGCCCTGATTTGCACACTGTCACTTACAGAGTTCGTCAAATTCAACTTATAGGCTTGACTCGACATGTGACACATATATGGAGGTCAACAGTAGGTATGAAAGAGAGTAATCCTATCTTTTTTTCTCTTTATGATACTTAGTTTCTAAGTGTAGGTCAAATGAAATAAAGAAAACACTAACTAAAAATTCTCAAATCATTTAAACCACTTAAAATGAGATCACCCTTCTATATTAAATGAAAGTATTTCACATTTAGAAAGTCATAACCTCAACATCGAGTTAGGACATACCACACAAGCCTTAACTCACATACATTAGTACTAATTCACTACTTCTAGCTTTATGTTAGGATGGTGCATGGTATAATGTATTATTTTAGACTGGATATTAGGGTGTATATTTCATAGACTAGATGTTAGGCCGTGATTAGCCTAATCATATTTTATGCATGAGATTGTGCTTAATGGGTGGCTTAAAATAAATATAAATGTTCTCTTTTACAAGATTTCTTAAACCCCTAAGCATAATCCAAGTTAGGTCAGGCGGGCTTGGTTACCCATGTGCAGGGTGCTAAGTTCAAATCACATATATAACTGTTTGGGATTGTATGTGTATTTAGATAATACTTGTTTTGTAGGTGTAGTTAGATTTACTTTTGCTATTTTTTATGTAATTTTGTATTAAGAATTAGGATTAGTGTTATGGGGGATTATAATGAGGAGTAGCTACAAGGCTTTTATGCTAGGAGGCCCTGTGATGCCTTTGAAGCAAGCCCATCTAAATTAAAGAAGGAGGAAGATACATGAAGACATGAAGAATGAAGACCCCCATAGCATTTTATAAGTTGTAATTATTATTTTGTAATCCTGGGTTGCATAAGGGTAGAGCTCGGTTACCCATCTTTTTTTTTCGAGTTGTACGATGGTACTTGACCGCACCAGCCTATTATTCTTTTGTAGTAACTATAAAATATTTGATATTATGTTTAGCTTGTACATTAGAAATTACATGCCTCTTCATAGTTTCTTTATGATTGGTGTTTATTATATGGCCTAGATACGATTAGGCTCTTAGAGAAAAATAAATCTTTTATCCAACTGTAACTCATAACTAAAGTTTTAAATAACTCATAACCTCACATAAAGTCTAGGCATTCAATCAAGATAATTAAAATATTTAGCAAGCCTTTAGCTGAATGTTGTATGTCTCACATCATGCATGCATATTAATTCACTCTTGCTAAGAAAGGGTTTCCATCCTTGCATGATAGGGGAAGGCTTGGCCATTGAGGGCCCACTCTCTGGTGGAAAACACCTCTTTCCCTGATTTAGCCCATGATCCACTTTCATCATGCATTTAGACATAAGAAATATTATGGCCTTGGGTAAAATGAAGTGTCAAAAATTAATTAAAATTTGAAAAGATTTGCATTTATAGATTAAGTCATTTATCATACCACTCATGCTCTGGTCTCTTAGGGAGTAGGATTAAGGACTTTAGTCTCTTTCTAATTAATAACAATCCAACTATCTTATAAAATTATGTGACTTGCCTGCATGGTTTTAAAGCATAGGAGGCGTTAGCTGGCTGCCACTTAAGGCGGTTATCAGTCAAGCAGTTGGGTGGTTTACTCTCTCTTGTAGGTAAACCATATACCCATCTTTGCTTAGATTTAGGTCCTACTTTGGCTTATGCCAAAGCTCCCTAGATGTAGGATCCGAGGTAGCTATTTCCTTTGGGCAACAAACATAAATCCTCACCTCTTAGGCATTATCACAATCTTGTATTATTGGATTATAAGCCCTAATAATCTAATAAAATTTTAACCCAAACACATAATTCTCTTCATTTTCAAATATATTTCCCAACCATAAGATAGATTAAAATGCTCATTAGGCTTTCTAGTATCATTGGCATTTCCTGCTTATTCCCTTTGGCTTCCAAAATAAGTCTTCTCCTTGATTCTTCCCATTTGATCAAATATAGCCAATTTATTGATAGTCTTATCCTTAAAATCTTTGGAGATAACAATTGCCTACTTTAATCGAGAGTATTCCTAAGGAATTCACCTTTCTTACGATGTAATTAACTATGAAGGTTTGCCTCCATAGGAAACTTTAGAACCCGGTTTAATATAAACCATATTTTATTCATCCATGTAAAGCAGGAGAAGAATCTCTGGTATATTCAAAGACCCATCATGCCTTAAGAGTCCTTATTAGGTGATTAGGTCCATTGAAGGGTGATATCCCTATCTTTCAAGATAGTATACAATACTTCAATGTCGTACCAGATCACTTCAACAAGTACCCCTCAAATCTGCGTGGTGCCCCCTATACATTCTAAAAATAAACATCATATATTTTTCTGGCGACTCTGCTAGGGAAGGTTCTTCTCTCCAGCTCTTGTAGATGATTGTTGTCTCCAAGCATCTATAGTGGACTTATATTTTATATAAAGTCCGAGATTATCTTTCTTTCCATGGGCACTTAGCTTATTTCATCCTTAAGCAAAGCTTGCCAACATCCTTTAGGTTTTAAGACCTCGCTCCATGTAGGTCTTGAAACCCCTATTGGGTCCCCCAATAGGTAAAAGATAAAATTAACTTATGTAAGGAGATGAATAAAATTTAGAACCTCTTTACCACTAGCTTGGCGAGGCAAGGTTCATCTTATACTTAAGAAAATAACTCCTTTCATAAAATGACACTTTCCAAAAGCACTTTTTCAAATTCACATAACAAAAGATTTGCACAAAATTCATAAGAAGTTTTCAAAAGGCATAAAAATAACCAAACCTCATTTAACAATACCTACAATTATTACATGGAGGTTCTTTTCAAAATAAAAATCAATAATTTTAAAATCCCTTTTTCAAAAGCAAATTTTGAAAATAGTTATCTCTACTTCAACATACTTAGGTTTGTTGAATGAAGATTCTATTTTCAAATGAAATCATGACATAAAATTGAAACTCCACTTAGCATATTCCATATGTGCTAGAGTTGGAGTTCCCTCTTTTCAAAACAAAAAAAAAAAGAAGAAGAAAAAATCATACACAAAATCAAGAAATATTTGAACTCCATTTGACATATCCAAATTTGTCAAATGAGACTTCCCTTTCTTTTTGGAAAATCAAAACAAATTGAATTTTATTTAACATACCCACATATGTTAAGTAGAATTCCTCTTTTCTAAAGTCTTGAAAAACTAAACACATTCGAACTCTATTTGACATACCCAAATTTGTCAAATGAGAGTCCTATTTTTAAAAATCAAAAATAAATTGAACTCTATTTAACATACCTAACTTTGTTAAATAGATTTCCCTCTTTCAAAATCATAACACACCTGAACTCTATTTGACATACCATAGTTGCCAAATAAGAGTTTCCCTCTTTTTCAAAAGAAATCAAATCAACACATATCAAACATATTTGGCCTCTACTTAACATACCTAAATTTGTTAAGAGCCCCATTTTCAAATCAAATCAACATATCTCACACACATAAGAAATAATCATCACAAACAAAGATGTTTTCACAAAATTTTCAAACAAATCATACAACATATATCTCTCCAAAGTCTCTCCAAATACTTGAATTCCGCTCAACATACCTAAATTTGTTGAGTGTGGGTTCTAAATCAAAATCATATGGCAAAGTCTCTTCGAATATAAAAAATCTCTCCAAAATTCAATGAACCCCACTTAGCATACCTAAATTTGTTAAGTGTGGATTTGAATTCCAAATCCAATTTAGAAGTCAATGATTGAAGACAAATATCAAAGCAAGAGTCTAACTCAGTTATGTTTCAATAAATGCAGTGATTTTAGAACAGTCAGTCTTCTCAGTCTTCGATCAGTGCAATTATTATGGCTTACAGCAAGTTCATCTTTTCCCTCTAGTCGGGTGTGGATTTGGCCTTGGATCAGGCCATACACGACTCAACCACTACTCATTTGATTCAGTTTGGTCGTGGCTTCGAGGCCGTCTGAGTTACTTATAATGGGACAACCACATATGAGTAGGGAGGAGGTGGCGGAATGGACACTTCTTTGACATTTGACATTCGACTCTAAGTTCCCCTCATTAAAGAAGAAGGCTACCATGGCACCCACACCTTGATCAGTGTAAGTGTCAGTACCAGCTACTTCAACAGGTTCAGTCAATTGCTCCTACCATAGTTCTAGTGAGGCTACTACATCCTCTTTTGTCACCCCAAGGCTATCTTGGCGAGATAGTCTCCCTTTAAGATAGGTTCCATCTTTCTACTTTGCTCACACACATACAATTAAAATAGGAAGGTTAAGCGGCACCATGAGCGAGTAGCCAGCGAGATCAATGATGTATCCCACATCACTGAGGAGGGTTCTCCCATGAGACTTCTCCACTCTTGAGTGGCTATAGGTTTCACCCCCTCTCGCCTCAGATTGAGAGGAGGACTATAGAGGATCGCTATATTGCCTCCACCACCAACACACTTTGAGGTACTGGCTAGGGAGCATAGGAGGCTCTATGCCGGTCTTAGGACAGTTTTTCACCAGGTTGGCAGAGCCTACAAACTCTAAGAGTGAGGAGCATTATTTGATTTGAGGTATGTGATTACCAGAGTGTCAGTGATCAGATCTGTAGGGATAGAGTCACCGAGGCTCAGTATCATCCCAAGCAAGAAAGAGGGAGAGATAGAGGTACACCAGTCAATTGACTGCCTCTGCCCTAATGGACTTCCCTGATCGTCACCCTATTAGGGCCAATCATTCAGACAACATTGTTCTCATAGGCACAGTTTGGCTCTAGAGGAGATCTCCAGCTGAGAGGCAGTCAGTCTTTTCCATCACACCGCTCCACTCACCACTCACCATCACCCGTTTAGCTTCTACATCTCACCCCAGCCAGAAGCCCCATTCAGGAAAGACCATCCGGTGATCATGGCTAAGGATCCCACTCCATCCATTCCACTGTTAAGGTGAGATCAACTCCACTTGGCCTTCTTCTGATAGGAGAGTGGCGACCAAAAGTGTCATATGGTCACACCACTACTGCATGAGAGAGAGGAGAGAGGGGACACAGACAAATTCCCCATGGTAGTTGATCCTCCCATTGAGGAAGTCCTATCAGTTGGTAATATCTGGTGCATAGAGTCAGATGAGCATAGCCCTACGGTTAACTGCCAGTGCGTGTTCATATCAGTCCAGCCAGGCAGAGTAGAAGATCAGTCACTAGATAACATCTCAGAAAACTACTTTGCCGAGAAGAAACAAATTCTCAGGAGTGATCATCAGATCAGAAGGAGGATAGAGATCACTTTGATCTTGACGAGGATGACATGTTGGACGGCACAGCCGAGGTCCACATGGTCAACACACAGGGTCCTTACAACGGGATTAGCATAGCCCAGAAGATGTTGTACTCGACTCAACACCTCCTCCACCAGCTCAGGTAGAAGGATGATCATGTTGATAGAATGGAAAGAAGGTATAGGAGTTGATGGCAGTGGTTTTAGCATTGTAGAACTGTTTCCTGACCTTCTCCTATGGTAGGTGACGGCGAGTTGGCACATACCTTAGGCAGTCCCATGCACTCACTGAGAGGATGATCTTTGGTAGCTTGCATAGGAAAGTAATAGATGGCACCTGCATGCATGAGAAGGACATCAAACACATGGTAGAGCAGCAGGTGAGGGAAGTAATGGCATAAGCCAGGGGAAGCTCATCCATTTCAAAGGGTAGACCATACCTAGAGAAATTCAATGTAGTTCAATACCCCAAGGGTTTTGTGCCACTTTCCTTCAAGATCTTTGATGGCAGTGGGAATCCTCGACATCATATTGCACACTTTAAGATGACTGCAATGCCTGATAACACGCACTGCTCAAACTTTTTTGTCAATAGCTTAACAGGGGTTGCATTTGATTAGTGCGTCAAACTGCCCAGCAGTTCAGTGAGAACTTTTGCTGAGTTGGAGCACCTCTTTGTCAAGAGGTTTGCTGGAGCTCAGTAAAGAGTGACTAGGCACCTCATTATGGTGAAGTAGAATCCCAATGAGTCCCTTGTTGATTATATTCTCAGGTGGTGCAACCTGAGCATGATATACGAGTCATAGCTATCCAAATAACATGCCATGAAGATTCTTCTTAAGAATATCTATGGCCTGATCGCCTTCATACTTAAGGGCTTTACCATCAAAATATTTGAGAAACTAATCAACAAGGTGGCTAGCTTGCAAGAGGAAGCCAAATAGTTACCCTTTCCTGACCAATCATCTCGACCCAAGCCATGTAAGGTGTTCGAGAAGAAGCTAGGGATGGTTGTGTTAGTGGATAGAGGGAAGCTTCTTGCCAGTCCAATATGTGAGACCTTGAGTTCAATAACCTAATTTTCCACCTCCTTTGCCACCACCTCGTCTGTCATACCACCCATCATAGTAGCCACAACGGCCATTCCCACCACCTCAACAGTCTACCCAACAGCGGTACTCATATCCACTGCAGGTAGCTATTACCCACTTACTCTTGCTGATTGATTGAATAAGCCATATTCATTCAAGAGGGAGGTAGTTAGGAAAATCTTTAAGGATCTCTTAAAGAAACTTGACTTATAGTTACTAGAGCCCAAGAGGCCGGAGGAAGTGGCAAGAGCAATGATCCTAACTCTTGCCCCTACCACCGCATGATTCGCCATGTCTTAGAGGATTGTATCACTTTTAAGGATTGGCTTGAGCATAGCTATAAGTGAGGTGCTATAGTTATCCCCATGGAATACATATTAGGATAACCATCTAGTTATATTAGGTAATTCTCATGGATACTTGCGATCCTCTTAAGATAAAAGAAGGTTGGGATATTGCCTTATCCCAAACCTCTAAAAATATTATTTTTAAGATCAAGAAACTCTCCTTGCAGGTGCCTGAGGTAGCTCAAACCTCCAACATCAAGGAAGGTTTGCAAGTTGCCAAAGACAACTTGAAGAAGGTGACAAAGAAGAGCAGTAGCTCACCATACTTGCTCGGGATAGTCCAGTAGCGCAACCACCATCCGAGTCCAGCACTCCATCCATCGTTGTAGCTACTTCTTCTTCTACTAGCTCCTCTTCTATAGGCAGGAGCATTGTATCAGTGGACAAGGGCATTAAATTTTAATTCACTTACTTTACTTGATTTCTATCATGTACCTCCACCCAAAAAGAAATCAATGAAGAAATCATATTTTACTTACATCTTATTCACTTTTGATACTCTTGATTTTATTCTTATTGAAAACTCTCAAAGTCTAGAAAGTAATAATAGCTCTAGTAATTTTGATCCCCTCTCTTCTGATTTAGAATTAGACTTTCCTTTTCTGAATCAATCGAGTTCACCTCTTGAGATTGATTTGGAGTCAACCACTCCCAAGATCTCATAAGAGAACTTGTAGGTATACCTGATGAGAAGGTAGAATTTTTCACAAGTTCATCATTCCAAGAAGTCACTGAAGTTAACATGCGCAGTGGAAAAGTTCTACCTCCTAGGGTAGCACCTCAAGATAAGGGTAAACAAGTCATTGGTTCCAGTGAGTAGATATCCCCTCTATAGGATGCTCCACCTATGGATATTCTTATGGAGGACCAAGTCAGAGTTGATTATAATGTCCTAGCTCATCTTAGAAAGTTATCAGTTAATTTAAGCATATATGTCACCCTTATCTTATCCAAAGATATGAGGGAATCTCTAATCAAGGCTCTTCTTGATCTAGAGATATGCTTAGCTCAGTTGACCACTAATAAATAGGAGGCATACTACTCAAGGGACATCTTAGGAGTTACATTTAGTATGAAGACTTACTTCTAGGGATGACCGAGCACAACCACCCTCTTTACATTACAGTGGATGTTGGCAGATACAAGCTATCAACAGTTTTGGTTGACCAAGGTGCATTAGTCAACATTATGAGTTTAAGAACCCTTGCCTACTTAAGGATTGACATCTCCAAACTCCAAAAAGGAAAGGATGATATTGAGAGGATTCAATGAATATGGCGAGAGGGCCTTAGGCTCCATAGTGTTGCCATTGGAGATAGATGATTGGAAGACTGAGGCTAAATTTTATATCATAGACTCAGATACATCTTTCAATGCTTTGCTTGGGAGACTATGGTACATGAAAACAACATAGTCCATCCTCTTTACATTACTGCATGAAGCTCATGAGTGGTGGGTTGCGTACTATGGACAAAGGAGATCTCAAACCATTCACAGTTCATGAGGTCGGATATATGAAGATGCAACCTATTTCCTTCCCCAAAATTAGCAAGTCCATTCTTGTGAGCTTAGTCAAGATCCCCATGAGAGAAAAAAAGAAAGAAAAGAAAAGGAAAAAGAAATAAAAAAAGAAAAAAAAAAAAAAGAGAAAGAAAAAAAGAAAATAAAATGAAGTTAGACATGGACTCAAGAAAGATATAGAGCCTGACATTAGATTCCACCCATAGTTCGTTACTCCATTCAAACATATGTGTAGGATGACCTGACCTCCACAAGGCAGAGGAAGAGGACAGTTCAAAGGCAGCCCCTGAGGTGGAAAGCCTCCCTATTGGCCACCCAATAAGAGGTATGTCCTAGCCACCAGGAGTACACCTACTATCCACATAGACTCATAATCTATTTCAGGATGAGTCTTATGTGATTAGCTCACCAACTAGCTCTTCTCAGCAACATATCCATTTTGAGGTGACACATGAGCAGGATAGTGATGAAGACCAAGATCCAAGTCAAAGCATAAATGTATCCAAGTCTGTATGTGAAATAGTCAGACATTAGTTGGGAACCTTAGCTCTAACCCCACTTTCTTCACAAAAAGTTAAGGATTTGGTAGTTAAGGATGTCCCTAAGTCATCCAAGATGTGAAGACCTAGAGGTTCTTTCTAAGAGCAAGCATCATCTTGTAGTCAAGAAGTTGATGTAGAACTTGAGGATGATTCATATAAAGATTTAATAGAATTACCTTTTGATTGGTACTCGCCATGCATTCTAAACTTAGCATCCCACATACTTGTTCAAAGCACAGGTCAGACTATTTTAAAAGAATATAGAAGAATGAAAGCTCATTCAAGATCAGGACTATGATTCGATACAGTGGGTCCAATCGATGATGACGATTACTTAGTGATCACCAATCATTTAGAATATGATAGGTTCTTTTCAAATCATGCTAACTCATATGACAAGGTATGTTTAGAAACTTTAGATACCCTATAGGATTTTGATGTAAAGATGCACCTCCGGAGTTCAAAGAGGAGATCAGATCAACCATAGACGAGCTCAAAGAAATCAACTTAAGAACTTAAGATAATCCATGTCTGACATACAACAGTTCTTTGTTGAATGATACTAAAACCAATGACTTAGTTAGGCTATTGATTAAGTTTAAGGATTGCTTCGCATAGAGTTATGAAGAGATGCCTGATTTATCTCTTGAAGTAGCAGTCCACAAACTAGCAATAAAGCCTAGTGCTAACTCTATTAAGCAAGCTCCTAGACACATGCGATTAGACATTGAACAATAAGTCATTTTTGAATCAAGAAATTGATCGATGCTAGCTTTATCAGGGAAGAAAAATACCCTACTTGGTTGGCCAGTGTCATCCCAATTAAGAAGAAGAATGACCAAATTCACATATGCCCAATTTTAGAGATCTAAATAAGTCATGTCAAAAAGATGAATTTTCCCATCATACCGAATCGATGGTGGATCTCATCTCATGCTCTTTCATGGATGGCTCATCTAGATATAACCAAATAAAGATGGCCTCGAGATGAAAGATGCTTTTGAACCTCATCAAATCTTTATTATAGAGTCATGCCTTTCGCCTTAAAATGCTACCACATACCAGGCCATGACTGAATCTTTGATGAACTCATTCATCATCAAGTTGAGTGTTATGTTGATGATCTTAGTAAAAGTAAAGAAAAGAAGACCATCTCTTGACTTGAGAGTAGTTTTGAATGGTTAAAATAATTTAACCTCAAAATAAATCTCCTAAGTGTGCATTTGGAGTAGCTTCAAAAAAATTTCTTGGGTTTGTTGTCCAACACCGAGGAATTGAAATCAATCTAGAGAAGATCAAGACGATATTAGATTGCCACCCCTTAAAAGTCTAACTCAACTCAGATCATTTCAAGGGAGGTTGTCTATCTAAGATGCTTTATATCCAACCAATCAGAAAGATACCAACCATTTTTAGCAATTATTAAAAAGGATGCCAAGTCCAAGAGGGATGACAAGTGTGAGCATGTCTTCAAAACATCAAACACTACCTGATAACGATGCCAGTTCTAACAGTCCCTACCCTGAGCAAGCCATTGATTCTCTACATTGCTGCATTAGAAGACTCCCTTGGAGCTTTGTTGGCCCAAGCCAATGATGAAGGAAAAGAGAATGCACTCCACTACCTCAGCCATCATCTAATCTCTGCTGAGGTAAACTATTCACTTATTGAGAAGCATTGCCTAGATTTAAACTTTGCATCCCAAAAGCCATGCCATTACATTCTTTCTCATAAGGTGAACTTGATCTCTAGAACCAATCCACTATAATATCTCATGACACGATCAACGCTATCCATACGGTTGGCACGATGGTCCATGATTTTGTCACAGTTTGACATTACTTTCATACCCCTCTGTACCGTGAAAGGAAAAGCATTAGCGATTTCTTAGCAGCACATCCACTTCATGTTGACTCTTCGCTTAGTGATGACCTCCCTATTGAACAAATTATGAACTTAGGGGACATTAGCATTCACTGTTGGGAGATGTACTTTGATGGTGCGCTTCCTCTCAAAGGGGAGAAGAGCCATGATCTACTATCCTAGGCAAGCAGGGGTAGGAATAGTTCTCCTAACTCCAAACCATGATGATGAGATTATCATATCATTTGTCCAATCCATGCACCAAAAATGAAGGCAAATATGAGGCTCTGATTGCTAGTCTAGAGTTAGCTATTAGTCTAAGCATTCATAATATCAACATATTTGAGGATTCTCAGTTAGTCATCAACCAGATCATTGGGTCTTAAAAGGTTCTAAAGCCTAAGCGCCATCACTACCACAAGTACACTATGGAGTTATTGGTCCAAATCCTAGAGGTTACCATTTATAAGATTACTCGAGGAGAAAATGCCATAGTAGATGCTTTAGCCAAGCTCGCCAAGGAGTTGGCATGTCCGGAAGATGAGTCCATACCAATAAGGGTCCAAAATAGACAAGTCTTATCCCTTGTTGACGCTGAACTCATCGAAAGGTACTCTCTTGGAGGGGAGGTTTCCATTGCCAAAAAGGATGAGGAGTTAGATTTGAGGCAACCATTCATGGATTATCTAAATATAGGCAAACAACCTCAAGAGAAGTCACAAGCCCATTTAATGAAGCAGAGGGCACTTTCTTATGCTCTCGTGGATGGCACCTTGTACCGACGGTCCTTCGAGCATATGTGATTACGTTGTTTAGACAAACACGAAGCCCATAAGATCATGATTGAGGTACACTCAGGTTTATATGGAGTGTCCTAATCCGGTCTGAAGATGAAAGCCAAGATCAAACTAGATATCGGCCATCAATGATCACAGACTATGGATGTAGTTAGCGATGCCTCCAATGTGTGCATGGTTTTGCCACTAACCAATTCTACATTCTACATTGACCTCTTGGCCATTCGAGTGTTGCGGTACCAACATAGTGGGTCTGATTGATCCTCCTTCCTTCAAGGGTCATAGATTCATCCTAGCTACCACTGCCCACTTTTCCAAGTGGGCGGAGGTGATCCCCACTCATGAGGTCACAACTCGATGTGCTCCAATTTTTGAAACCATATCGTATATAGGTTGAGGTGTCTCGATGAATTATATCCATAATGGTACGCACAAAAATTCAACTTTGCCCAGAGATACAACATAAATTGGAGATATTCTGCCATCTATTACCCGAGGGCAAATGGCTTGGCAGAAGCCTTTAATAAAACTCTCATCCATATATTAAATAAGACACTAGACGATAACAAGCGATAGTGTCGAGCAGTTTGTTGAAGCCTTATGGGCTTACTGCACCATATACAGAACTCCAACTCAATAACCCTTTCTCCTTACTATATGGATTCGAAGCCATTCTACCATTAGAAGCCCTACTCCGATCACTAAGGATAGTTGTGGATAGCAAGATCACAATAGAGTAGAATGTCATGTTACGGTTAGAAGAGCTCAAAGGTTTGTAGGAGAGATGTCTACGGGCATGCCAGAACCTCGAGTTATACAAAGCCAAAATGATTCAAGCTCACAACAAGTTGGCCCACCCTAGAGCTTTTCAAGTATGAGTGCTTATTTAGTTCTAAGGAGACCAATTATTGCCCATCATAAGATGGGATGCGAGTTTGAACCCACTTAGGAAGGCCCATTTGCCATAGAGAAGGCTAACCAAGGAGGATCTTATCAACTTATCAATCACAAGGGAGAGAGCCCGATGCTTCCAATCAATGGGCTCTACTTAAAGAAATATTATTCATAAATCTTATTTCAATATAATTATCAATGAAAATATTCATCTCAAATTCCATCTCTTCCATTTTGAAAACATCTTTGTTTGTGAATCCTCCATGATGTATTTAGGGGAGGTGTAAGGAACCCGAGTGGCATCCTATCCTTTATCAACACAACACAAACACAAACTACACATAACCATATAAAACTAAACACATATCTTTTATAAGTTAACATAATGAGCACCTTATTAGTTCAATAGGCCTTACTGCGCGACCGGTAAGCTACCTCATGTTGACTTTATTTAAGAAGATGTAAGTCTGCTACGCTTTCTTCTTGAACTAGTCATCATACACTGACTGGTAAGTATATTTGAGGCTTAGGGTAAGTCCCCAGTGGCTCCTTCCCTCATGACTACTTTAATAAGTTTGGGTCTAGTCCTTCCATGGGACTCCCCACTTAGTAGTCACCCTAGGTAAGATAGCATCTATCTCGGCGATGATAGACTATCCCGCTGATCATTTTCATCTGTGAAGATGTAAGTCTACACGCCTTATTCTTAGATTGATAGTCGCACATTGATGGGCACCTTAGGTTGGTTGGTCCTCACTATATTGACAGTGACTCACCCGGTGGATACATCACTCATGGAAGATGTAAGTTTGCTACGCCTTCTCCTTGAGTTGGCCATCGTACCCGTATAGGCTTTCTTTTACATGGTCCAGGATAACACCCCTTGCAGCACCTCCTCCTATGGGGACTCTATTTGGATTACATCCTTAGCGACCCTATTTAGACACTACCCATGTTACTCTTAGATTAGACAGTCTTCTTTTCCTAGTAGCCACCCCTATGTTTGGAGAATCCATCTTGTGGATATGTAGATTCTCCCTTGGTCCAGTAAGTCTGAGATAAGAAAAGGCTAATATAGTCCCTTCTCAGTGTGGTCCCTTGCACACCAATGGGGTCCAAACAAACATATAAATAAAAAATATATATTTTCTTATGGATTAGTAGGACACCCCCCAACAATACCTTTTCTCAAGCAGACATCCTATCTTTAGGGCAGTGTTAGCAAAACTCCCTATAGGAATCGTTTGACTACTCTTGAGTTGATATAAGTCCCAAGTAGCATTCATTCAATAATCATCCTAGGTTGGGTTCAATTTATTGTGCTACCAACAGATCAACCCAACGGTTGCTCTCTGCTTTGAAAGATGTAAGTCTGCTACGCTTTATTCCTAGCTTAGTCATTTGCAGAAGTAGCAGTTGGTTAGCTCTACACCGTAGGTATCCCTTTGGATTTGTAAATTTGAGGTAGGCCAAGGCTGATATAGCCTCTTCTTAGTTGATCCATCGTACATCAACAAGGTCCATCAAATTAAAATAAAATTAATTTTGACTATCCTTGAGTTGATATAAGTCCCCCTGATATTCACTCAATAGTCACCCTAGGTCAGGTTTGATTTATTATGCTACCAACAGATCACCTCAGCAGTTACTCCCCACTTTAAAGATGTAAGTCTACTATGCTTTCTTCCTAGCCTAGTTGTTGCGCACCAAAAGGCAACCTTTAGGTTGGATGGTCTTACCATGGTAGGTAGGCTGTTTGGATTTGTAAACTTAAGGAGCAAGGATATAGCCCCTTCTTAGTGGATCCATCACACACCAACAGGGTCGATAAATAAAATCCATCCATATCCCAGTGGATCCGAGCTCATATCTCTAGCAAATATGCACTTATCCTCAAATCAAATTAAACCAAATTATATCCCATCCTAGTGGATACATCCATGAAATCAAACCAACATAACCCGAACCTACTTCCCTAGTGGAAGGTTCATACACCCATCCCAATGGATTATAAATTCTAATCCACTGTGGGTCTTCTTTCCCCAAATCATATGATCAAATTCAAACCCTTATCCTCAGCGGATAACCCAAACCTACTTCCCTAGTGGAAGGTTCATATATCAGGTCCCTCAGTGGATCCCTCCTTCCTCTCTTAAGCCCTTGGCATAAGTTGAGTTGCATTACACTAAGATCATGATTTTATCTACATCTCGGGTTTAGGTATGGATCATTTTCGTTAGTACTTGCTATCCTTTGGATGTTCTTGGCATCTCGGTCAATGCCAATACATGTGGTGTGCCTTGTATGTAACACCACACCTATTGGGGGTCCTTTTGTTGACCTCACTTTTGGATTGTTCTCAACCTCCTCATCATAGATCTAGGACACTTATAGAACTAAGAGTTTCTTAGTCTTAAGCACTTCTAGTGATTAGGTGAACACTTAACTAAAGCCTAGAGACTTAGAAGGGTTAGCCATAGGGGTAGGTTATGCCTTAGGGATTTTGGGAGACTTGCATCATGCCTAAACCCAAACTATGCTTACCTTCTCAAACCAAACCTCAAATTCAATTCAAATACCATATTCAAATCCATATTCTAAATCAAATGATTGAAACCCATAATCAAATCCAAAATCAAAATTTTGCCTAAGCCCTATGATTTTATCTTATAGACTTGGCCTTTAACTAAATTCAAATCAATCCAAATTCAATTAATTTTCTCCAAGATTAATTCAATCCCTCAATCATTTACCAAATTCAAGTCCAGACTCAATTCCAAAAGATTGAAACCCAAAATCAAATTTAAACTCCCAAATCCTCCTTAAGCCTTATGATTGAATTCCATGGACTAAGCCAAATCTCCACCCAATTCAATCTAAACTTGATTGATCTCTTTGTTAATCAATTATATCTTCATTTATATTCACAAATATAAATGAAATATAAATTCAAACAACCAAAACCAAATCATACTAAGTCCAAATCCAATCAAATCCCAAGATGACCCATATGGACTACCTCTATGAGCTTAGCCAAATCCCATTCAAATCGAGTAAAACTCAATTAATTTTCTCATAAATCAATTATATATTCATTTATATTCACATATATAAATGAAACCCACATTCCAATGATCAAAACTAAGTCAAACTAAATCAATTTTCTTCTAAGCCCTTTTTGACCGACCTCCATGAGCTTAGTCAAATTTACTTTCAAATTACTCCAAACTCAAGTGATTTTCTCATAAGTCATTTATATCTTCATTTATATTCACAAATATAAATGAAATATAAATCAAAAACCAAATCAAATCAAATCAAAACCCAATTTAAACCCTTTAAGCCAATTCCTTGAACTTAGAAACCCACCAAATCAAGCCAAAATTTTCTCTTGAATCAATCATTCCTTCAATCATCTATCCAAATATAAATAAAATCTACAATCATCAAGCCAAATCAAAATCAACTCAAGTCAAGCCCAGCTTAGCCCTTTTGACTTGAAAATTCCAAATGTGCCAGAACTCATCATAACCCAAATTTGTAGTTGGATTTATATTTCAATCCTAAACTCATATATAAATCCAACTAAACTTTAATCAAACCAAAACCAAGTCAATTAACCCATTTAGGTCCACTTGACTTGAAGTAGCCTAAAGAATCCATTTGAACTAAGTTCTAATCCAACCCAATTTGGATTGAATGAAGCACATCCAAACCTCATACCATGACCATTGATCACCCTAGGATGATCAATTGCCTTAAATTGGGTCAAGCCAAGTCAACTTGGTCATTTGACCAAGTAAACCCTTAGCCCATATGAAACCCAAATTAGTCAAAACTCACCTACACCAAATCAATTGAAACCATTGATTCACAACAACCCATAATCAATAATTGAACATGATGTGACCATCAATTGAGCCAAACCAAACTCAGTTGGCCATTTGACCTAAGTTGACCCAAATTGGCCTAAAAAGCCAAAATAGATCAAATCATGATCCAACCTAAATTGATTGCAACCAATGGCTCAAGTTCATTCCAAATTGATTATTGAACTTGACCAAGGCTATAAGTGAACCAAATTTGGTCAATTGAACCCAATTGACCAACTTAGCCCAAATTGACCTAAAGGGTCAAATTGGCCAAAATCTAAATTAAATTCAAATTAATTCAAACCAAAGCCTACAACCATTTTCAATTAACCAATTGAACTTGAACCAACACTTAACCCAAGCTAATTTGGCAAATTTTGTTGGTCAACTTGACCCATTTGATCTATATGAATCAAAATGAGCCAAAATTAAACCTAGGCCAAATTGATTGAAACCACTTGAACTAAAATACTTCAAATCATCATTTGAATCTAACCCAAGCCTTGGTTTGACACAATTTGACCAATTGGTCAACCTAACCCAACATGACCAAATTGGCCAAAACCCTTGAAATGAACCCATGGGACCTTAGAACCTGACCAAACCTAACCCAAACCCATCTTAGATCATCCCAAAACCCAAACCTAATTGGAGCCAAACCCAAGGAAAATCTCACTTGGATATGCCTCCCCATTTGGGATTTTTCCAAAATTGAGAAATCCCACTCCTTCTTTTCCCTTGATAGCCATCATGCACCTGAATGGGGTATCACTTAGCCACTAGCCTACCCTAAGTGGGCTATGCTTGCCATGGATCCAAAGGGAGGTGAGTTAACTCCTCAAAAATATAATGGTTCCAAGGAGTTGCAACCAGTCATGTCAAGCCTTGAGCCACCTCCCAAGCATTCTTCCACTCAAAAACCATGGACGATGGGGACAACTTATTCGATGGTGGTGGCCAAAAATGGGAGATAATCTTGTTCGTCCACCTCAATTGAGGGGTATACCCGCTCAATTTGAATAGGAAATCACACCATTCACATCATCTGTGCTCCCAAGAGAGAAACAAAACTCTCTAGTAAGCTTTCAGAGTGATTCCAAAGCCTCCCTACTTTGGATTTCTTCTTCTCGAGAAAAATTGAAATAGGGAGTTGATCTTTGATTCCAACTTCTCCATTTCTCAATCAAAACCAAATTTCTCATTCCTACACTTTCCACGCACCTTGTCGAGGCTACCCGAAGCTTCCCCTAAGTTCTAAATCCACAAGAGGAGACTTTGATTAAAGCTAAAGCTCCAAAGCACCATTCTTGGCCTTCGAGAAATCTATGTTGAACTAATCAATTTGTTCAACAGCCTCAACTAGGCAAGCTACACGCGTGTGAGGGTCTTAGCTCCGGTGAGGTAATTTCAAGAAAACTAAGCTTTAGGCAAAGCAATGTTGGAGCTTTGTGAAGAAAATTTGCATGTAATCTGATCTTAGCCACTGGATCTTCATGGATCCCTCACACGAAGGTGTGGGGTTGATTTAGAGTGAATCTGAGCTTGGGTGAGCTCAGATCGAATGATCAATCACAGATGGGCTCCATCGTTCAACATTCGTGAGCTGATAGATCACACATCGTACATTTCATGTTATCAAAATGGATGATTATGACTGTGATTACATCATGCTAGATCCATCTGATACGAGCCATTATTAATCATGGGTTTGATCTGCGCAGTCTGATCCGAGATCGGATGGTGAAGATCAATACCGCATCCCACTGCCAGTTGAGTCAACTATGGGATGTGACTACTTAAATAACCAATTCCACGAAGCCACGTGGAAAGCATGCCGCATTAGTGCGCCAAGTGGCACTGATGATTAGGCTTAATTAAGGCTAATTAACTAGTTTTTAAGGCTAAATCTTTCATAATTCATAACAAATCATAGAAAAATCCAAAAATACAAACAAATGCTCATTTTAAAGGTATTTCAAGAGGAATCCATTAAAATTATTCTTAATTGATTTTAAATAGTAATTTGGGCTTAATGAAGGTTTAATTAAAAAGTTAATTACCCTAATTACTCTCGAATTAATTAACTAATTAACCTCAAAATTTTTAAGATTATTTAGGGGGATGACCTCTGCCTCCCCTATTTTCTTGGGATTTATTAGTTAATTAATTGAGAAATTGATTAATTAAGCCTTAATTACCTTCTTAACTTAATTAAGTGTTAATTAATCATATGAATAGTAAATTAATTAATTAGTTGGGTTATTTATCACTTTGTTTAGTGAGGAGACTTAGGGGTGGATTGGGGTTCTCTCTTTTTTTCCCTAAATTTCCTTCACTTTTCCAAGATAAATTAATTAAAGATTAATGGATTAATTAATTACTCAATTAGTTTTATTAAATTTAAAAAACATGTGAACCTAATTAATTCGTGGGTAGATCTTTAGGTGTTCAATAGCCTAAAGAGATTTAATGAAATTTTGACTTACCCATATGTGTGGGAAAATCATAAAAGTGATTTTAAGTTCTTTAAGCTTAATTAACCATTAATTGTGAGCCAATTACATTAGGCCCTTTCATTTCATAGGACCATTGCTAATTTACTTTTCAATTCATTTGCATATCACATTGGCTCATAATTATTTAGTTAATTACTTTAAGGTAACATAGGTATGGGTTAATTAATTAAGTTAATTCATATATTAACTTAATTAATCCATAAAATTAACCTAATTACCTCTCATTAAATTAAATTAATCTACAAACATGGGATGGGATTAAGATTAGCAAACCTCTTTCTCTCTTTCCTTAAATCAAATTAAACATCAAATTAAAAATGGCATTAAAAAGCTTTGGTTTGTTTTAAATAATTTTATTTGATATGATTATCCTTAAAATTAATTTGATTGAATGAAATCATATGTTTATGTTTAGTTATTGATCTCCAATCATATTAAATGTTGTATGTCATTTGATTCATGCATTCATCATTTGCAAAATTAATTAAATCAAATGGTTTCCTTTATGTCAAGCTTGCATGTGTTGATTTAATTTAATATATGTGTGACTATTATCACTATTAAATCCAAATGTATTTTCAAAGCTTATAAATGAATTATTACATATGCTATGAATGCTAGTTATAAATACATAGAAGATCTATGTGATTATAGCTTAAGTGTATGAAGTGAAGTTTCTTTCCTTTTATTCATGTATTGATTTATGTAAGTATGAATGTTAATGGGTATATAGTCTAGACATTCTAGGAATATGAGACTTTAGGTAGCCATAAGTAAGTCGTTTGATTACCTCACTTCCCTGGTTAACAAAGGCATGTACTAGCTTATGTCTCTTATACATGTGTGTGCATATTTAATTATGAAATTAAAACCACTTCTCTTTTTTATCAAAAATACATGCATTTGCAACTGTTCAAGTGATTGAATTAATTGGTTATGTGATTTGAAGCTCTCTTTCTTATGATTCATCTATGCAAATTTTCATATGATTTGAATGGAAATGGTATATAGTTTGGACATCCCGGGAATACGATGCGTTAACTAGGAGGTCATTTGATTACCTCACTTCCCTGGTTAACAATGACACATACCTATTTAATTTCATTCATATGTATTTTTGTATAAAAATTTATATAAAGCTTTAAATTAATATGTTGAAATAATTCAATCAAATGAAAAATATAAGCTTTAAATATACATACTCATATCCATCATTTAAGTGTGCTAAAACATATTGTATGTGTAGGTATACTTAAGACTTAATCATATGCATGTTACATGTGATGGAAAAGAATGATTTAACATGTGTCATGTGATAGTAATTTAATCAAATTAATCTTAAGATGCCTTTCAAGTTGAATAGATTAGTTAAAGTTGACCTAAACTTAAGATTAACTTAAAATGTGTAATAAGTCATTTACTAAAGAGAACTAAGTTAACATGCTTTAGAAATGACTTAAGGTAGGGATGAAAGAGAGTAATCCTCTCTTTTTCTTCTCTTTATAACACTTAGTTGCTAAGTGTATGTCAAATAAAATAAAATAAAACACTAACTAAAAAATTTTAAATCATTTAAACCACTTAAAGTGAGATCACACTTCTATATTAAATGAAAGTATTTCACAATTTGAAAATCATAACCTCAACACCTAGTTAGGACATACCACACAAGCTTTAATACATAAACATTAGAACTAAGTCACCACTTCTAGCATTTTGTTAGGACAGTGCATGGTATGATGTATGTTTGATTTTATGATGTATTATTTTAGACTAAAGGTTATGGTGTATGTTTCATAGACTGGATGTTAGGCCATGATTAGTCTAATCATATTTTCTGCAGGGGATTGTGCTTAAGGGTGGCTTAAAATAAATGCAAATGCTCTCGAATATAGGATTGTTTAAACCCCTAAGCATAATCCAAGTTGTTAGGACAAGCTTGGTACATGTGTAGGTGCTAAGTCAAATCACATATAACTGCTTGGGATTATATGTGTGTTTAGCTAATACTTATTTTGTAGGTGTAGTTAGATTTACTTTTCTTATTTTCTATGTAATTTTGTATTAGGAATTAGGATTAGTGTTATGGGGGATTATGATGAGCAGTGGCTAGAAGGCTTTATCCTGGGAGGCCCTGTGATGCTTTTGAATCAAGCCCATCTAAATCAAAGGAGGAAGATACATGAAGACATGAAGACATGAAGACCCCATAGCATTTTATAAGTTTTAATTATTATTTTGTAATCCTGGGTTGTATAAGGGTAGAGCTCGGCTACCCATCTTTTCTATTCAAGTTGTTGCGACCCGACTGCATCGTCATGTTATTCTTTTACGATAACTATAAAATGTTTGATGTTATGTTTAGTTTGTGCATTATAAATTATATGCCTCTTCATAGTTTCTTTATGATTGATGTTTGTTGTATGGCCTAAGGCGATTAGGCTCTCAGAGAAAAATAAATCTTTTACTCAACTACAACTCATAACTAAAGTTTTAAATAACTCATAACATCACATAAAACCTAGGCATTAAATCAAGATAATTAAAAGATTTAGGAACCCTTTAGCTGAATGTTGTATGTCTCACATCATGCATGCATATTGCTTCACTCTTACTAAGAGAGGGTTTCCATTCTTGCATGATAGGGAAGGCTTAACCATTGAGGGCCATGATCCACTTTCATCAAGTATTTAGACATAAGAAATCTTATGGCCTTAGTCAAAAGGAAGTGTTAAAAATCAATCAAAATTTTAAAAGAATTGCATTTGTAGATTAAGTCATTACTCCTACCACTCATGCTCTAGTCTCTTAGGGAGTGAGATTAAGGACTTTAGTCTCTTTTGAATAATAATAACTATCTTTCAAAATCATATGACTTGCCTACATGGTTTTAATGCATAGAAGGAGCTAGTTGGCTGCCACTCCAAGCGATTATAAGTCCAACAGTTGAGTGGTTTACTCTCTCTTGTGGAGGTAAACCTTATACCCATCTTTACTTAGATTTAGGTCATGCTTTGGCTTATGCCAAAGCTCCATAGATTTAGGATCCTAGGTAGTTATTTCCTTCGGGATACACGCATAAATTCTCACCTCTTAGGCATTTCCATAATCTTGTATTGTTGGATTATAAGCCTTAGTAATCTAATAAAATTTCAACCCAAACACATAATTCTCTTCATTTTAAATATATATAAAGCCCAACTATATGATAGATTGGAATGCTTACTAGGTTTTCTAATATCATGGGCATTTTTTTCTTATTCCCTTTGGCTTCCAAAAATAAGTCTTCACCTTGATCCTTCCCATTTGATTTTCCAATATAGATAATTTATTGATAGTCTTATCCTTGAAATCTTTGGAGACAATAATTTTCTACTTCAATCGAGAGTATTCCTAAAGAAATTTACCTTCCTTAGGATGTAATTAATTATGGAGGCCTGCCTCCATAGGAAACTTTAGAACCTAGTTTAATATAAACCCTACTTTATTCATCCATGTAAATCAGGGAAAAAATCTCTGGTATATTTGAAGATCCATCATGTCTTAGGAGTCTTTATTAGGTGATTAGGTTCATTAAAGGGTGATATCCCTATCTTTTGAGGTAGCATATCATACCTCAATATCGTAACTGATTACTTCAATAAGTACCCCCTCAGATCTGCATGGTGTCCCCCATACATTCTAAAAATAAACACCACAGTGCTCACCGAAGCTTGTGAGGCACCTTAGAGATTTCCTTCACAAAGGCTTAACAACTTAATGGATTTCTATAGTTTTCCATAATTTACCTCACTGGAGCTCAAGACTAGCAGTCCAACGACTGAGGTAGCTTTGTCTTAGAGAGACAAAATCGTATTGAGAAGCTCAAAGGTTGCGTCCCCATCGATGGCTCTGGAGCAAATGTCATCAGAATCCTCGTCAGAGTTAGCCTAGGAGTGGTCTTCGGTGCTTGAATTGATTGGGAATTGATTCATCTCGGATCGCTAGAGCTTGGTGAAGGTGTGGGTAAAGTTAATTTAAGTTTGGTAGAGTTTAGGTGAGGTTGGATGAAGTGGAAGCTCTGTTTTGTCTGGGTTTGACATCGCTGATGATTGGGAGGCCAAGGGGTATCAGAAAGCACTGGGAGACTCATTTTCACTCACTGAAGCTTTTGGATGCTTTGATGTGTGTTGGAATGAAATGTGGAAGAATATAATCTCCTCCCCCTCAAATTGGGTGGCTTGGAACTTCTGAATTTGGCAGTGGTCCATTGACGTAGGCAGCCAGGGACATCAATGAGTGGCCGAGGTGGAGCGCTTTGAGTGGGTGAGTGAAGGGAGTGGGGCAATGGGCTGAGGTGGAGTGTACCACCTCCCCAAGGTGAGCTAATGAGGATTCTTGGGTTAGGTTACCTCCCTTGACCATCGCTGACCCAACCAACTTTTGGTCAAGTTAGCCAGTGATTCAAGAGTCCAAAATAAGCTTAGGGAGGCTGCTAAATGCAAAGGGGTAGGTAAGACCACCCAAATGTGAGTTTTGTCCCATTTGGAGAGCTTTAGCCAATGGGTATTAGGTCAATTTAGGTTTGAAATGGGTTGGATTTGATTTGGGCTGACCCATGGTGACCTAAGGATCAAGTGATCAAATTAGCTTGTTTGACCCAATTGATTGTATTTGATCAATCAAGGATGATCAACAATCATTGTAGAAGGTATTAAATGGATTGGATTGGAGTTTCGTTCAAAAGGGTCCTTTAGGTCACTTTGGGTTAAGTGAACCAAATAGGTTAATTGAGTTGGTTTGGGTTAAATTAGGTTAAGTTGAGTTTGATGATTGATTTAGGATTGATTGATGGCTTTGATTACAATTGATTTGATTTTAATTATATTTTGGATCATTTGGACATTTTAGGTTCAAATGGGATAACTTGGGTTAATTGAATTGGTTTGGTTTGGTTGGCTTGATTGTAGATTTTGGAAGAGTTTGAAATTATGATTTAAAGGGTTGGAGTGCTTTTGTAAAAATCAATTGGGTTTGGTTTGATTGAAGGAATTTTGGTTAAGCCCATAGGATTGGATTTATGGAATTTGGTTTAAGTCATTTTGCTTGGAGCTTGGATATGAAGTAGGATTCAGTTGGGTTTAATTGGATTGGTTTGAGGTTCAATTCTGCATGATTGGATAGGCATAAGTCATGGGTTAGGTCATAGGATAGGTAGGTTCCCTTAGTCCAAGGTGTAGGTTAAGCCTATGGAAAACCTCCCTAAGTCTCTATGCTTGGGTTTAGTGTTCACTTAGCCACTATAAGTGTCCTATGACTAAGAAGATCCTAGTGTCAAGAAGACTCCCAGATCTAAGATAGGATGAGTCAATCCTCACTCCAAAAGTGAGGTCAAGAATCTCCCATTCAAACTCAACAAACACATTCACCATACTCCCAAAGCCAGTCTCCCAAGTTCCCAGAGCTCCCCAAGAACCCCATCACCGATGAGACAAAGCTCCTCCTTAACCCGAACGTCCCTTACATCCAACTCTCCCAAATTAAGAAAAAAAATCCAAATTAACCCTCCTTACACTTTCCCCTAATGCTGACGAGTCAAAATGAATCAAAACCACTCGATTCAAGCTCAAGAAGGTGGTCCTAGACCAACTCCAATGAGGTTTGTGGGGGTGTTTGATGTACAAGCCAATCGACGTGGAGACAAGGCGTAACTTCATCAACTAGTCTTTGTCTCAACCAAGCTATCTGACATGTCGGATCGCCGACCTTTAGCTCCGGTGAGATAATTTTTCCAAAATCATAGGTATAGCCTTTAAGTGATCTTTTGTGAAATGAAACATAGTTTGGTGCAAATCAAGCCATAGCATTTCGCTAGAATCATCCCTTGATCATTTTGGAATTAAATTCATCATGAGACGAGCTCCGATGATCTCAGATGAAAATATGAACGGTGTTCATCTATTACGAGAGATTGAGGATAAATCATTTGTCATCTATTTTGCATTATTAGAATGGGTGATCAAGATTAATATTATATATATATATATATATATATATATATATATATATATATATATATATATATATATATATATATATATATATATATATATATATATTATTTTCATATTTAAATTGCATAATTAATCTCGATAGTTCAATTAGTAATCTTGATGGTTTGATTCGAGATAGAATTACATCCGTCGCCACTGAGTCAGCATGTCATGTGGGAAATTTTTAGTAGCGAATCACATGACGACACTTGTAAAACATTATCACATCAGCACTGATGCAACACTGACTGTACAAATGGGTAGATTAAGCTTAAAAAGTCAAATAAATAATTAGAACTTTAAAAAATCATAACTAATTATAAAAAAATCTTAAAAAATACAAATAAATCCTCTATAAAAAGCTTAGATAGAGGAAAACCTTGAAAATAAAATTCTTAAATTTTATTAAATGTATAGTGACTAATTAAGGTTTGAAGATCTCCTGAATTAGTGAAATTAAGCCCTAATTACTTGGCTAATTAACTTAAAATTTTAGATGATTTTCTCTGGATGACCTCTGCCTCCTATAATTATTTTAAGTTAATTAGTTGGATAATTTAGAAAATCCAAATTTTCAAATCATAAAGGGTCATTTTATACATTTAATAAATTTATATAATTAAAAAAATTATGAAAAATATTGGAGACTTAAATACATTTTAGAATATTAAATATGATCAAAGAAATAAATTGAGACCATTGGTTCCAATCATTTTTCAAAATCACAATTAATGGCTTTTATTAATTAATTAAATCATTACTTATCACAGGGCTTAGAAATTTTATAATAAATAGTTTAGATTTCTAAAAATTATGATCAACCCCTCTTTGTGCTCAATTAACAAAGAGATTTTTAATGAAAATAAAATTCCTATTAATTTGGGGTATTTTGAGTGTAATTGATGATATTGGGTTCTCCCAATTTCTTTAATTGACCTTTAAATATAAGCCTAATTATGTTAGATTTTTTTAGGACATGTTTATTTCAAGCACATTTATGTTTGGTAAATTTCTCATAATTTTGGGCTTATATTTAAGGTGGGATTAAAATTTTGGAGTCATTTAGGCTTAATCGATTAAAATAACTAATTACCTTTAATTAATTATTAAAAATAATTAGATTAATTTTAAATCACATAATGAGCAAAAGTGGGTTAAGGGATAATTTTAGGCTATTTATCTCATCATTAGGCATAAACAACACTACAACAAAGAGCCTTTTCCCACTAAGTGGGGTTGGCTACATGAATCCTTCATCTCCATTGTGTCTTATTATGTGTCAAATTATCATTTAATTCAAGTATACTAATGTCATTTTTATACATCTTAAACAAGTACCTTTAGGTTTACCTCTTCCTTTCTTAACATAAGGCAAATCTAATGCATTTACTCTCCTAAACAAGTCATCGGGCGGTCGACACTTTATGTGGCCAAACCATCTAAGGTGACTCTCTCTAATCTTATCTGTCAATGGAGCTACTCCAACTTTTTCTCGAGCATACTCATTCACATTTTATCTCTAAGAGTAAAGCCACTCATCCACCTGAGCATCCTCATCTTTGCTACACTTAACTTAGTCTTATGCTTCTCTTTTATTGGCCAACATTCTGCACCATAAATCATTGCAAGTCTTACCACCATCTTATAAAATTTTCCCTTAAGTTTATGCAGTACTTTTCTATCACACAGCAGGACAAATGCATTCCTCCACTTCAACCATCCAACTTGAATTCTACTAATAATATCTTCATCTATTTCACCATCATTTTGAACAATAGAGCATAGATTTTGAATCACTCACTCTTCTTAATGACTTGCTTACCCAATGTCACAACACTACCATTAGAACTTCTACAACTAAAAATACACTCCATATATTTAGTTTTAGATCTACTTAAATGAAAACCTTTAGACTCTAAGGTTGACCTCATAATTCAAGTTTCTCTTGGACTCCTTCTCTAGTCTTATCAACAAGAAGAATGTCATCAACAAAAAGCATACACCAAGGTACATCTTCCTGTAATTGCTTAGTAAGAACATCCATAACTAAAGCTAAAAGATAAGGGCTTAAAGCTAAATCTTGATGTAATCCAACTAAAATAGGAAAATATTTTGTCAATCCTCTTTGTATTTGGACACAAGTAACAGCTCTAGTATACATATCCTTATTGACTTGATTATAACAAATATTAACTTTTTTCTTTTCTAGAACTCTCCAAAGAACATCTCTTGAAACTTTATCATAAGCTTTCTCTAAATCAATAAATACCCTATGTAGATCCCTTTATTCTTAAATCTAGGAACAAACAAACTCTTTCTCCACTCATTTGCCATCTTTTTAGTCTTTAAAATAACATTAAAAAGATTTGTAAGCCAAGAAATTTTTTGATCTCCTAAATATTTCCACACTTCTATTAGAATATCATCAGGTCCTACTGTTTTTCCACATTTCATTTTCTTTAAAGCTTCTCTAACTTCAAATTTACTAATATGATGATAAAAACATAATTCTCTATTTTTGTTTAAGGTATTAAGGTTGCTAAAATCAATCGTATTTTCAGATCCTTCATCAAAAAGTTTATCAAAATACCTCATCCATATTTTCAATATCCTTTTCTAAGAAAAGCACTTTATGATTTTTATCCTTAATACACCTCACTTGAACTAGATATTTACTTCTCTTAGCTCTTTGGTTGGTTAACTTATACATACATCTTTCACCTTCTTTGGTATCCAATATATTGTATGAATCACTAAAAGCTAAATTTTTTATATCATATATTGCTTTCTTAGAATCTCTACAGGCCACTTTATATCTTTCCTAATTCTCAAAGTTTGTACATCCAAACCAGGTTTTATAATAATGCTTCTTATTTCTTATCTTTTCTTGCACATTCTGACTCCACCGCCAACTATTTTTATTGAAAGAAGCTTTTCTTTTTGATTCGCCAAGCACATTTTTTACAACTTGCTTAATTTCACTTGCTGCTTTTTCGCACATAACATTAGCTTCCTTATGAATATCCCAAATTCTAAACTCTTATAACTTGCTCTTAAAAATATTTTTAGTAGTGTTCTTTAAGTGCCCCCATCTAATCCTAGGATAATAATTTAATTTATTTTTCAACTTCCAATCTTTTATCTTAAAATCTAAAACTATCAATCGATGTTGGGTACTTAAACTTTCACTTGGAATGACCTTACAATCTTTACAATCTAAACGATCTATTTTCTTATCAAAAAATAATCAATCTGTGTTTTACTAGATCCATTTTATAAGTTAAAATATGCTCATCTCTTTTTTTAAATAAAATATTAGCAACTACAAAATCATAAAGCAAAATCTAATATAGCCCTACCTTCTTCATTAGTCACTTCAAATCCATAGCCACCATGAATACTTTTAAAATCTTCTACCACTCTGCCAACGTGTTCATTTAAATCTCCTCCAATAAATTTTTTTTTCTTCAAGAGGTATCTTTTATATTAATCCCCTTAATTCATTCTAAAATTTTTCTGCTGAGCCTACATCCAAACTTACTTGAGAAGTCATAAACACTTATAACATTGATAATATTAGTATCAACAATAACTTTAAAGCTATAATTCTATCTCTACATCTATTAATATTTATAGCATTATCCCTCAAACTTTTATCTATAATCACACCTACGATATTTTTAATTTGACTTCTACCTGAATACCAAAGTTTAAAACCTAAACTATTAATCTCTTTGGCCTTCTCCCCAACGCATTTAGTTATTTGCACACATAAAATATTTATCTTCCTTTGAACCAATATATATATATATATATATATATAATATTCATATAATTTATATATATATGCTTATTATATATATATATATATATTTAAAATTAATATTTTATAAATTTTATTAAGTTTAACTGTGATTATCTTCATATGAATAACCTTACAAATTAGTGGGCTTAAATAAGTTGTATGGTAATGTTTAGTTGTTTTGCTTCAATCATTCCATAAATATCTATTCCATATATTCCATGAATTCATCTTTCCAATATATATATATATATATATATATATATATATATATATATATATATATCTATATATATATATATATATATATATATATATATATATATATATATATATATATAAGACCTCATCATTAATTGCATGCTTTTAAACTAATTATTTGGCTATTATCATTAGTAAATCTCAAATTTTTTTAAAAATAAGTATGATGTATATATTTAGTACAAATCTTAATTAATCATTATAATTAAAACATAATTTTATGCTTACATGCATGAACTACACACTTAAAATGAAGCGTAGAAAATATTTTCAAATCAACCATAATTACCATTAATATTGGATGACTTTCATATTTTTATAATAACATTTAAGTCAAATACAAACATAAGGCTTAGTTTGAAAATTCCTAATGCTTCATTATGATGACTAAAAATTATAACTTAGGTTAGTGTTTGAAGTGGACTATACTCCTTATCTTACTCTTTAAAACTCTAAATTCAAGCGAAATCAAAAGACATAAATTGAAATCTAAAATTCATTCTAGGAAATCACTAATCATTTGAATGTGATCATCCCTAATGGTAAAATTATACACCCATTCTTATATTATGATTTAAATACCAAAGCTTAATTTTGTCATACCACAATCCTAGCACACACTTAGAATGCTAAGTCACCAATACTAGAGTTAAGTTAGGATGTTGCTTTGTTGTGGATTGATGTTTTGTTTTGTAATAATTTAAACCGAATGTTAGGGCTTATGTTTATAGTCCAGATGTTAGGGCGACATTAGGTTAACACTATTTTCTATAGAGGTTGTGCTTAAGGGATTACTATAATTAAAAAAAATTATAAATGCCTTTGCTTGTAAGTGTTACTAAAATCTCTAAGCATAACCCTTTATAGATAGGTAGACTTGGTGACCCAAAAAGGGTGTTAAGCCCTAATATATGAAATATGATTATTTGGTTTGTATATTTGTTCATTTGACCTTTGTCTTGTAGTTAGATTTTGATTTTTCATAAAAATATAATTTTTGTAATAAGCTTAACTATAGGGTTTAGGATGAGCAGTTGCTTGAAGGCCTTGACTTGAGAGGCCCTGTGATACCTAGAGTATCTGGTCCATGAAAATGGAGATGGAGATGAAGATTAAAGACCCATATTTTTATTTTCAATGTAAACTAATTGTAATCTAGGTTGTATAAGGGTAGAGCTTGGCTACCAATTTTTTCTCTTTTATGGGGTATACGGTGGCACCAACTGCATCAACCTCTTATTCATTTAATTAACAATAATTTTTTGGTTTGTTTACATTGATTGCACAATAAAAATGACCTACTTTTCTTAGATTTATTAATGTTTGAATATTTTATTATTTTTCTTTTAAGTGGTAGGCTCTTTAAGGACTTAAATTTTCTACCTTATTAATCAACTTTAATTAAAGTTTCAATAACTCATAGCCTCACTTTAAAGCCTAAGTATTTCATCAAAATAAATATTTAATAACCCCTTAGAAGTTTGTTGTATGCTATAACATAATACATTCATCTTGTTTCACTCCTTGTAAATAGGGGGTCTCCACTCTTGCACAATAAGAGATAAGGCTTGACCTGTGAGAATAGTTTCCTTGTAGTGAAGAACATCACTTCTCTTTGATTTAGCCTAGAACTTAATTTCATCATGCATATAGGAATAAACCTACCCAAGCATAAGTCTAAAATAATGAGTCAAAATCAAATAAAATATATAATTTTTATTACATTAGTCTAAGACATACTTTTATGCCAATCATGATCTAGACTCTTAGAGAGTGAGTTTAGAATTTAGTTTCATTCCTAATAAATAATTGTCTAGCTATCTTGCATTTATATAACAGTTCTATATAATTCTAAATTGTATGAGGTGTTAGTTGACGTCCACTCCAAGTGATTGTAAGTCTAAAAGAGTCAATATTGGCTCACTCTTTCTAGTGGAAGTGAACCAACATATCCCATTTTCCTCGTGTAGAATTAGGTTGAGCTCTAAGCTTGTGCTAAATCACTTTAGATATAAGTTTTAAGGATACTTATTTCTTGTTTTTTACTAGTGCTAGTCCTCACTTCTTAGGCATATCCGTAATCTTGTGTTGTTGGAATAGAAGTCCTCAATTTCTAATGAAATAATAACTTAAATAACTATAATTCTTTATTTCAAAAATATAAAGCTTCACCATAGGATAGATAGAATTTCTTATTAGGTTTCCTACTGTGAAGAACACTTCCTATATATCTTCTTTGAAATTTGTTAAGAACTCTCTTATTTGAGATTTCCCATTTGATTTCCAATAATCATCGATCCCTTGATATTAGAAATAAAAATCTTTAAAGACACTAATTGACTATTTTAATCGAGAGTGTTCTTAAAAAATCCCTTTTTTCTAAGATATAATTACTATAGGGGTTTTCCCTTATAGGAAACTTAAAGACTCAACTTAAAATAAACTCTACTTTACCTCATCCATGTAAAGTAAAGAAAAAATATATATAGACCCATTGGCCTTAGGAGTCTTTATAATATGGTTAAGTTCATCATAAAGTGATATCTATACCTTTCGAGGTAGTTATGGTGAAAAATTTCTATAAGGGAGTCGCCTTTCAAATCTGTGGGGAGAAAAGAAAGAGGATCCCTTACAAGTAAGATGCCACAGAGATTCACAGATGTACTTATTCAGGAGATCAATTACATCATCAAGGTATAGTGTACTATCTTAAAATACATAACTCACTACCCTTTAATGGAACAATTCACCTCAATAATGACTCCTAAGGATAATAGGTCTGCATATGTACCACATATTCTTCCCCTACATTACATGAAAAAGTAAAATAGGGTTTATTTTAAACCGATTTCATTAAGTTCCTTACAGGGACAAGCCCCCATAGTTAATTACATCCTAAAGAATGGGGATTCCTTAAGAAAACTCTCAATTAAGGCAAATGATCTTTGTCTCTGAAGATTTCATTAGGAAAGACTATTAATCGATTGGTTTGTTTTTGAAGATCAAATGAGATTGATCAAAGAGAGATTTATTATCGAAGCTAAAATGTGAATAAGTAGGAGATGCTCACGATGCTAGGAAACCTAGCGAGCATCTCAAATTATCCTATGATTGGGCTTTAAGTTTTTGAAATTGATTTAGTTTTTGAGTTGTATTTTTTGTTAGAAATTTAGGACTTAAGATTCCTTAACACAAGATTAAGGAAATGCCTAAGAGGTGAGGAATTATGCTTATGACCCATAAAGGGAGAAGCAACCTCAGAACCTAAATTTAGGGAGCTTCAACGAGGGCCGGAAGCACAACCTAAATCTAAGGTGAAAAGTGGGTAATTGGTTTTCCTCCACAAGAGAGGATAAATCCGACTTGGACTTACAACACAGGGGTGGTAACTAACTCCTCCTATGATTTTAAACACATGAGGTAAGAGTAAAGTAAGATGCATTTGAGCAAGATATTATAAAGAAAAGCTCATCCAGTTAAGGGGTTGCTAATTCTTTTATGTTGATTTTAAACCTAAGCTTTAGGTGAGGTTATTAATTGCTTGATTTCAATTTGAATTGTTAAGTTGGGTAAAAGTTTTATTTTTCCCTAAAGAGCCTAATCCTCATCCAGGTCATACATAAAGCAAGGAAGAAACTAGGAAAGCATGCCACTTAATGCAAAAGCTAAATAAATCATCAATCAATTTATGAAGCTAATCACAAAAAGAATAAATGATCGTTTGTGGTCAAATGTGGGTAGCCAAGCTCTACCCTTATACAACCCAGATTACAAATAAATTGAATTTATAATTAAGCAAAGAATTCATTATTATGGGGATCTTTGAGCTTTATTCTTCTTTATTCTTTCTTATTTCTTTCTTCTTTTCTTTTCTTCTTTCTTCTTTTGGTTCTTCCTTTTAGTTAGTTGAAAGGTGGATGCTCCAAGGTTTCACATGGTACATAAGATGAGATCTTATGATTCATCCTAATCCCCATAATAAATCATTCCAAAATCTTAATTATACAAATTTTTATTTTACATTAAAAGGAAAACAAAAATCTAACTAACACCTGCAAAATAAAGGTTAGTTAAATCACAACACACAAATCCCAAGCATATATATTGGACTTATCACCCCACACATGGGTGACTAAGTCCACCTATATGGATTATGCAAGGGGTATAAGCATCTCAAAGCAAGCGGTTATATTTTTTATTTATGATAAGCCCCAACACAATCCCTAAAAAAGAATAGACTAAGCATGTATTACCATTTATTCTACAAGCATACACTAACATCCATTCATCATTCATCATAATAATGTGACCTTTATGACTTAGGAGTGGTGAAGGCTTGTGTGAAGGCTTAGCTTGGCCTTTAGGTTAGAATTTTCTAAGTGTGAAGAACTTGTTCAACTTAGAGGAGGGTTTCATTTAAGTTGTTTAAGTGTTTTGAGTTGATTTTATTTCATGTTTTAATTTGGTTCAAGTGAAACCTATAATTAATTATTAAGTTATGAAGAGAGGGAAAGAGAAGAGAACTTCTCTTTCCTTCCCTAACCTAAGTAATTCTCTAAAGTAGGTTCATGTTTTAGTTTCATTTAGGTTAATGTTTTAATTACATCTTTTAACTAATCCTAAGTTTAAATAAACTCTAAACCAAACCTATTCAAAAAGAAAGACATTTTAAGATTAAATAAAATGAATTAAAATTCACATAACACACATTACTTCATTTCTTTCCCAACATATATAACATGCATATGGATGGACCATAAGCATATCTATACATGCAAATGAGAGTAATTAACAAACTTTATGATGCATGCTAAGTAATCCATTTAATAAAATTTAGAAGTTAAACATGTATGATTTTCTTAAGTAGAAAAGGTTTTCCTTATCCAAAATTTTACATACGTGCATGAAAGTAAGAAAGGCATAAGTGAGTACCGCGCCATTGTTAACTAGAGGTGTAAGGTATAAAACCTACATAGCTACTTAAAGCCTTGTAACCTCGGGGTTGTCTAGACTAATATACCACTTTCTTTAAATACAAACATGGATATAAAAGAAATGAAGTAGAAAAGGAAGATGCAAAAGTTGCTTAATGGATTTGTTTTGTTTATGCAATTTATTAATGCAAGTGTAGGCAATCCTTCTTAGATGATAGCATAGGGATGAATAGGGTATAGAATTAAGTAAGTGTTGGGTTCTTTTCAAATGAACCCTGCATCTTACCAACTTCTATTCAAAACTATGCTAACATAAGAAAGAAAGAAAACCTATGCTAAACATGCTTTTATAATCCATCACATGCAAGCTTATAATTAAGATATGAATAGCACACTTTCAGATTTGATATTTTATTTATAAGTTTTTAAAATATTTTGGATTTAGTAGTGATAATAGCCACTCATATTTTACTTTAGCCAACACATGCACACTTGACATAAAGTAAATAATTTCTATTTTTAAAAATTGAAACATGAAATTATGAATGCATGAATCACATGACATACAACTTAACATGTTGGGATAGATTCAAAGCAATGAAAGCATATGAACAAACCCTCTTTACTTAAATCCTAAAGACATTCTTAAGGAATAAGACAATTTAGAATGAATCAAAGAGAATTTCAAAATGATTTTTGTTTAGTTTGAAGTTTGATTTAATTTTGGAAGGGTGATATGAGTTTGTTGTTTCTAACCCGTTCCCACATGTTTTTTGTATTTTTTTAGTTTTTAGGTAATTAGATCAATTTTTAAACATTGATTAAGGTAGGGTGTGAATTAAGTGGCTTAATTAACCCTTACCTACACCACCTTAGAAAAATTAACTAAATAATTATGAGCCAATAAGATGACATAAAACTCACAAGGTATTTAAATTTGCAATGCACCTAATAATGAAAAGACCTAATGCAATTTGGCTCACAATTAAAATTAATTAACCTAAGGGTTTTAGCTTAAGTACTTTAAGACACCCCTTCACACTTATGAAAGGGGTTTTAATTTCCTTAATTAAACCTAGGCTATTAAACACCTAAGCATCCACCCAAGGTAGATTAATTAAGTTTTGGAACTTTTTAGAATTTTTGAAAAGTAGATTAATCGGATAATTAATGAATTAACCCTTAATTAAAGGGGATTAAGGAGAGAAGAGGGGGTTTAGGGAATAGCTTGGAAATGCCCCAAAATTATTCTATAAAACCCCTACTCACTATATCTAACCTTAATCAAAATTAATCATAGGATAAATCAACTAATCACACCTTAATTACCCTTAATTACATGAAAGGGGTAATTAAAGAATGAAATAGAAATTTCCCCAATTAAGCTCTCAATAAATCTCAAGAAAATTAGGAGAGTCAGAGGTCATCCCATAAAATGAACCCTAGAAGTTTGAGATCAATTGATGACCTAATTAAAGAATAATTAGGTAATTAAAATTCCAAAAGAAACCCAAATTTAGAGAAAAGGGGAATTCAAAATCCATTGCAAACATTTTTAGAATATTCTAAATGAAATTATCTTTCCATTGCATTTTTCCTTTTATTTTTCTAATTTTTCTATGAAGAGTTATGAATTTTAGAATTTATCTAGATTAATTAGGAAATAATTAAACATATAACTAATCCCTTATTAATCTTTAGCCATCAATGGCATGGCGCTTTACACACACGAGCCACTCACTTAAGCATCACATCAAAAGGCAGCGACACACTTTGATTTACGTCATCATCAGATGATGGCGGAATCTCCCATGATTTACAAAAAATGGATAACAAGTATATAAATGTGGGAATAATCTTGGCCATCCATCCAAACCGTGTAGATGGATGACCAGAGATTCATCCTTGCAAAAGCTCAAGAAGAATGAGATTTGTCCCTTCTAGGCTTTGATCCAAGCTTGATTGAGCTCGGATTAGGCTAAAATTTAGGCCACACCTTCATCATGCAATAACCAACACATCCAGCTGCTAAGATCCTATGAAATTAAAATTCACTTCACGAAGGACCAACACCTATGAGAATTAAGCTCAAAAATCACTAACCTCAGGTGATCCATGCTCGATTCTCTTGGAGGAGCTTCGTCTGGTTGAGACAAGCCTTGTTGAAGTTTTGAGCACTTGAGGTTGAGTGTAGAGCTCTATGGACCAACTCCTCCTCAATTCCTTTGCGGCTTTGATCAAGCTAGGTCTCCCCTTTCCTTTAAAACTTGAGAGAGAGGGAGAGCTTAGACAAACTCAACTTGACCCCCTGATGGAGTGTGCAAGAGCAATTGGATTAATTTGGAGTGTGGAAGAAATTGGCTCTTCAATGGACCTCCCCTATTTTCAAGTGGAGAAAATCTAGAAGAAGGAAATTGAATCCCCCTCTAGGAAGCTTAGGATCACTTGCAAATAGCTCCTAACTCTCCCTAGTGCTCAATCGAGTGTGAATCAATCAAAATAGAAGTGAATTAGGGGGAGTATATCTCCCCATTGAAGGATCGGATGCTCGGCAATGTCCATTCCATTTTGATCCAATTTAGCATATGGAGTGAGCTATTTTGGTTGTTAGATCATTACACATGATCGATTTGGCCAGATGAGTAGAATGCCAACTTCCCATGTGCTAAATTGAGCTTAGGAGGGAGTTTGGAAATTGAATTTCAAGCCATATGGTCGGGTTTGGTCCATGGGCCAAATGGGCTAACCCAAACCCATTAGGTTGGGTGCACTACTCATCACTAAGTCCCCTTTAACTTTTAGGAAATCCTCATGTGATTGTGAAGAGGGTATGACCAAAATACCCATGGGCTATGCCAAATTTGTTCTATGGCCTAGGGGTAGGATGGTCATTTTATTATTTTTTCATTTGGGTATGTTTGGTATGTTGAGAAAATAGGTTTGGCCAAGTTTCAATGGATTTGGAATCCATTTGATAGGGTTTGGCTTAGGTTGACCCATTTAGGTCAAAATGAGTCAACTTGGGTCAAGTTGACCAATAGGTCAGATTGGGTCAAACCAAGGATTGAGTCAAGTTCATATGACCATTTGAAATGTTTTTGTGCCTTTAGTTTGATTCAATGTTGTATATATTTGGTTTTGGCTCATACAACTTCATTTAGGTCAAATGGGTCAAGTTGACCCATTTGACTCATTTGACCTATTTGGAGTAGGTAAATGATAGGTTTAGGTTTGGTTAGTCATATGGAGTGGATTGGTATCTTTGTTTTCAATCAATTTGGGTTATGTTCAATTTTGGCTCAACATGACCCCTTTAGGTCATGTTAGGTCTAAGGTCAATTGGGCTAGGTTGGGTCAGTTGGCCAATTGAGGCTTTGGTCAAGTTCAACAAGTCATTTGAAATGAACTTGACCCAATGGTTTGGATCAATTTGGTTTAGATCAAGTTTTGACACATTTTGGCCCTTTAGGTCAAAATGAGCCAATTTGGGTCAAGTGGGCCAATTGGGCTAGGTTAGGCTCAAATGTTGGCTTGGTCAAGTTCAAACATAGGTTATGAGTGAACTTAGATCAATGGTTTCAATCAATTTGGCCTATGGTGGAATTTGGTTATGCAAGATTTCATTTTTGGTTAAGTGTTGACTTGGTCAACCCTTAGGTTTGACTTGGTTTGATCCAATTTGATTGATTGATCATCTAGTGATGATTGTTGATCAAGATGAGAGGGATATATGAGTTTGGTTCAATCCAGTTTGGTTAGGATCAAAAGTTGGCTCATAAAGGGTACTTTAGGTCACTTTTTGAGCCTAAGTGGGTCAAATGGCTTGGTCAAAGCTTGATTTGAAGTTAATCTTGTATATGGACTTATGATTGAAATATAAATCCATTTACAAGTGGTTTGAGGTCAAATGGGTTTTGATCCATTTGAAAATTTCATATTCAAAGGAAGAATATGAAGGGGCCTTGGGTTTAATTATTGACTTGGGTTTTGATTGTTTCATTGAGGTTTGGATTTATATATGAGCTCATGATTATAGGACTGATTAAACCATGAGAGAAAATCAAGGGTTTGGCTTGATTTGAAAGTGATTTGGCTAAGTTCAAGATTTTCACTTGAAAGACTTAGATTTGATTTTGAATGGATTTGAGTTTGATTTTTTGGAATTGGTTTTGATTGTTTGAATTTATATTTCATTTATATATGTGAATATAAATGAGAATATAAATGAGAATATAAATTGATCATGAGAAAATTTCAAGGATTTGAAGTGGTTTAATCATGATTTAGGTTAAATCCATTTAAAGGGGATTTAAAGGATTTAAGGAAATTTTTAATTCAAAATTTAATTTTTGAATTGGATTGGATTGATTTATATTTATATTTCATTTATATATGAGAATATAAATGAAAATAAAAATAAGTTTTGAGAAAATCCCATGAGTTTGAAATGGTTTAGGTTAAATCCATTAATGGAAAATTAAGGGATTTAAGGGAATTTCAAGGATTTTAAATTTGGATTTAATTTTTGAGTTGAATTTGAATGATTTATATTTATATTCATTTATATATAAAAATATAAATGAGAATAAAATAATTTTTGAGAAAATCTCAAGGGTTTGAATTGATTTGATCAAGGTTTATAATTGATTTTGGCTAAGTCCTTTAATGGAAAATTAAAAGGTCTTAAGAAAATTTTCATGAATTGATTTTGAATTTTGGGTTGATTTGATGGGTTTGAATTTATATTTCTTTTATATATGTGAATATAAATGAAAATATAAATGAATCATGAGAAAATCTCAAAGATTTGATGTGGTTTAGATCATGATTTTGGTTAAGCCTTGCTTTTTTGATGGATTTTGATCATGGGTTTCAATCAAAGTTTCAATCATGGATTTCAAATATGAATTTGATTTAGATGGATTTGATTTGATTTGGAAAATCAATTAGTATTGATTTGGAGTTTGACTTGAAAGAAGGAAAGGTGAGGAATGGTGCAAGCTAAGGGAAGGCAAATTTCCTAACACCCCTAAGGCATGACCTATTCCTATGGCTAAACCCTTCTAAGTCCTCTAGGGTCCACCTAATCACTAGATGTGTCTTAAGCCTAAGGAACTCTTAAAATCTAAGAGAAATTCTATGTTTAAGATGGAGGTGTTGAGAGCTCATTCTAAAAATGAGGTCAACAATAGTATATCATTCCTTCATGTCATACTCGATCATTTCAATAAGTATCTTAAAAGATCTGTGTGATGTCCCTACAACTCAAAGTATAAATACCATAGGGCTTATTCAGTTTTTTGTATTATTAAACTCCAAAAACTCAACCAAAAATTTTTGCCATCATCAAAAAAGGGAGATTTTTAACCCCATGAGCATTTGCATAAAACTCTATGTTTAGATAATCACAAATATTTATGGTTAAACAACAGTTATCTTTATTGATTGGTTGTGTGTCTAGGCTATACTTTGAATGCAAGAACTACAATAAAATAGCTTTTAAAAGATTGATTGACAGAGTATGAATAATGATTAAGTTTTAAAAGACTATAAGAGCTTATGAAAATAATAATTGAAGAATGAGCAATGGTAGAAGACCAAGTCAAGTTCCAATTTTTGTCTTCATGTATTTGACGTGTGAATGGTAAATCACAACTAAGTGCACACACACTTGAGAGATTATTAAAAATAAACTTTTCAAAATCAAAATTTTTAGGAAATCTTAATATATGATCATGATCATACTATACAAATGTTATTGTTAATTGTTTAGCCACCATAATTAAGTCAATTAAATAAAAAATTTGCTAAAATTCTGCTGATCATATAGAATGATTTGAATCATACTATATGATTTTTAAATTCTATTAAATTTTAAGCCAACTTAAACAAATCGATTAGGCCAAAAAATTTGCTAACTTAAGTTGATCATACGTGACGAATATAATTCTTTTTTATTAATTATCATAATCCTAAGATTGATTTGGGTAATTACAAATTATGCCTAAATTTACTAATCATATAGTATGACGTGCATCATACAGTATGATCCTAATTTGTTAATTAAATGATTATGGTCCTAAATTTGGAGAATTCAATTTCTAGAATTTTTTTTCTTTATTTGTTTGTACTTTACAATTGGATCATACATGATGAACAAAGAGAGAGTTGATTTTTAGATTTGTACTATTCATACAGTACGATCCATGATCATACAATATGAATAGTGGGGGCAATTTGGGGCAACCTGATCATCTTGGGCTCCAACCCCTAACAAATTTAACTTAACCTACAATATGATTGTAAATTGCATAGTATGATTAGACCAACTTTTTGAAGAATAATTTTAATAACTTTTTATTCGCTTCTTCCCTACCCTTTGAGGAACTTAGAACAATCTTGAACATAAATAAATTTTCAATGGCATAGAGAAAAGTGCTTTGCTTAGGAGAAGAGTGGCGAGATTTCTCTCCTCTTTTCTTTGAAGGGATTGTTGTTGGTAAGGTTTCACTTGGCTGGTTACACTATAGGAAAAACACATATTACTGACAAACTAATTCATCACTAAACAACAAAAAATCTATAGGTAAGTTACTTTTCTGACAAATTTTCAAGATTTCACCTCGACGATAAAACTCTAGTTGGGAATAATTTTTTGTGGACCTAAAAACCAATAGAAAACAATTTCAGGAAGATTTTCAGAGGATTGTCACCTTGAAAGTTTTTTAGGAAGAATCGGCATAAAGACTATTTGGAAATGTCATTGGAAATGTGAACCACTAGAAATATCTAGCAAGACCATTTTCGATGAACTGATCCACCAAAAAATTTTGGCGAAGATCGACCATTGGAAAATCATCAAAAATTATTATGTCAAAAAATTTTCAATTTTTTTGCCTACGCCTCATATCGAGCTTACTGATAGAAAATTTGTTGGAAGTCTGCCATAAACCTGTACATAAATGAAAAATAATTTAGAGCTTTTCAAATGTTATGATTTTTACACCTGCAGAAGAATCATAAAATAACTTCAAAATTTTCCAACTAATAATATCATACCCTCAACAACCTTATAATACTAATAAATAACTAATCTCAAGCATTTCTTTAATTTCATTCTAGTATTTTGAAAATTATTGAAATGAAATAATACTTTAAAAACATTTAAATAAAATAATTTGAACATCTGAACAAATTATTTGCAAATGAAAAAAAGTACAAATAAGACTTAATCTTCATCATCTTACTCCTCCTCCTCCTCCTCCTCCTCATCCACCACCTCTTCCATTTCCACCACTAGCTCCTTCCCCTTTAGGCTTCCTCTATGTTGTTGACCTCTTTTTTGGATGAGGTTAATATTATTTCCAAAGTCTAGTAATTATGATACCTAATCTAGATTAGGAACCTCCTAATTAGATACTTAGAATACTTCACTTAGTGGCCTAATGCTCCTTTATAAAATCTAATCCAACTCAGCAAGATTGGATATACCTAGAATAAATTCAAATTCAAGCCTAAAGAAATTGAAATCTAAAGTCACTTGAATTTAAATTAAAGTGAATAGGGTAATTAATCAAATTATCCTATTTAACCCTTAAAGTCATTTAAACTTCAAAAAATTCAAATTAAACCAAACAATACAAATAAAATTTAAATAAAACCATGAAATCAAATTAAAAGCATAAATAAATCTAAATATAAACTAAGGTCAAAAAATGGCAACTCATTTAACATAGGTTTGACTTAGGTGGGTCCCACCAAGTCAAAGGTTAACCCACCAAAATTTGACCAAATAAAATAAGTTCAAATAATATAAATGATAATATATTTATGTTTAAACATGAAATTAAGAGAATATAAATCCAATAAGGCTTTAATTAGGCTAAATAAGTCATTTGACCTAAATGGGCCTAAATGGACCATATTGGATTTAAATCCAAATCAAATCAAAATCAACCCAAATTACTTACCTAAAATCATTTAAAAATGACTATTAAACACAAATTAACTATCACTGAGCCCAATTTGACCAATATGGCCACTTGAACTAAATGAATCTAAACCTAACCCAAACCTAACCCATTAAGCTTAAATGGGCCAAATTGGGTTTTAAACTCTATGTAAATGGAATTAATTAATCCAATGCATCATAAATTGCTTGGATTAACATAAGTAAAAGATAAATGCTTTATAATTGAGAAAAACACATTATTTGACTCAATTCAAGTCAACCCAACCCACTTAAACTATAATGGGTTCAATATAGAATAAACCCTTGTATAATTGCAAATTCCATGAAATCCATTAATTGAAAACATCATAAAGGATCAAATTGATCTATGTGAAGTATTAACCTAGTGCTAATCCACCAAATGGAATGTGATAGGTTAATCTACATCAAAATTCTCTAAATGGAATAATTGAACATAAAGTTAAACCTAACCCCATGGAATGAACCTGTGGTGTTTATTTTTAAATATATGTATGGGGGACACCACGCAGATCTGAGGGTGTACTTATTGAGGTGATTGGGTATGACATCAAGGAATAGTGCACTATCTCAAAAGATAAAAATTACTACCCTACAATAGACTTAATCATGAAATATGGACTCCTGAGGCATGATGGGTCTTCAAATATACCAAAGATTTTTCCCCTACTTTACATGGATGAATAAAACAGGGTTTATTTAAATCGGGTTCTAAAGTTTCCTATAGAGGCAAGTCCCCATAGTTAATTATATCCTAAGAAATGTGAATTTCTTAGGAATACTCTCGATTAAAGTAGACAATTATTGTCTCCAAAGATTTCAAAGATAGGACTATCAATAAATTAGCTATATTAGAAAATCAAATGAGATAGATAAAAAAGGAGAGACTTATTGTTGAAGCCAAATGGAGATGAGTAGGGAATGCTCATGATACTAGGAAACCTAGTGGGCATTCCAATCTATCTTATTGTTAGGCTTTACACACTTGAAATTGAAGAGAATTATATGTTTGAGTTAAAATTTTATTAGAAAACTAGGACTTATAATCTCATAATATAAGATTATGAAAATTCTTAAGAGGTGAAGATTTATGCTTGTAGCCTGAAGGAAATAACAACCTTAGATCTTAAGTTTAGTGAGCTTTAGCGAGGGCTAAAGCATGTCCAAAATCTAAGCGAAGATGGGTATATGGTTCACCTCCACGAGAGAGGGTAAATCACATGTCTATTGGACTTATAACAGCCTGGAGTGGCAACCAATTCACTCCTCCTATATTTTAAAGCTTTGTGGTCAAGTCAAATGATTTTTATTTAGAAAGAGACTAAAGTCTTTAAACCTACTCCTTAAGAGACTACAACATGAGTGGTATGAGTAATGACTTAGTATAATACCAATCTTATCAATTTTTATTTGATTTTTTGACTCTTTATTTTGACAAAGGTCATAGAATTTTTATATGCTTAAATGCATGATGAAATAGGGTTATTGGCTAAATTAGAAAGAAATAGGTATTTTTCACCATAGAGGAGACCCTCAAAGGTCAAGTCTTCCCATATCGTGCAAGGATGGAAACTCTCTCTTAAAAAAGTGAAATAAGATGACACACATTATATTAAGCATACAACATCCAGCTAAGGGGTTGCTAAATCTTTTAATTCTCTTAATTAATGCCTAGGCTTATGTGAGGTTATGAGCTATTTAGAAAACTTAATTATGAGTTATAGTTGGGGTAGAAGATTTATTTTTTCCTAAGAGCCTAATCGGATCTAGGACACACATTAAATCACCATACATGAAGAAATAAGGAAAATACATGTCATTTCTATTGTGCAATTGTAAACAAAATATCAAATAATTTATAAACCCAACGTGAAAGAATAACAAGTCGGTACGATCGGGTACCGCCGCACAACCCAAAAAGGAAAATGATGGGTAGCTGAGCTCTACCCTTATACAACCCAGTATATGAAAGAATAATTATAATTATAAATAAATGCTATGGGGGTCTTCATTCTTCATATCTTCAGGTTTCCTCTTCTATTCTTCTTTGTTTGGATCTGCTTGCTTCAAAGGCATCATAGAGGCCTCCTAGGACAAAGCCTTCTAGCCTCAGCTCATCCTATTGCACAATTACATTAAAAATAAGAAAAGTAAATATAATTACACCTACAAAATAAGTGTTAGCTAAACACACCATACAACTCAAGCAGTTATATGTATAATTTGGACTTAGCACCCTGCACATGGGTAACCAAGTCCACTTATCCTAAGTTAAATTATGCTTAAGCAACGCAAAAAAAGAGCATTTATATTTATTTTTAAGCATCCCTTAAGCATAATCGCATAATACATAATTAGTTAATCATGAAGCATAACACAAGCATACACCATAACATTCAATCTACATACATCATAAACCAAACATACACAAACATGCAGCCCTAACATAAAGCTAAAAGTGATGACTTAATCTAAGGTGTGTGTATTAAGGCTTGTGTGGTATACCTTAACTAGGCTTTGTTATAATTTTAAGTAAGAGCAATAATGTAACTGAAACGGATGGTTTCACTTTAAGTGGCTTAATGGATTTGTAAGTTTTACTTAATATTTTATTTTGTTTCATTTGGCTTACACTTAACAACTAAGTGTTATAAAGATAAGAAAATAGAGATCACTCTCTTTTATCCCTACCTTTAACCACATTTAAAGCAAATTAATTAAATAATTTTTTTAGTGAATGGCTTATTACATATTTTAATTAGTCCTAGGTTTATGTTCACTTTCAATAACCTTATTCAATAAAAAAAGACATCTTAAAATTAATTGGAATGAACTACTATCACATGAAACATATCCATTCATTTCTTTCCATCATATATAACATGTATATGATTAAGTCCTAAATATATCTATACATGCAATATATTTTTGGAAAACTTAAATGCATGATGCATAAATGGTTTTTTATAGAAAAGAGGATTTTAATTCATTAGCTAAATATACATTCAAATGTATGAAAGTTCTAAGCAAGTACTTCACCATTATTTTACACCAGAGGAGTGAGGTAGGAACCTCCTTGGGGTTACTTAAAGTCGTGCATCCTCGAAATATTCCAGACTAATATACCCACTATTCTTAAATACATATGGATGTATAAGCAACTATAAGAATAGAAAACCATGCAAAAATAGAGTTTAATTTAATTTATTTATTTAGTGTGAATGAATCAAAGCTCTATCCAAATTCTAATGTCAAAATGCATAAGAATAAATTCAAAAGATGCATTGCCATTATTTTGCACCAAGGAGTGAGGTAGGAACCTCCTGGGGTACTTAAAGTCGTAAATGTCCACGGAATGTCAGACTAATATACACACTACTACTTATGTAAATCAACATATGAATGAAAGAAAGGAACTTCACTTCATACACTAAGCTTATATTCACATGCACCTCTTATGTATGTATAGCTAATGTCACAACATGTATTATTATCCATTAATAAGCATTTAAAAATACATTTAAGATTTAATAGTGATAATAGCCACACATATTTTTAATTAAGCCAACACATACAAATTTGACATAAAGGAAATCATTTCATTTAATTAATCTTTGAAAAGGATGAATACTTGATCACAAGTGGCATACAATGTTTTAATATGATTGGAGAAAAATAAAAGAATATAAGCACATAATTTTATTAAATCCAACTAATTTCTATGGACAATCACATTAAATAAGATTATTTAAAATAAACTAAAGTTTCTTAAAGTCACTTTTGATTTTATATTTGATTTGATTTAAAAAGTGTGAAAAATATTTGCTAATCCTAATTCCATTCCCCATATGTGAATTAATTTGATTTAATGGAAAGCAATTAGGTTGATTTTATGAATTGATTAAGTCAAGCATGGATTAAATCAATTAATTAACCCTTACCTATGTTACCTTAAGGTAATTGATTAAATAATTATGAGCAATAGAATATGCAAATAAATTGAAAAGTAAATAACAATGCTCTTATGAAATGAAAGGGACCTAATGCAATTAGCTCATAATCATTTAATAATCAAGCTTAAGGAACTCACATTAATTACTTTCTTGATTTTCTCACACATGTGAGCTAATCAAAATTTAATTAAGCTTCTTTAAGTTCTTGAACACCTAAAGCTCTACCCAAGATGGATTAAGGAAAAATTAGATTTAATTATATTTTTCAAATCCATTAATCAATCTCTTCTAAAAAGAGACTAACCAAAGTTAATTATTATCTTGAAAGGAGATGGGCTTAAGGGAAAAGATAGGGAAAGAGATCCCCACCAATTTCCATAAATCATCTGCTAGATTAAGCATAGTTTAAAATGATTTGAATTCCAATTTAGCTAATTAAATTTTTAATTAGTTAATTAATTAATATTTAGGACTTTAGTTGAAAAGAGAGGGAAAATTAGAGAAACTCCAATCCACTTCCCTAAGTCTCCTTACTGTTCAACAATGGTTAGGGAGTCCAAATAATTAATTAATCACCTTTCATATGCTTAATCACCCCTAATAAAGTTGAGAGAGTAATTAGGGCTTAATCAATCAATTTTTCTAATTAAGCAACCAATAAATTCCAAGAAAAATAGGGGATGCAGAAGTCATCCCGTAAACATCCTCAAAAATTTTAAAATCAATTGGATGATTAATTAAGGAGTAATTAAGCTAATTAAGTTTTTATTTAAACCTTAATTAAGATCTATTTACTATTGAAATTCTATTGGAAAACATTTTTATTAAATTCTCCACTAAATAACTCTAAAATAAGCCCTAAATTTTATTTTTTGAATTTTCTATAATTAGTTTTGAATTTTGGAAGTTTCGGCCTTAATAAAAGATTAATTAACCCTAATCAAAGCTTAATCGCATTATACATGGTACTGATGCCTTTCCACATAGTACAAAGGGATTGGTTATTTAAGTTGTCACATCATCGTGGTGATGATGACGGCGGCTTTCTCATGGACTGCTCGATCTAAGATCGGACGGCCATGATTAATCCCGTAGTTTAGAAGAAAAAATTAAGGATTTAAGCATGATTTAATCATGACCGTTGATTTTGATCATGCAGAATGGATGGCCCATGATCTTTCTCCTTCAAAAGCCATGAAAAATAGATGTCGTCTGTCTTTCTCTATTTAATCCAAGCTTACCAAAGATTGAATTGCTTCCAAATTAATCTCACACCATCAAAGGAAGGAGAGGAACACATCCAACGGCCAAGATCGCATGACATACAAATTTTCTTCAAAAAAGACCAACCACTTTTTCCTAAATCTGTGATTTTGAGGAATTACCTTGTCGGAGCTCAAGACCGGTGGTGAGATCGACAAATATCACTTCATCTAGTAGAGATGAAGCCCTGTTGAGAAGCATGGGCCTTGATTTGGTGTGGATCCCTTAGACGACCAATCCACGTGCTTTGGAACTTCGATCTTGATCAAACTCATGCTTAGAGTGGATTTGGGGCTTGAGAAATGGCTTCAATGGCTTCGATGGCACGAGGATAGTGTGTGCAAAAGGAATTGAAGTTATCAAGGATTGTGTAAATGGGATTTTGAAATGGCCTCCCCTATTTTGGTTTGACTTAAAATTGAGAGAGGGAGAAATGGGGGAGCTTGGAAGCTTGGGGAAAGGATGTGGAAAACTCTCCTTCACACTCTCTGGCTCAAACAAAGTTGAATCAGTGAATTCCCATTTGAGTTGAGGGGGTATATCCCCTCAATTACTAAGGTGGATGGACGGGATTCAATCCCATTTTCTCACTAGCCAGTTACCATCAGATTGCCAGACTTGTCTCCATCCGGTCCACGTGGCTCACTAGGAGTGGAGGAAGGCTTGGGAGGTGGCTCAAGGTCTGATATGGGGGAAATTTCTTTCTTTGATCCTTTAGGTGCTGTTTGAGTGAAGGGGATGAGATTGGGTTTCCTTTGGTCCATGGCTGATCCTAATGTGCTTAGAGTGGGCTAGAAGGCTAGGCATACTCTATTTGGCAATTGGATGGCTGCCCATGTGATGGGAGAGTGGACTTTGCCGAATAGGGGAAGAATCTTATGTGAAGAAGTTTGTCCAATGGCTAATCCCCTTGGATGGGGCTCACTTTTCTTATGGAAATACTTTAGGATAACCTAGGGTCAATTTGGGTTGGGTTTGGTTTGCCACCAAAGTCCCATGGGTTAGTTTTGGGTGTCATGGCTTCATTTGGTCAAATGGGTTCATGTTGGATCGAGTTGACCAATTGGTCAAATTAGGTCAAACTAAAGCTTGGGTTAGGTTCAAATGATGATTTGAAGAGTTTTGGTTAAAATGATTTGGGTTGGTTTGGCTTAGGTTTGATTTTGGCTCATTTGAAATCAAATGGGTCAAATGGGTCAAGTTGACCAATTTGACCATTTTGATCAAATTGGGTTGGGTTGTCTTAGGTGTTGGTTCAAGCCCAATTGGTTAATTAAAAATGATTTTAGGCTTTGCTTTGATTTGATTTGATTTAATTTAGATTTTGGCCAAATTGACCCTTTAGGTCAATTTGGCTAGGTTGGGTCAAGTTGATCAATTGATCAAATTGAGCTCGATTGTGGCTTTGGTCAAGTTCAATAATTGATTTGGAATGAACTTGAGCTATTGGTTGCAATCAATTTGGGTTAGATCATTATTTGACTTATTTTGGCTTTTTAGGCCAAGTTGAGTCAACTTAGGTCAAATGATCAATTGGACTTAGTTTGGCTCAATTGAGGGTTTGGTCATATTCAATCATTGATTATGACTTGGTTTGGATCAATGGTTTCAATAAATTTGGTATATGGTGGTTTTGGCTAGTTTAGGTTTCATTTGAGCTAAATGTTGACTTGGTTTGACCTAATTGAAGGTGGTTGATCATCCCAGGGTGATTGTTGATCATAATATGAGGTTTGGATGGCCTTGGTTCAATCCAATTTGGGTTGGATTTGAACTTGGTTCAAAAAGGGTTCTTTAGGTCACTTTGGTCAAGTGGACCTAAATGGGTCAATTGGTTTGGTTTTTGCTTGATTCAAGTTTAGTTGAACTCTTATATGAGCCTAAGATTGAAATATAAATCCAACTACAATAAATTTGGAGTCTAATAGTTTTTGGCTCATTAAAGTTTTCAAGTCAAAAAGGCTCATTTGGGTTTGACTTGAGTTTGATTTGATAATTATAGTTTATGTTTATTTTTGGCTAAATGATTGAAGGAGTGATTGATTCATGAGAAAATAAATTAGTATTTGCTTGAGTTGGATAGAATTTGGCCAAGTTCAAGAAATTGGCTAAAAAGGCTTGAATTGGGTTTTAGTTTAACTTAGGATTTAATCTTGGCTATTTGAATTTATATTTCATTTATATTTGGGGATATAAATGAAGATATAAATGATTCATGAGAAAATCACTTGAGTTTGGAGTGATCTGGAAGCAAATTTGACCAAGCTTATGGATGTAGGTCAAAAGGGCATAAGTAGAGAATTGATTTAGTTTGATTTAGTTTTCATCATTGGAGGGTGGGTTTCATTTATATTTATAAATATAAGTGAAGGAGTAATTTTTATAAAGAAACCAATTGATTTTGGGTTGATTTGGTTTAAGATTGGAGTAAGCTTATGGAGGTAGGTCCATAGGGTTTAAGAGGAGCGGTTTGATTTAGTTTGATTTGGTTTTGGTCATTTGGGTATGAATTTCATTTATATTTGTGAATATAAATGAATGAATAATTTATAAGAAATCAATCAAGTTTGGGATAATTTAGGTGGAGATTTTTGCTAGAGTGGGTCATAAGAAGAATTTTGTTTGAATTTGAGTTGAGATTGAATCATTTGGAATTGGGTTTGAGTTTGGATTTGGTAAATGATTGAGAATTGATGATATTTAAAAAATTGAATTGAGATTGATTTTTTGAATTTTTAAGGCTAAGTTCATAAGATGAAATCAAAGGGCTTAGGAAGAATGTTGATCTTGGATTTGAATTTCAATGATTTAGAATTTGGATTTTTGATTTGATTTGAGATTTGGTTTGAGAAGGAAAGCATGGATTGGATTTAGGCTATAGGGTAGACAAGTTTTCCTAAGTCCCTAAGGCATAACCTATTCCTATGGCTAACCCTTCTAGGTCTCTAGGATTAGGTTAAGTGTTCACCAATCATTGAAGTGTCTTTGGATTAAGGAGATCTTAGAGTCTTAGATCTATGATGAAGAAGTTGAGAACTCACTCCAAAAGTGAGGTCAACTGCACCTAAACCCATCCTAAAATGAATTTAGGATGATTGGCATCCAAAACCAAGTGGATTAATCAATCTCAAATGCATCCAAAGTAATGGAATATGCCATGGAAAAGAGAGGTTGCATGCAGACAAAGAAAGCTTCCCAAATCCACTCCACCTCTTTGTCATTCGATCCTAACACCTTTGTGCTAAGCTCCTGATCATCCTTGGAGCTAGCTCAAGGACAACAATTAACCTAGCCGACCAAGGAGGAGGAGAAAACCATAAGTAACTCTCGGCCTCTAATGGCAAGTTGAGCTAGAGAAGTCCTAAGGAAATATTAAGCATTCCACCATGTTCTTTGAACGAAATGAAGTCGAGTGCACCCATACCCCTATCCCTCACCGGAAGCCAAAAAATGATGACCAAGCTCACCAAAATTTCTTTATGTGTTGGTTTAACGAGGAGGCAACCCAATTTCTTCTTCCCATAGCTTCATTGGTTTTGATCTTTTCTAAGTGAAGTTGATCTCAAGGGAGATCAAACTATATAAACCCCTTCATCTTAATTCACTGATCATTTTGGAAGTGAAATCGAGCGATTTCAACAATTGGATCACCGAAAATTGCCTTGAATCGATGGACAACTCTTGGCTCTCGCTGTTGCCAAAAGAGGTGGAATCTCCACCATTTATTTCTTTTATTAGAGACTGTAGAGATTTAGGCAGATTGTTTGATTAAATCCCTTAATAAAAATCACAGATTGATCAGAGTCATCCAATCTTCAATCGGACGACCCATAAGAATCCCGCGTGTGCCACCATTTTGACGTGAGATCCACCATGGTTACGCATGTAAAGTGGCATCACGTTGGATCCACATGGATCCGACGCGGTTAAGATGAAATTTAGGATCTTTCAAATTTAAAAATTAAAGAAAATGCCAAAAATTTCAAAAAGTCATAGAAAATAAAATATAAATCCAAAAAAATATAAATAAAAGCTCTATGTACTCCTCTTGGTGAGAGGAATATATTAAAATTAAAATCAAAATCCCCAACTAATTTTGAGTATTTTTGCATTAATTTAGATTTGAATAAAAAATTTCAAACCTAAATTAATCCCAAACCATTGATCAAAATGATTTAAGACTTTGGGGAATTGAAATTGGTGTTAAGATACACATTAATTGACTTTTTTCATAATTTATTTAATAATAAATCTAAATATGTGAAATTTTCAATTCTAAACCTTGATTTTAATAAAAATAAATTAAATAGGACTCAAATTAATAATGAAAAATATAGAACTATTCCAAAACATCATAATACATACTAATGAAATTAAATACATTATTGAAACTCACTAAAACCTAATTACTCATAAAATGACCTAATTTGGCATTAAATTAAATTAATTAATTCAAATAATTAACTTGAACTAAACCCTAAATAATCTTCATTAAATTAAACTTAATTTAAGTTTTAATGAAATAATTAAAACTTTAATTAATTTCAAATTACACATCTAATTAAGGTGAAATTTTAGGAAAATTAAATTGGCAAGGAACCCCACTCGCCATGAAACTTTCATACCCAATTGACCTCTAAATTGGAATTCTTTTATTTCCAAGTCTTTAGGTCAATTTAAAGAAAATAATAAATAAATAAAATCACATAAATTACAAAATCCATAATATATACTTTAAATTTCATAATTGACATCAGAACACTTAAATAAAAATGTCCAACAAATCTGAAAGTAAAGGAACTTAATTAATAAGAAGTTAAGGATTATGAATAATTGAAAATGTGGAATTTAATTACATTTCAAAATTAATAACCAAATTAAACCATGATAAACCCATTAATAAATTGAAATATAAAGTTCATTAACTTTTGAACTTTATAATTAATCAATATATGAATACATTAAGATCATTTAGATTAGGGAAAAAGTGGCTACAAATGTAAACATGATAGATTAAGTTTAATTGAACTTAAAATGACATAAGAATTAAAGTAACATAGGGTAAGTTTAATTCACATAAAAAAAATAACTCTTCTTTAAACTTATTAGGTCTTGATGAATAAGAAAAATCATATTATACCAAACATTAAAAAGAACTCTTCCAAATAACATAATCATCATTCCCTTTAAGTTGATTGAAATGAATTGAACAATTCCATAATACATAATTTGGAATTAACTATATTAATCCAAGTTCATTAAAAGGTATTGTAAAAATTAATTAAATGAATAAATTGAAATAAGCGAGATCAAACAATAATAAAATTTGAATAATCAATCCAAGATGATACAAATGAGTAAATTGAATAATATTAAACTTAAGATTAAATGTAAATTTACTTAAGTTAATAAACATCAATGAAAAATGAACAAATGAAATCAACTTGGAAAATAAACATGATACATACATCCAAATGTAATAAGTAAACTAAATCATTCCAAAATTAAATAAACAAATAAAATGAATATAACTTAATGAAAATAAAGATGAAAGATAAAACACAAAGCTAAATAAAATTAAACATAAAGGTTTAACTTAAAGCTAAAACATAACAATACTAATAAACCAAATGAAAAAATAGTGAAACATATTAACTTAAATATGTTTAGTTAGCATAATGGACACACATTAAACAAAAATAAATATCAAATATGAACATTAACAAAATGAATGAAAAATAAATCAAATCAAAGAAGAAATTAAAAGAAGAATAAAATTTCAAAACAATTAAAATCACAAACTTAAGTTAAATCAAATCATCTAAATGAATATAAACAGAATTAATTAAGATACTTAGGATCTTAGTTAGACTTTTATAATGAGTCTCCATCTTAGGATGAAGGTTTATTCTATTAGGGTTCCACTTCAAAATAGAACTTATTGTATTCTTCATTCTTGAAAACCTAACCTCACTTTAACATAAAATGTACTTAAAATGAAAATGAAATTGTAAATCATTAAATCACTTAAAGTGAAACCACCCTTGGTAAATTGAATTAGTTTTAAAAAAAAAGTTAAAAGAATCAAAATAAAATTTTTATAATCAGCATCATATGGTATATAGTCTAGACACCCGAGGTTGCAGGGCTACTAGTTCGAATGAGGTTATGATACCTCGAATCTTTGGTATAACAACAACACATACCTATGTGGCTAAATTATGAAAATTTAAAGTCTAAAAATCAAATTAAATTAAAAATCATTAACCCAAATTGAAACTTGAAATTAAAAATCCCTAGCAATGTCTTTCCACACAAACCCCATTCTTCACACACTAGATCATTAGGTCATGGACATTAAACTTAGGTTAGGTCTGTGATATTCTGTGATAATGTGTTGTGAAATGCCATTTTTATTATTTTGTGGTGTACTATTTTAGACTAGATGGCTAGGATTGATTGGCATTAGTATGGATGGAAAGACATTATGTTTAAAATTAACACTGTCTTCTGCAGGGTCTATGCTAAAGGGACTGGCATCATAAATAAATTATAAATATGATTTTTGCTTGTAGGTCGAATAGTCTCTTAAGCATAGCCCAATAGGACAGGTGGGTTTGACAAGCAGCTAATGCTAAACCTGTATGTTTGTAAAATATAACTGTTGTGTATTATTGTATATTTTTTAATTTTTTTACATCTATTTTGCAGGGCTTAGGATTTATTCTTGAATTCAAAATGTAAATTAAGCTTAAAATTATGTTAGGAGCTGACCCTACCATTAGATGTAGAGGTCCCCATGAAGCCCAGTGGAGGTCTTTGAAGAAGGAGATGATCCTGGAAAGAAGACCCATAGAACTAAATTTTAGTTCTAGGCTAGGCTATATAAGACAGAGCTCGACTACCCATTTCTCTTTCTTCGGGTTTACAATAGTACCCAGTCACATTGGCATTTCATTTATTTGAGTTGGCTTACTTTATTTTGGGTGCGTAATAGAATCAACTTGCTTTTCTAGATTTCTTTATGTGTTGTATTTTCTGTGATAAATGCCTGGACTAGGCTATTAGAAAAACTAAATTTTTTACCTAAACTTAAATCTAATAAACTCAAAGACAAAAGTTAAGAAACTTAAAACTTCACATAAATTAAATCCCTAAGAATAACCTAAAATCAATTAAAATAATTAGCTCTTGTGAATCATACTATTATATTGCTCTAAACTCTTGAATTGGGCACTTCACCCATTTCACGTAAGGGGCATATGACTTTTAAGTATGACCACTTTCTTGGGAAGTCTGCCTTCACTTATTGATTTGGCCCATGGCCACTTCTAATTGCATGTCATTTAGACATAAAATGCATACCCTAAGATCTTAAACAAATCATGAGTCAAAACATCTAAAAGCTGGAAAATGTTCATTAGTTAGCTGCATATCATACCCTACATGATCTTAGGGATTAGGGAGTGAGTCTAGGTTCTTAGATTCCTTTCCTAAAAATATAATAGCCTAGCCATCTTGCATACATAAGCTTAGCATTATGGATTTAAAATGTGTTTAAGTGATATAGCTAACAACCCTTTCAGAAGAGTTATAAGTCTAAAAGAGTCAGGAATAATTATATTCCCTCAAGTAAGAGGAATGGCCAATAATTACCAAAAATAGAACTATGTCGAGCATTTGACTTATGTTAGAAGCACTTATAGACTTAAGTTCTGAAGCATCCTTGTTAGAGTAAGTTTTTAACCCTAGGCCTAGATTTTTAAGAAAATGTCAACTCAAAATCTAAATTAAATTCCTAAAACTTAAAGCCTAATGATAGGATAATTGAAATGCCTAATGGGCATCCCATTATCAACAAATATTCTCTACTTTATCCCATTTGGCTTCCAAAAATAAGTCTTTTTTTTACTTTGGGTAGTTCTCAATTGAAATTCCAAAATATCATTTTCTTTGAACACTAGCATAAAAATCTATAAAAATAATAGCTTATTTATTTAATCGAGAGTATTCTTAGGAAGAGATCTTTCATTCCTAAGATGTAATTAATTATGAGGGCTTGCCCTTATAGGGAACCATGAACCCAGATTAAAATAAACCATGTTCTACTTTCCATATAGTTCAGAAGAAAACTCTGTCGTACATAATAGACCCATTATTTTTAGGATTTTTTTTTTTATTAAATGATCGAATCCATTATAGGATATCATATTTATCTTCTTAAATTATATGTTTACTCCTTTATGATGCATTTGATTATCTAAATATGAAAATCTTAAAATCTTATGTGGTGTCACAAATTTTTCTCACATACACATCTTCTCCATTCTAGCCTTCATTACCGTCATCCAGGCTTCCATTTGAGCATTCATCCTCACTTCCATCTCCTCGACCATCACATCGACATGCCTTGACATAATCCCATAGATCAACTGACTGCTTGTTCTAGAGAATAAATGGAGTGCATCATATGCTAATCCCTATGAGCCTAGGCCATAAATCCATCCTTTCTTCTTTTCACCAATAGTCTCTTTTTATATATCATACTCTAACTGCTCTGACTGCCCACTAGAACTTCCTACACTAGTGGAGCCTTGACTAGTAACTTCTTTAGCTTTTAGTAGTCATCTATGATCAATTAAAATGTGAGTTAACCATAATAGATTGTTAGCTAAATTATAATTTAAGAAATTAAGAATTAACGTATGTATGCTCTTCATGACTGAACACCAACCCACTACTGGTTAGTATGATGATGATGTGTTCTACTATGCAATTCAATAGTAATAAGCTCTTTCCTAAGAACTTTAGATTGTAAACATTCTAATGAAATTAATTAATTATGATTATATGTTTAATTAGTAAAAATAATAAATAACTTATCATCCTTCGTCTATACTTAGTGTGTGGTACTGAACCTCCAGTATGCACAGAAGTGCACATGCCCCCATAATTAGAAGATTAATTTTGCTTTGTCGGTCCCTCACGAACATAATCTGAGGAATCTTATCTATAGAGGTCAGCCCATATGTCATCTCCAATTCAAAGAGGTGAACATATCACGTACGCAGGTAGTCCCTCTAAACTCAAAATTTCTTCTGATCTTCTAGCTATGCATCGACAACTAGTTGAAATCCTTTTGTAACATCAAATAAACTAATGCTAATTAGTAATACTTTAAGATCAACTAATGCATTTAAAATTTATAAATAGTTTAGGAAATATCTCAAACTCCCTAAACCACATGTCCCAAATCTCACTTGGGACCTTCTTCCGTGAAATATATGGAGCATCATACTTGCTCCTTATTATGTCTGATTTCATGAATAGCTTCCCTAGATGGATTAAACTTGAAAAAGTATAATTAAGATTAGAACCATAATATGCAAAATGTAAAACTTTAAAAAAATTCTTACATGTCGCCCTCTAACTCAGTAAAAATGTGTGTCATTAATGGCTTAGTGGGTGTAGAAGTACCGAGTTGATCAAAAGGTTTATGCTAAAACCTGAGTGCCTAATATGGGTAGAACAAAGTAGTGTCTACAGGCTCTGGAAAATGGTTCGCACATGTATCGACTAGTCTAGAAGTCTAAGGTGGCGATATCAAATTTTAGGTCGATGTAGTCACTATGGTGGTAACCTGAGTAGTTGGTCGAGACATAACCTTCTTCTTCCACTTGAAGATTCTTGAAAATTATCATTGTGGAGCATCATTACCACCTCCTATGTCATCTGTAAGTAATAGAAAATAAAATAATTAGATAAATCATAAATAATATTACTTAAAGAACTTAATAAGAATAATAAACAATTATAATGATAATTATAGTACACATAAATTATACAAAAAAGAACATATACAAATTAAGCATAAAATGTTAATTGTAGTATGCACGCACAACATATAAAAGAATATATAAAAAGGACATTAAATGAATTATATTACAATATATATAAAGTATATAAATTATAAAATATGTTATAAAGTATATAAAACATCTAAAAAGAAAAATATTTGAATTGTATTTTCATGTTTGCCGTAAATTGTAAAACAATATATATATTTTGTAGTTAAAGCATGTAAAAATAATAATGTCTCTAGACTCCTGTTTTTAACACATATCTACAAAAAAAAAAAATATGCAAATACATTTAACACATGTGTTAGGTCTTCTTCTCTAATGAATCAGTTGATTTTATAGTATCATATTCATCATTATCCTCATTGATCTCATCTTCACAATGAATGACTTCCTCATAATCAACATTAGAATCAATCGCTCACGACTTCCTCTACATCATCAACTGAAAGTTTGAAACCTGTCATCTCATCCTGAGCAACTTCAATAGTGTTTTCAACTTTTACTCTTGCTATGAGTTTGACTTTAACTACCACATCCCATTCCATTTCTCTCTTATTCTTCTTGGATATCATAGGTAATACACTTGTGTGGCTTGATGTGCAAAGATAAATGGATCATACTTAGCATATTTTCTAGTCAACTTCACTTCAGTGATCACATATGACTTATGCTTTCTAATATCTCCTATTATGCATAAGATTACCAATCACAATTGAATAAAATGACATTTCTCTCATTTGATCCAGGATATTGTAACTGCATAATTTCTTGTTGAACTCCATAGTAATATATCTCATCATTTGAATGTGTGTTTTCTCGAATACAAACACCAGAGTTATATGTTTTCTTTCTTTCAGACAAATAACTTGTATGAAATTTATAATCGCTAACATCATAAATCTATCAAGTACTTATAATTTGCTTTGGACCCCAAGTTAGGTCGGGAAGGTTCTGATTCTCCATTCTATTTCTTCAATCATGAACCTAGTACATTAAGAAGAATAAGAAAATTATGCAATTAATGTAAAAAATATATTAATTTATTAATGATGATTGCTCATAAGTAATCTAAATCATGTTGAAATTTCATCTTCGACCTTCTTATTTATAGTGGCAGCGTCATCCAAGTTTAATGAGTTCACAAATAATTGAACTCAATAATTAAATTGACATAATTATGTAAGAGATATGTTTGACGTGCTTACTCGTGAAAAGGTTGAACCTCATCATAGTTTATCAAAATAGTAATTATTGCTGCCCTAAGCTCCTCATTATTTAGATATAGTGATGTGCTTCAACCCAATGCTTTTCTGGATGTTTGAAAAATAGATAACACATTCTTTGAAGATACAACACCATCGGTATGATCAAAATAAGCGTGGTTCAAAATGCTTTCCTAGGCTAAGTAAGCTTTACAAATTGAGCTTTTGTGGTGTGATTTATTCTTCATAGTTCTTTTCAGATTATTCAAGAATCTACATGAATTTTGGGAAATAATTAGGCATAAATTAAATGTTAATTGATATTACTACTACTAATAAATAACTATCTCTCAAATGGGTACATCCAATGATATTGCACTGGTCATCCCACTCTAGCTTTGTATAATAGACATATCGGAAAATGCTCCATAGAGTCAAAAAGTTTGGGCGGGGGGGATATCTTTTCAAGCTTACAAATAATGATTGGAATGTTTATTTATAGTTATTTTATAGCTTCCACATTTAATCGAGCTGAGGATAGTTTCATAAAGAAGATATCAAAGAATTTAGACTTTACTCTGGTAAAGTATTGAATGCAATTGGAAATAAGCATTACAAAAATATGATAGCCATGGCTCTTCAATCCAAATAGTTTTTCCATTCTCAAATCAATACAACCACTCAAATTGGATGCAAATCGATATGGTAACTTTATTGACTATACTTACTCACATACTATTCTTTATTATTTTAATGTGATGTAGTATTTAGATTTAGGCTTCTGAAATGTACCATCTATAGTCTCTCTCAACTCTAACTATCTTATACAATAATATTCCTTAAAGTCCAACTTGGCCTTCACATTATCTTTCATTTTCTCCTTAACATCTATTAATGTGTTTGAAATATTATCAAAAAAAAATTCCTCTATGTGTATCACAACAAGATTATGCCTTAATAGATTAGACTTCCACATAGATCCTAGAAAATACTTCTCTTTGTCTAGTTATGAGTTACACCATAATTCAGAACACAACTATTAGATAAAATAAGAGAATCAATTATAGTTGGGATAGAAGTAACATGATGTCATAATTCATCCCCACTCAATCTTGGAGGTGGTTTAGCTTTCTCAACTCGATTTTTTTTTAATGCATCAGTATTTCTTCTAAATAGATGATCAGTAGGGAGGAACATTCAATGCAGTTAAATCAAAAAAATTTTCAGCCACTTTTAAGAGTGAATATCTTTGATAAATACATACAATATGCACAAGCTAACTTTCTAGCAGTGCTCCACCCTCATAATATTCTATATGCAGAAAAGTCATTAATAGTTCACAAAAGTGATACTTTTATTTGAAAGTTTTGCATTGTAGTAATATCATATGTCAATACACCAATGTCCCATAAAATTTTTAACTCATCTATCAATGGTTGTAAGTAGACATCAATTTTTTCTTTAGGTTATGTGACCCAAGAATAATCAAAGTCAAAAACATATAAGTTGTCATGCACATCTCTAGTGGTAAATAATATGGTGTAACTATCACTGGACAACATGAATGGAGTGATGCAAACTGAATAAATGGTGTAAAACCATCAACACAAAGGCCAAGTCTGATGTTTCATAACTCAGTTGCAAAATCTGGATAAGTACGGTTGAAATGCTTCCACACTTCTCCATCTAATAGATGACTCAATATATGTGACACACTTGGTTTATTATGATGTCATCACAAGTGCTGGGATGAACATATGAAAGCATATAATCTCTGCAAATGTGGTGTTAGCATCAAGTAGAATAGACATTTATGAGGTAGATCTTTTTGTTTGCATTATTTTTTAATGTGTGGTTTGAACTTAGATGTTCCATAAAATTTGCATTTAATATCCTGCACTTTCTTATAATATAATAGACAATCATTGACACAACAATTAATTTTTTTAAAGCCAGACTTGGCTTTGACACCAACTTGTTTATTATATGCAGGTCTTTAGAAATTAAAGTTATCAAGTTGTTTTGTCTCTTTTAGTAGCCCTATAAATTGGTTAAAGCATTCACGTGACACATTAAATTCAGTTTTAATATTTAGCAATCTTATAGCCATAGATAGCCCATTGTGGTTTGTGCATCCTTCTCACAATGGTGGTTGTGCTACCTTTAATAAGTTATAGAACTTTTTAGCTATTTTATTAGGTGGCTCCTCCTTCGCAAGGCACTCTACTCTAGTAGCATCATAGATCATTTCTTTATAAGTTTGGCTACAATCATATTCACCTGATGGGAATGCATGACTCATTGAGGCATCACTGCCAGTATCAATATGTGGCTCAAACTCACCATGTGAAGTCCAGAACCAATAATTTGGTTGGAAACCCTTTTATACAAGTCTACTTTGACTTTATTTGACATTAAGTAAGCTTTATTCTTGTGTTTGAACATGGACATCAAAACTTTCCTTCAAACATATAAGAAGGAAGTTATGATGCCACATGTATGAAGTGTTCAACACCACTCAAGAATTCATCAACTAATCTTTTTTTGTCTGGATACAATCTATTATACATTCATGATCACTCACTATGAATATTCATAAGTTGGGTAAATTGAAAAATATGATAATTCAATTAACATTCTATCTCAGTTACATAAGCAGCATTCATTGCATAATAATTAGCCATTTTCATGTAACACCCTAAGTGTCTAAGTCATTTGCCACAATTTTTTTGCAACTTCTTGGTAATTAGTCGTAGTAGCCTATAATCACCAAATTTTTTTTTACAAAATAAAAATTAACACATATTGTGAAATTTAAATAAAATACATAAAAATTTTGAAGATTATATAATTAATAAATTTACACATTAAATTATTTAAATTAATAATTAGGCTTAAATTTCTAAAATAAAATTGATAAAATATACAAAACCTAACATGTGCAATTAAAGATCTACACATAAATTAATATTTTAAAGAAAGATTTGCAAATTCAAATAAATTTGAAGAAGATTTAACTTAAGAACTTCAAAAATTCCTCAAAACTTTAAATCCCTATTTCTCACAAACCAATAGATGAAATCATGAAAAATTGTAATAGAAGAGCTCGAGGCATACCTTTGATTATATAGAGAAAATAGGGAAAATAGATGCATTTTGGATGCAGATCAATGAGCCTAGCTCTAGTTTCATCATCAGTCAGAGTAAGGGTGTAAACGAGTCGAGCTTGAGCGAGCTGAACCCTTGTTTGTGTTTGGCTCATTTGAAAATTACTTTGTTTGTGTGTGTGTGTGTGTGTGTGTGTGTGTGTGTGTGTTTGTATGTATATAATAATAATAATCATAATAATAATAATAATAATATAATATAATATAATATAATATAACATAATATAATTTTTTATTTCGAGCTAAATCGAGCCGAACATGATCGAACAAAAGATTGTTCATGTTTAGCTCGTTTATAAATCGAGCTTGAAATTTTTTTTTTGTGTTCGGCTTGTTTAATTAATGAATGAGCCAAACATGAGTTGTTCGTGAACAACAAGCTTTTTTGGCAGCCCTAGTAGAGACAGAAAGAGAGAGAGAGAGAGAGAGAGAGAGAGAGAAAGGAAATGGCTCGGGTGGGGGTTGGGGGTTTGTTGCCCCCATTATTAACAGTTTTCAGTAATTTTTCTACCGAAAAATCAATCAAAAATAGTTAAGATGGATTAATTTGTCAGAACTTCATTTGAGTTTAAGTGATTTGAATATGATGTCTCTTTGGGTAATTCCATCAAAATATTTTTGGTTGATAGATCCGTTTGTAAGTCAATCGATAATTTTTGAAGGAAATGTTGGCAAAATCTAAAGTTTTTCTATAGTGTTATTTCTCATCTACTTTGTCTTTGAGTCTTGTGCTTTAACTTGAAATATTGTTCTTTAGTTTGAGAACTTAGGCAAGCTTTATTTTTGAGAGAGACTTTTCTTTGTTCCTTCAGAGGAGAAGTAACAACCTCCTTGAAAGTGAAGGGGAGTGTGTGTAGGGTTTCTCCATTACCTGGTAATGAGAGAGGCTTCTCCTCCTGGCTTGTTGTGTCAAAGGAGATTTAGTGAATTTTAGGAGGAGATCTAGAGAGTTGATATAAGTCAATTGGACCAATTCATTGTAAATCATTTATCCCGCTTTTCTTTTCTTCTTTTTTGTTTATTGCACTTTTGTTATAATTGGATTGATTTGTTCTCTTTTATATTAAAGTTTTAATTTTATCTTATTTTAAGAAATTTTAAAAACTCAATAATTCACCCCATCTTCTCTCTCTTGGGTGTACCAACACTTACACTTGATGATACTCTTTGTCCTCCATGAAATTTTCATGGCATTTAGATGACTGTATGAGGATTTATCAGATTTTGGGTCCTAAAGGTAAAAACCATTTAATTCATTTTAAAACATAAAAAAAAATTATTTTAAAGGTTAAAGAATCACCATTGACATAAAGAAACTTAAGAAAAATGGCTAGGCCCTCTAATTTTGGCTTAATCATAAAACCCCCAAAGTTGGGTTTAATTAAACTTTAATAAATTAATTAATTATGGAAAAATTCTAAAATTTATAATAAATTACTTAGAAACAAAAATATTTATGTTTGATCCCTCTATAGAAATAGCTTCTAGGAGGAATCTATAGAACATAAATGCCCCAAATTTTGATTAATAGTTTAAGAACAATGAGGGTTATTGAAAATCTTATTTTTAAAATTAGTTCGAATATTCTCATCTAAATGACTTGAGATTTTCAAAAATGTCTTTAGAGATGTTCTCTACCTTTAATAAAAATTTCATGGGATTTGCATATGTAGATCTTAAATTACTAATTTTTAAAACCATAATGATCAAATTAAACTAATAATTAATTATAAAATTATAAATATCCTAAAAATTTTACATTAATATTCAAACACATTGTATTAACATAAATGAACCTAGAAAAAAAATATTTTGGTCTTGATTTTAATTTAATCATGAAATCACCTAAATTAGGGTTAATTACCTATTGATAAATTGAGTTAATTACTTAGAACTTCTAAAATTTATTATAATTCATCTAAAACCTCAAAAATAAACTCTTTCTATGCTAAGCTAATAGAGAATGATTTAATGAAATCAAAAGCCCCAAGTGGTATGGGATATTTTAAGAATAATTAGCATAACAATAAAATTATAACTAATAAAATAAATCATAAACTACAAGTCCTAATGCTTTGAAACTTCTAGGATTTGTTTATTATGTTATCTTTTAGCTTAGTAATTTCTCTTAAAATTGTAGACTTGTGATTTGTGATTTATTAAGTCACCAATTTGAGGATAAGAAATTTATTAATTATTCAATTCTAAAAAATTAAAAAATTTCAACAAAAAAGGTCTACAACACTTGATAAACATCAAAGAGCCATAATAAAATATCAAACCTCCCTAATGACCATTAAGCCCTTTTTATTAAAAGCATTAAGTTTTTGTCAAAAATCAGATCAAATCAAAATATAATCAAAATTAATTAAATCCAAAAATTGAAGAAATCAAATTAAAATTATACCAAACTAAATCAAATTAAATCAAGTCTAATTAAAACTTAAATCTTTATATTTTAGTCTTTGTTAATTTGGTCAACTCTAATATGTGACATGTACTTTGTTAGTCCACCCAACATATTGGGAGAGCATTTGTTAACCTCATATTCTAAATGAAGTAAATATGACCTAAGAAAAATCCTAATCTTTTTATCAAGCTTATCATTAGACTTATGAATACTAATATGAAATAATTAAAGCATAACTATATAAGAATACTAAGAAGCCCCTCAAAATTAAAAATAATCACTTAAATGATTTTTCATTGAGCCTAATATGACTCTAGATTTCATTGGAGTCATATGGACCAAGTTTCAACCATAGTCAACCCACTTTGACCATATGATCCAACTAAACTCAATTAAATCCAAATTTAAAATTATACCCTAATTTAACTTCTAAACAACTTAGGATCACCCCTAGATCATTAAGAGCCTTTAAGACTACCAATTGACCAAGGTTGACCTAATAGGACACACATATGAAAACTATTAATTTTAATTTTATTTAATAATTTGGTCTCTAGTGAACTCAATTATTATGAAAGACATGAGGAACCATACTTGGAACAAAATCAAACACATAAATTCTTAGGTCAAGCCCTTTAACTTGAATGAACCATTAATAGTATTTTAGTGCTTAATTCAACCAAACTAACAAAATTTAATCAAACCTACATAAGCACTTCTTAAGAGTCAATATTAACTTAAAACATATTCAAAACGAACTCAATATTAATCAAACTTGCCTATTAAGCTTCCCATTCATACCCAACCACCCATATATTGAATTGGCTTGGACCCATGATCTCAAAATAATCCATACATAAGTATATTCAATTAAATCTTATTGAGCTATGATCCAATAATGACTTGTTGAAGTCATATTGAGTCAAAACCTTGTAGATTTTATGTAAAATTAGCTATATTTGGCTAAATAACTCTTTAAAACTTTGGTTAATTATTTAAGTTGACCTAAACTCCAAATTAAGCCTAATTTAAATATTAAACCCGATTGATCATCCATGGCTCATAAAGGTTGATGAATCAAATCCATTCATAATTAACTATATTCAATCCATATCCAAACTTGATTAAACCCTTTCCTTTCTTATGGATTTGCATAGTAACTTAAATTAAATGTAAATTTTGGTGGAATAAGTTTAATCATAATGAATTATTAACCCTAAATAACTCATTAGGAATTTGATATTACTTGACCCTTCAAACTTTATACAAATGTGGTTGAGCTTAGCCGATCTTCATGATAAGTTCACTAGTTGATTAGCCATGTTAAATTCGACCCAACTAGGCTAGCTCAAATTCTTCAAAAAGGTTAACTCAAAGCCTCAAATTTTAATTGATTAAGGTAGCAGTATTTTATTAAGTCAGTGCCTATAACAATCGCTTTTATCTTCTTAGGGCTTAGTTAAGTCAAAGCCATAGTAAATCAAATGGCAAAAAAAAAAAAGAGAGAGAGAAAGAAAATAATGCTTTGCATAATTGATTTTAGTGATCCACACCATTTCCTCCACATTCTATCTATCATTTCCAACCCCTTCGAGTAATCCAAAGACAATTAAAAACAATCTTGACTCTTTATCTATAACTACATAAGGGCCTTCTTATCTTTGTCAAGCTTAATTAACCTAGCCATGATCATAAGCTTGGGAGGATGAAAAGGAGATCTATTAGGCTCTCTTGAGTTTTTGCATTCCTCACTCTCTCCAAGCTTCCACAAACTCAAAGAAATCTTCCTCTTCCTTTACAGAGCTCTCTAAGAGCAAAAATAATCGAACTCTGGCAAGACATAATGAGACTTTGGTCCATACAATAATCAGTGAAGCAAATGAAAAGTTGCTCACAAAAGTTTCATTTCAACCAAACAAAGCTTTATAAATTGACCAAACTACTATGCATGAGCTCTAGTTAGGTAAACTTCATAAACCTTAGAAGCATTCTATGCTCTCATATTTTTTGAAATGAATATGAGAGAAGTTAGAATCTAACCGTAAGATACATCACATTTTTACTTCTAATCATTTTAAGCGAAAGCGATTACAATGATCATGATTTTTTAACTTGGATCAAGAGCATTTGCATAGGTGGATGTGGTTCCTTGCTAGAGCTTGAAGATAACTTTGTAGTCATCCAATCTCAAGTTTGAATATTGGATCCAAACTCAAAACCCAAAACGTTTGGACTATATGACCCAAACCCATAGGGTTTTTCACATTAGCTTCCACATGTTTTAGACCCCATTTGTGTAAAGGTTACTTAAAGGGTTTATTAAGATAATAAATAACAAAAATTTTGTAAAAATTTAGAAAATAAGAGAAAATTCAATAAACATCCACAAAACATAATTAAAACATCTCTAGATCTAACAAATAGAGAAGAATTAAAAAAAATCCCCAAAATATTTGAAGTAATTTGATATTAATTAAAAATTAAATTAAAAATTTATTAAAATTAAATTTCAAACATAAATTCAATTAACATAAAATCCATATGGAAAGATCTCTTAGGTATTTCTAACCTCTCAAAATTTTCTCAATTTTTTTATAATATAATAAGAGAAATTAAATATTTAAACAAAGTTAAAAGAAATCATCTATAAAATTAAGTATAGAATTAAGAAAATTTTAAAATATACAAAAAAAACTTTTATATTTTTGCTGAATAGAGAAGCTTTAAGAAAATTACTGAGACTTTTAATTTTGAATTAAAATAATTTTAAAAATAAAATAATCAATTCAATGAATAAGCATAATATAAATAATCTGATTGAGCAATGAACTCTTAAAAATTCATAAATAACTCAAATTGAATCTTAAAAATGAACTAAATTAAAATAAGAGAAAAATATTTAAATTATTGAAATTAAATAACGCAAATTAAATTAATAAATCATATAAAATACAAATTAAATTAAATTAAATTAAATCTAAGTTTTATAAATAATCTAATGGCTCTTATAAAATTTTAAGAGAATTTTTATAAAATTATAATATAAAATAATAAATAAATTTATATTATGTCTCAAATTTTGACGAGAACTGCTTGTATAGATATTCAATGTGAGAGAAAATTTTATTGTTATTTTTAGAAGTTATTTTAATAGTTTTCTTAATTTTAAATTTTAAATAATTTAAAAAGTTACTAAAATTTACTTCTTAATCCAAAATAATTCTTTATTTTTATCAGTGCATCTCTTTACTATCCTCTAATCATAACATTTTTTTTAATTTTTAGTAGTTATGCTATTTTTAAATATTTTTTAAAAAATAAAAATAATAATAATAAAATAAACTAAATAATAATAAAACTCACTAAATCCATTTAGAATAGATTAATGTATTATAAAATATATATTTATTTTTCAACATAATATATATTTTATAATTCATAGGATGCCTTTAATGATAAAATTCATCTACTCTGTGAGTCATCCTCTTTGTACATTCTTTAAAATCCTTAAATAACTGAAATTTAAAATAAATAAAATTCAATTAAAAATATTAATTGCTTAAATTTTGAATCATACCAAATTAAATTAAACATTAATTCAAAATTTAGAAAAGTGAAACACAAATTGAATCTGAAGAGATATATACTTGTACAATTTAGTACACACTAGATGATGGATAAAACATAACACATACCTTTAAGTTAAGATTGATTATCTTGTCTTTGATGATGTTACATGATGTCATATTATGATGTAATGATTGTGATAAGGTAGTTTTGTGATGCTTGTGAAAAATATTAGGACTAGACATAATATTATTTTTAATAGTTAGTTCTACTTAAAAAAGAGGCAATGTTGTAACTATGAATGTTTGTTAAATGTGATAAAAATTAGCAAGTTTATTTGTAAGTTCTTGCTTAAAATTGCTTAAAGCTCCTTAAGCAAAACCAATTAAATAAGTGGCTTGGCTAGTGCTAGACCTATGTGATGAATGAATGTATGTTTGAATGTGAATAAAATATAAATTGCTATACTAATCTCTATTTTGTAGGAAAAAAGGTGTAATTTTTGTTTTTAAAAAGTAATTCTTAGAGTTAAGAGGTTTTGGTTGTAAAGTGGGATTAAAAAGAATAAATAGTGAGGATGAACCATCCAAGGTGAAGTCTTGAAGCATTTGGAGCAAAGACCAAAAGATAAAGTTTGAAGACCAACTCTCAGGTTGAGTCTATCAATAAGTCTAGGTTAGATTGCATAAGGTAGATGCACAGCTACCATTTAATTTATTTTTTTTTGGATCTAAGCACAATTACTTCTTATTATTCTTTTATAAATTATTTTATGTTTTTATGTGTATTTATTTTGATTATGCATTTGAATGATTTGTCAATTTATAATTTATTTGATATGTTTATCTGTGATTGTGGCCTGGATGAGTTTGGGATAAAATTAAGATTAAAATTTTCTATTTAAATAAAAAATAAAGTAAAGACATATGAATATAATCAAGAAGGAACCTTAAGGTTTTATCACCTTAATTGCATTCATATTATCTTTTCTTCTTCTTCTTAGAATGTTCTATCTCTATTTCACAAATAGGGGCCACCTGACCTTTAAGGTTGATAACCTCATTTTGAGAGATAATTGTATTATAATAAAGCTAAAACATTTTTTAGAACATGATATTTTTGAATTACATATTAGATTTATGTTAAACAAACAAATAAATAATAAAATGTAAAGCATTTAGCTAAATGCATTGCATACTTGTCACACCTTAGCTTTAGTGGCTAGGTTTAAGTTCTCTTTTTAATAAATAATAGCTTTACCTACCTTACATGTGCATGAAATAGAACATTATGGTTTAAGAGTAATTAGGTGACTTAATTGCAATCCCTTTTAGGCAATAATTATAAGTTTAGTAGAGTTAGGCTTATTTTAACTTTGTTGAAGTTGAAAGTTTAAGTCCTTTGCATATCGCTAGACTTGGGTTAATGTAACTACTTTAATAATAATATTTCTCATCTTAATTTAAAATTTAAGGCTAATCATTTTCACTTGGCAACATCATAAGTCCTCAACTCATAGGCATTTTCATAATCATATGCTAATTAATTATAAGTATCAAATTTTTAATTAACTAAATTTGAATAATATAAAGCCAACTTTAAGATAGTTGGAGTACTTCTAATCTTCTCAATATTTAGTACTTTTTACTCTTCTTCCTTTGGATCCTAAAACATGTTTCAAATTTTAATCAATATCATTTAAAATCTAAATTATCAATGATTTAGTTAAAATTTCAGAAATTACAAAGTTATCCATCACTACTTTAATTTAGAACGTTATTAAGAGTTCATGCTATCATAACCTCAACAAGAAACTTCCATCATAGAATAAAAACTAAATTTTAATTAAATTTCAAATTTTCTTAGAATGTAGACCAAACTAATTTAAAATATTTTGTATTATCGTATCCAAATCTATAACATAATGAAATTTTTGTCATTTGAGATAGCATATCATTTTTTTTGTCATATTTATATATAATAATAACAAAACTTTCTTTATTTTAGTCTTTGAATTCATTTTAAAAATATAATTTTATCTTTCAAAAAAGTATATTATTCACAATATGTTGTGGAATAGTGAAGAAACCACTTGGGTAACCTAATTAGTGGAGAGGAGCTATCCTAAAATGCCTAAGAAAGTAGAGAAAGACTTAGTAGGGTTCAATTTGGAGATAGAAAGAAGAATCAATTTTGGACACCCAACTTCAAATAATTAGAACTCTCTCTAGATGCACAAAATCACATGAAATCAGATAACATTTATAGATAATGATGTTTACTTATGATCCAAAAAGTTTCATGTAATTTCATGGAGTCTTGGTATTTTTTTAATGATGTTCTCCCAAAACTAGTTATTGAAAAAATTATCTCCCCAACTGACTGAAATCACACTTGGGGTTAAGGTAAATTAGACATAGGAAAATAGTAATATTAAACCTTAATTAACACTTGAATATGGATAACAAGATGTTAACCATTGTTTGATAGATTTTCACTAGATTTCATTAAGTTTAGGTATACCAAATGCAATCAAACTAGGTCTTTTCAAATTGAAGGACTTTTTGTGAGAGAATTTTAGAGACTAAATTTCTTAAATAGTAAATATGTGCATAATTTAACAATAAAATGTTTTAGAAAATATTAACAAATAAAATTTAGACTACTCACTAAAGTAGCCTTACATGTTCAATCACTAAATCCTCCTCTTTCTAGGATCACCAAATCCCTTTTTTTTTTGGTTAGCCACCAATCCCAAACACCTTGGAATCTCACTTTTAAATTTCATCCAAATAGCAAGCTATATTTTCATTCCACCACAAATAAAAATATTATAATATTTACACCAATTACTACACACACTAAACAAGGGAAAGCAAGGGTGGCTAGCCAAGACATTTAAGTTTGACTTGGAGTGGTTGTAACTACCCCATAACTACCACCTTTTATGGAGTGGTCAGCCAATACATAATAAAAAATTTAGATTTTCATTTAATTAATGTAAATAAATATGTTTTACTTAATTTCATTTTATTTATATCCTCTTTTCATATATCTCCACAAATAACATATTGATGCAACAATACCCATATGCTTCCACAATCCAAAAATAAGATATGAACTTTACCACTTTATTTGAAATAATTATGAAAAAGAGTTCATGAAATTTAATAATATTCTTAAAGAATAATCTTACTTATGAGATGCATTGTTGGATTTTAAGCAAGCAAAAAAAGTAAGTCATCTTGAAGAAATGGTCTACCAAAATAAATATACAATCGTATCGTCTAGGTCTCCTAGAAAGCCCAATAACAAAATTCATGAAAATATCCTCTAAAGGTCTGAATAGAATGGGAAAACATAACATTTCCTTACTTTCCTTACTTTCTTATAGATATAGCACTAGGTTGCCACTCTTTCAATTTCTCTCTTTAATGATGGCCAATATAATCTATGCTTAAGTAGCTATATTATTTTTAGATTTCAAAAATGTTATGCTACCCCTTTTGACTGCAATTCAAACATAAGAATGTTCATAAAGAAGTTTAGTGATGCATATTCCATACATAAAGATATCCATCATCACAACATAATCATCACTTAAACTAATAAATGATAAATCCTTTTGAGGATGCTCTAAATATATCAAATAAAAATTTGTACATACTTGATAATCATTCGTTAGTCTTTCAAACTCTATAATTTTAAATTCAAAAGATGTAATTATCAAAATGTCTTTAGCAAGTGCATATGTAGGCTTGTTTTTTACCTCAAGTTTCTACTTAAGAATAAATATAACGTCCCAAAGGTATTTTACTCATTTTCATGTATATAGTTCAACTTCCATTAGGTATTTATCAATTTTAGAGCATGATGATTAGTGTTAAAGATGAACTCTCCATGCAGTAGATAATCTCTCTAGTGTTTCAATAATAACATCAAATTATCTATCATATATAAAGTATCTTTATTTTTTATCATTCAGTTTGTCACTATAGAAGGCTAAAGAATGATTATCTTTACAAGTACACCTCTTATTCTAACACCAGAATCTCACAAGTGATATCAAATTTCTTATTCAAATCTAAATGTTTAAGTAGTGGAGATGAGGTCATAAGTTTTTTATTTGTTCCATAGCCTTTAGTACCAATGTAGTCTAAATAAATTTATGTTTCTTTAAGATATGTTTAATTGATTGGAGCTATAATTGTGTTAAAATTCTTACTAAACTTCATGTGAAAGGTGACTACACCATGAAAAATATAAGAATTTCATGGACAAACCACAACCCTCATCTATCACTAACTTGCACTTCATCTCCTTATAAATCACATATATTATAAAGATGTCTCTATTTCTCATTTCTTTATCTCTAGCTATTGGCATTCACCTTATAACACTAATTTGATCTCCAACATGCTCTGTGTCCTCATCTAAAAGAGAAGTATCATCATGGATATCCTCTACAAAATCATTTACTCTCTTTTCTTCTTCTTCTTCTTCTTCTTCTTCTTCTTCTTCTTCTTCTTCTTCTTCTTCTTCTTCTTCTTCTTCTTCTTTCTTTTTTCTTCCTGATTTTGCATGTATCTTTTCTTATGACATTTAAAACATATTATGCCCCTAGTTTTAGAAGATGAGTCAGTGGCATTCTTATTGGGTTGGGTATTAGAGGATAATGTTCTAAGTATGGTAGTAAACCTTTGGCTATAATAGGAGAAATTTAGATTCTTGGATCTAGATTAAGAGGTTATTTTCTTATGTTTTTCAAGAAACAAAGTATAGTGAAAAATATCCTCAAAGGTTTATGGTCCTATAACTTCACCTCATTTCTAATGTCATTGTTAAGATGATTAACAAACTTATTGGTTAATTACCACTCTTGATCAGTGCAATTAATCTTAACTATCAAAATATCAAAACTATTTATGTACCAAAGAACTTGCATATTTGCTTGCTTAAGGTTATCAACTATTCATGCAATTTATTTTTATGATTTTTAGGGAAATATTTGGTCATATGCATCTTCCTCGTCTAAATGCAAGTAAGGATGAGTCTACCTAGCCTCTCTTCCTTAAGTAAAATATTATTTCAATAAGTTTTATTTTAGCAAAAGTGATCTTTTGATAGTCATCTATTTGGTATAAATCAAAGAACTCATACATATGTGTAAGCTAGTCTAAGAACTTATTAAGATCATGGACTCTATCATATGTGAGGGAATCAATCTTAACCTCCTTATTGGGGTTTTCATAGTGGTCATTCTTAAGGGGGTTCCTCAAAGGATGTCTCTTATGTGGTATGCATTCCCTATGATTTTCTATAAGCTCTTCTCTAAATGGGTCAACCTCAACATGATTATGAACTATATGTGGGAATTGTGCCCTAATGATGTATACAATTTGAACTTGGGTGATTGAGTTCATGATTATTTCTTGAATCCTATTAAACTTCTTAGTGAGGCTAATTCTTCTACTATCTTAGTTAAGTTATACATTTGATCTTGGCAAGCTGATTTAGAAAGAATGATGACACAAATAAAGATGAAATATAAAATTTGATTTTAATTTTAATTTTTTAAAATATGTAATGATGCTAATTGATTTTATGATGAATTAATTATAAATGTCAAATAAAATGATATATTAAATCCTTCACTAAGTACAAACATAATTGAAAGCAACTAAAATAAAATAAGTAAACTATAACTCAAATAAAACCCTAAGTTGGCCAATTACGTTTTCCTAAGTTAATATGAATCAAGATGAGGGTTTAATTGATTTAGTGGATCACTTCCTTACTAATTTGATGTCACTAATGTCAAATTAGTTTAAGATAAGCTTTGGAAAAATGGTTAGGTCTATTAAAGTGGAGCCCACTAATAACACATGTACAATGATTCATAGAATAACTCAAACATGCACTCTACACTTGGTGATCAACTTCCAAAATAAAATGATTCATAGAATTTTTTGTCACTAATTCAAATTAGGTTAATATATGCTTAGAAAAATGGTTAGGTCTATAAAAGTGGAGCTAACTAATAACACATGTACAATGATTCATATAATGACCTAAACATGCAAACTACCACTTGAATTACAATGAAAGATAAAATACCATAGGAAATTAGCAAGTCCAAGTATAAAAGAGAACTTTTCCGGAGATTAACTCCACTTCTTGCAAGTATTTTTTCAAGTAATCCACTCTTTATGGTGATCACCTTCCAAATTTGTCCACCAAACCTGGGCTCTGATACCAAATGTGATGTGGGTGTGGGAGGGGCCACTTGAAGTAATCTAATTGGTGAATAGAGGATCTCCTAAGATGTTCAAGAGAGCAATGAAGGTTTTTGTAAGTTGGAGTGGTATTAAAGATATATAAGTATCTTTGGCTTTGGCTAATAAAAGATGCGGAGTAGAATCAATTTTGGACACTCAACTTCAAACAACTAAAACACCTTCTTTAGAGACCAAATCACATTAGATCAGAAAATTTGTAGTTATGGATGTATACTTGTGCATGAAAAGTTTCCTTAATTTCATATGGTTTATGGTTTTTTTTTTCTGTGAATTTTTCCTAGGATAGTTCACTAAAGAAATTGTAACTAATTGAAATCACACTTAAGATTGACTAAATTGAGCTAAATAAGAGTAAACACTAATTAACATTTATTTGTAGAATAAAGATGTTAATAATAATTCTAGAGATTTTCACTAAATGTTATGGGGTTTATGTACACCAAATGATAACACTAACCAGATTACATATTCTCAATCCTATATTTTGCCAACCACAACTACATTCAAATTGAAGGACTTTTAGTGTGGGAATTATAAAGAGATTAATTTTCTAGTTAGTAGAATGCATCAACAACACTCTTAAAAATTCAAGGAGTGTAAATACACTAATCAAACATTACAACCAAACTAGGTGAGTTCAGCCTTAAGCTTGGTCGACCCTTTCGAGAACTTAGAAATATGTTTTTTAAGTGGATGGGAAATTATGGGAAACAATTTCTTTAACATAGGAGAGAAGATCATCAACACTCTACAATAAAAATTCCATAGAAAATACAACTATAAAATATTAGAACTGCTCACCAAAGTAGCCTTGCATGCAGGATCACCCAAACCTCCTCTTTTAAGAACTGCTAAATTCTCTTTTTTTTTTTGTTCACTAACAAGCAAGCCCTAATACCTTGAAATCCCTCTTTCAAATTTGGTTCAACCAATAAACTAAACTTCCATTCCATCACAAATAAGTATTATATAATGTTTACATCACTTACTATACACATGAAGGGAGGGAAAGTAATGGGGGCCAAGACATTTAAGTTTGATTTGAAGTAGTTATAATTATCTCAAAACTACTACCTCCGATGGAGTTGCTAGTCAATATAAGAGAAAAAAAGTGAAAATTTGCATTGAATAATACAAATAAATATTTTTCACTTACTTTTATTTAATTTCTACCCCTCTTTTCATATATCTCTACAAAAAAAAAATGCATTTGTACAATAATAATATATAAATCCATATATAAACAAATACATGATTCTTTGTCTACATAAAATCATAAAAATAAAATGAAAATATTCAATTTCTCATTTTTTTTCAATTTTCTTCTTGTTATTGATCATTCATGCTCCAAGTTCTAATTTATTATCATGTCTATCTTATTTCTAGTGATGAGGCCATCATATTTAGCCTTCAATTGTCTTTGTTTTAGCTATTATGATTAGATCTACATCATTATATAATATTCAATCACTAAAATAAAGTAAATTTTCAAAGTTTGGGTGTTGTAACAAATTTTCCTAGAATCTTTGTGTGCTCCATGAGGTCTCTATGCTAAATCACAACTCTTTGAAAATGTTATATTTTTTCAATTGCGTTTATTATGATGTAGTCATTAAGAAGAGATATGAATGACAAAGTCTTCAATAAAATTTTTACTTCCAAGAATGATCTTTTAGCTAAGATCAAGTTTCTTGTGGCTCTTAAACTTAAATGCTTGGCCTATTAATGCTAAAAACTTACTCATTGAATGGTCTATTACTAAGAGTTGATGTCAGTCTCAGAATTTCTCCTCTTGCGCATCCTTGAGTGGTATAGTTCTATTGTGTTGTTTGATATTTTGTAGTTTTTTGTTGGTGGGCCTTCTCTATTTATTTGATAGGTCTATATGGGATTGCAGCCTTTCTCTATTGGAACAGACTATTGCAGAATATTGGAACAAATTTTCTTGAGTTGCTTGTTTCTTTATGCTTACTAGTTTTATGGAAACACATGAAATAATTTTTTTTCAACCATTAAATCACAGATCTATTCACAAATATAAGATATTTTAAGACAGCTACAGTTGTATGAAAAAATTGCAGTGGAGATACTACAGAAGAAACTGTTATTTAAATAAGATGCAGTGGGTATATAAATTTTTTTATTTTATAAAATTCAAATTGCAACTTTCTGGTTGCTATCACAAGTAACTAGGTCAGGTTATAATACGCAACTCTCTCACCACATATTCCTCAAAACACAACTAAAATATAGCCATAATGTAGCACCTCAAAACGACACTGTGATGCGGTATAGACCGCATCGCATCCCCACCGCCGCCCTTAATGGGGTCATACTCACTTTCTTGTTTATAATGAATTTTTTCTACCATTAAATCACTGATCTATTCACAAATATAAGGTATTTTTGAGATAATTATAGTTGTATGAAAAATAATAATTGGAATACTGCAAAAGAAACTGCTATTTAAATAAGCTACAATGGGTATATAATTTTTTTTATTTTATAAAAATCAAATCATAACTTTCTGATCATTATCACAGGTAACTAGGTCAGGTTAGAAAATGCAGCTTTCCCACAACATATTTCTCAAAATACAACTAAAATATAGCCAGAATGCAGCACCTCAAATGACATTAAGATGCGATATAGGCCATATCGCAACTCCACAGCCGCCCCTAATGGGGTCATACTCACTTTCTCTTTCTCCATGCTATTTAAATTTTTAATAATTATAATGAACTTTTTCGCTCCAACTACCCCCTCTCACCCTCACACAATTACTCTTAGTTATTTTTTCTAAGAAAATAGATAAGATTTAGATTATCTAAATAAGACACATGACAAAGTTAGAAATTTGAGGATTAATAAAAATATATATTGTTTCAGAGTTATCGCAAAATGAATGAGATGTTATAACAATACAACCATATATACTATGCAGATTTACATACATATCACATAATCATTATATATTTATATATTTAATATCTAAACTTAGATATTTACTTATCTAACACTTTCCCATACCTAAGAATATGCATTTCACTTTTAAAAAAATAAGTGCTCATAATATTTTTGATATGATATTAAAAATTAAAATGTTAAATATATAAAAATTGAAATTTAAGTATTAGATGTATAAATATATAAGAATTATGTGATATATATATATATATATATATATATATATATATATATATATATATATATATATATATATATATATATATATATATATATATAAATCTCCCTATTTTTAAATTTATTAATTTAAAATGCTTAGCATTAAGATGTTACAATAATCCACTGCCATGAAATAATCTCAATATCTTCTTTCTAGGTTTACTTCAATAGAATCCAAAAGTGCCATCAATTATTAGCCAAGCTGCAATTTCATGACATTCATGAAGATGATTCTAAGCCAATATAAGACAAGGTGTCCTCAATCTAAAAGGAACAACCACTTAAATCCTAATTGCACTACCATCAATCTAACGAAACAAGAGCCGCTTGATTCTCAACTTAGGGTTCAGTTAGGTTGGTTGCAATTATTTGCAAAAATAACTTAAAATAATTATGAGAAACTCAGAAAAGTACTTTTTTTTCTTCTAAAAGATTAGACAATAGTTACATATATATATATATATATATATATATATATATATATATATATATATATATATATATATATATATATATATATATATATATATATATATATATATATATATATATATTGTTGCGCTAGAAAACCAATGAGAGTAAAGTTTTACTTTTATAAAATCCAAAGACAATAAGTGTATAAAAAGTGCTAACAATAAAACTCCGCAATTTACGAAAACCCGAAAAGAGGAAAATCACGCCAGGCTTCCACTATGTATCTGTTTGAGACAAGATCTTCCCGATACCGCGATTTAATCAGATAGAAAAGGACAATGCAGCAATGAAGTTAACGACGACAATGTTGACGATGACGTTTACGACGATGTTGACGATGATGGACGATAATGTTGATGACGATGTTGATGACGACCGACGATAGTGCGGTGATGACCGCGCATGCCGACAACGGGCGAGCGGAGATCCGACGTGGCGTGACGGCGTGGTTGACTACCCTGCCAGATTGGAGGATCTTCTCTCCTCTCTCCAGCTCCCCTCATGAAATCAGTTATTTATGGTGGGAGTGACATCTCGTAAATACATGCAAAATCCAACCACTCCTCCAATCGGACGACTCATGATGATTCCTCGATCATATGATGTATTTTGTGTATTTGAATGCTTAAAGTAATCGAAGATCTTTGGCTTTGGAACCTACCATCGAGACGCGATTTGACAATAAACACCCATATTGGAGCTTTTAAGAATTTAACCGACGTCCCAAAGATTTCAATAATATTTTAAGTGCTTGATCTCACCCGCTTTAATTTCGATCGCTACTTTCATCAAGATTTGTGTTTCTACTGGAATTTTCGCGTATCATATATATATATAGCAATCATATTCTAAGTAGATCTACTTGTACGTAATTATTTCTAAGAAGCAATAATAAGGTTATAATCATATAAAATTGTAACAGTTTTGCTAAAAAATAAAATTATAAAAAGTTTATCTCAACCATGTAATAATAATTCATTATCCATTAGCCTAAAAACACAATACCAATAAAAAACCGCAAACATAGTTTAATTGCAAGTTGCATCCAAACTTTTCCGCCTATCTAACTACTATATATATATATATATATATATGTGTAGGGGCCTGTCTGCATGCTACTCAAGCTTTAACTATCCGAGGTCTGGGACTGTAAAGAAATCCTCATCTTCCAGCATCCCAATTCGAGGATTCTTATATGGCATATTTGACTTGGGAAGTCTATAGAAAGCCTCATTGCTCGGTTGCTTGAATAGCATTTCAGGGACTTCAGCTAGAGCAAGTGATCCCTCTGAAGCTCCTTCAGAGGAGAAGTTAAAGTCTTCAAACCATGAAAGCTCTCCGAATCCAACTGAGGACTCCTTCTGAGGTGAAAGGGATATAATAACATCAAAATCTTCAGTATTGTTGTGGTTAGAAAAGAGAAGAAAAATAACAAGGAAAGAACTACCTTGTAACCAGACTCATAGTCAGATAACTGAAAAAAATCATTGTGAGCCCAAGCCGAGGGAGAAGGTGCTGAAGGTGTTTGCCTTTTTGCAGGGATTTTTTTGCAGGTTTGAGCCATGGAATGGCCGTTTGGAGGCTCAGAGTGATGCTTTGTAGACTCCATGTTTTGTGTCGAGTTCAAGCTGACACGAATGCCAGTAGCCAGGAGGCGTTGGTGATTGCCCGAGAGGGTGCCGGCAATGTGGATGGCTTCATCACAATCCTGGCAGAAAAGAGCTCTATCCTCCACACAGAAAATGAAAGCTGCTTTGTCCTGAAGTGCAGAAAAAGGTCAAGGTCTGGGATGAAGCATCATTATATCGAAGTTCTAGAGCATTTTAAACATGATGTATGATCTTCATTAAGGCCTTATGAAGCAGGAAGCCAGTTGAGCGGTGGATGAGAAAAAAACAGAAGTATTAGTGAACAAAATCAACATATTGCTTCCTATTAAATCAAATTTAATTTCCGAAGTTTTCAATTTATCAAATGTTTAAAGATAAGCATGTCCGAGAATTCTAAATCTGTTAACATATAATAGCCATGAAAACAAGTCTACAAACTCCATGCTTACATTTGCAGCTCCAAAATAACCTTTTTAGAAAAGAAAAAAAAAACAAATTTATCCAAAGTTATAATACGCAACTCTCTCACCACATATTCCTCAAAATACAACTAAAATATAACCATAATGTAGCACCTCAAAATGACACTGTGATGCGGTATAGACCGCATCGCATCCCCACCGCCGCCCTTAATGGGGTCATATTCACTTTCTTGTTTATAATGAATTTTTTCTACCATTAAATCACGGATCTATTCACAAATATAAGGTATTTTTGAGATAACTATAGTTGTATGAAAAATAATAAGAATACGCAGTTAAACTGCTATTTAAATAAGCTAATGGGTATATAATTTTTTTTATTTTATAAAATTAAATCATAACTTTCGATCCTATCAGAATTAGGTCGTTAAAACAGCTTTTCCCACAACATATTTCTCAAAATATAACTAAAATATAGTAACGCAAAGACCTCAAATGACATTATGATGTGATAGAGCCAACTCCACAGCCCTAATCATACTCACTTTCTCTTTCTTTATGCCATTTAAATTTTTAATAATTATAATGAACTTTTTCGCTTCAACTACCCCCTCTCACCCTCACACAATTACTCTTAGTTATTTTTTCTAAGAAAATAGATAAGATTTAGATTATCTAAATAAGACATCATGACAAAGTTAGAAATTTGAGGATTAATAAAAATATATATTGTTTGAGAGTTATGGAAAAATGAATGAGATGTTATAACAATACAACCATATATACTATACAAATTTACATATATATCACATTATTATTATGTATTTACACATTTAATACCTAAACTTCGATATTTACTTATCTAACACTTTCCCATACCTAAAAATATGCATTTCACTTTTAAAAAAATGAGTGATCATAATATTTTTGATGTGATATTAAAAATTAAAATGTTAAATATATAAAAATTGAAATTTAAGTATTAGATATATAAATATATAAGAATTGTGTGATATATATGTAAATCTCCCTATTTTTAAATTTATTAATTTAAAATGCTTAGCAAGGGCCATTAAGATGCTACAATAATCCACTGCCATGAAATAATCTCAATATCTTCTTTCTAGGTTTACTTCAATAGAATCCAAAAGTACCATCAATTATTAGCCAAGCTGCAGTTTAATGGAATTCATGAAGATGATTCTAAGCCAATATAAGACAAGGTGTCCTCAATCTAAAAGGAACAAACAACTTTAATCCTAATTGCACTACCATCAATCTAACGAAACAAGAGCCGCTTGATTCTCAACTTAGGGTTCAGTTAGGTTGGCTGCAATTATTTGCAAAAATAACTTAAAATAATTATGAGAAACTCAGAAAAGTACTTTTTTCTACTTGTACGAAATTATTTCTAATAAGCAAATAAGGTTATAATCATATAAAATTGTAACAGTTTTGCTAAAAAATAAAATTATAAGAAGTTAATCTCAACCATGTAATAATAATTCATTATCCATTAGCCTAAAAACACAATACCAATAAAACACCGCAAACATAGTTTAATTGCAAGTTGCATCCAAACTTTTCCACCTATCTAACTACATTTTAACACATATATGTGTAGGGGCCTGTCTGCATGCTACTCAAGCTTTAACTATCCGAGGTCTGGGACTGTAAAGAAATCCTCATCTTCCAGCATCCCAATTCGAGGATTCTTATATGGCATATTTGACTTGGGAAGTCTATAGAAAGCCTCATTGCTCGGTTGCTTGAATAGCATTTCAGGGACTTCAGCTAGAGCAAGTGATCCCTCTGAAGCTCCTTCAGAGGAGAAGTTAAAGTCTTCAAACCATGAAAGCTCTCCGAATCCAACTGAGGACTCCTTCTGAAGTGAAAGGGATATAATAACATCAAAATCTTCAGTATTGTTGTGGTTAGAAAAGAGAAGAAAAATAACAAGGAAAGAACTACCTTGTAACCAGACTCATAGTCAGATAACTGAAAAAAATCATTGTCAGCCCAAGCCGAGGGAGAAGGTGCTGAAGGTGTTTGCCTTTTTGCAGGGATTTTTTTGCAGGTTTGAGCCATGGAATGGCCGTTTGGAGGCTCAGAGTGATGCTTTGTAGACTCCTTGTTTTGTGTCGCGTTCAAGCTGACACGAATGCCAGTAGCCAGGAGGCGTTGGTGATTGCCCGAGAGGGTGCCAGCAATGTGGATGGCCTCATCACAATCCTGGCAGAAAAGAGCTCTATCCTCCACACAGAAAATGAAAGCTGCTTTGTCCTGAAGTGCAGAAAAAGGTCAAGGTCTGGGATGAAGCATCATTATATCGAAGTTCTAGAGCATTTTAAACATGATGTATGATCTTCATTAAGGCCTTATGAAGCAGGAAGCCAGTTGAGCGGTGGATGAGAAAAAAACAGAAGTATTAGTGCACAAAATCAACATATTGCTTCCTATTAAATCAAATTTAATTTCTGAAGTTTTCAATTTATCAAATGTTTAAAGATAAGCATGTCCACTCGAGAATTCTAAATCTGTTAACATATTATAGACATCAAAACAAGTCTACAAACTCGATGCTTACATTTGCAGCTCCAAAATAACCTTTTTAGAATAGAAAAAAAAACAAATTTATCCAAAGTTAAAAAAAAAATCAAATACCTGAACCATAGCATGCCTATCATATCACAATCATAGTTACAACAACAACAACAACAACAAGCCTTAATCCCACTAGGTGGGGTCAGCTACATGAATCCTTCGTCTCCATGTGTCCTATTATGTGTCAAATTCACATTTAAATCAAGTATACTAAGATCATTTTTATACATCTTAACCAAGTCTTTTAGGTCTACCTCTACCTTTCTTTAAAGAATCTAATTACTCTCCTGTCATACGGATGACTTTATGTGGCCAAACCATCTAAGGCGACTCTCTAATCTTATCTACCACTGGAGCTACTCCAACTTTTTCCCGAATATACTCATTTTGCATTCTATCTCTAAGAGTAAAGCCACTCATCCACCTAAGCATCCTCATCTCTGTAACACTTAGTCTTATGCTTCTCTTTTATTATTATTCACACCATAAGTCATTGCAGGTTTTACCACCATCTTATAAAATTTTCCCTTAAGTTTAAGTGGAACTTTTCTATCACATAATAGGCCAAATGCATTCCTCCACTTCAACCATCCAACTTGAATTCTACTAATAACATCTTCATCTATTTCACCATCATTTTGAACAATAGAGCCTAAATATCCAAACGCTCACTCTTATTAATGACTTGTTCACCTAATGTCACAACACTACCACCAGAACTTCTACAACTAAAATTACACTCCATATATTTTTAGATCTACTTAAACGAAAACCTTTAGACTCTAGAGTTGACCTCCATAATTCAAGTTTACGTTGGACTCCTCTCTAGTCTTATCAACAAGAAGAATGTCATCAACAAAAAGCATACACCAAGGTACATCTTCTTGTAAATGCCTAGTAAGAACATCCATAACTAAAGTAAAAAAGATAAGGGCTTAAAGATGATCATTAATGTAATACAACTGAAATAAGAAAATATTTTGTCAATCCTCCTTGTGTTTGGACACAAGTAATGAGTATACATATCCTTAATGACTTGAATATAACCAATATTAACTCTTTTCTGTTCTAGAACTCTCCAAAGAACATCTTTTGAAACTTTATCATAAGCTTTCTCTAAATCAATAAATATCATATGTAGATCCTCCTTACTTTCTCTATGCTTCTCCATCAAACCCCTTAACAAATGTATAGCATCCATAGTAGATCTACCTGGCATGAAACCAAATTGATTGTGAGAAACTTCTGTATCACATCGTAACTTATGCTCAATTACTCTCTCTCATAATTTTAATATATGGCACATTAACTTAATCCTCTATAATTTGCACACTCTTGTGCATCACCTTTATTCTTAAATATAGGAACCAACAAACTCTTTCTCTACTCATCTGGCATCTTTTTTGTCTTTAAAATGACATTAAAAGATTTGTAAGAAATTCCTTGATCTCCTAAACATTTTCACACTTATTGGAATATTATCCATTGCTTTTCACATTTCATTTTCTTTAAAGTTTCACTAACTTATTTACTAATACGATGATAAAATGAAATTCTTTATTTTTGTTTATAAGGTTGCTAAAATCAATCGTCTTTCAGATCCTTCATTGAAAAGTTTATCAAAATACCTCATCCTATTTTCAATATCCTTTTCTAAAAAAATATTTTATTTTATCATTAATACTCACTATTACTTTCTCCTATCTCTTTGGTTAAACTTATACATACATCTTTCACCTTCTGTCAATTTATTATATCACTAAAAGCTAAATTTTTTCATCATATATCGTTTTCTTAGAATCTCTAGCCACTTTATATCTTTCCCAATTCTCCAAGTTTTACATCTAAACTAAGTTTTATAACAATACTTCTTATTTTTATCTTTTCTTGCACACTCGACTCCACCACTATTATTATTAAAAGCTTTCCTTTGATTCTCCAAGCATCTTTTTAACTGCTTAATTTCACTTTCTATTTTTCCACATAATGTTAGCTTATGTGAACATCCCAAATTCTAATCTCTTGTAGGCTCTTAAAATATTTTTTTTATTTGTGTTCTTTAATCTAATTCTAATAATTTGATTTATTTTTCTCTTATAACATTTCATCTTAAAATCTAAAACTAATCGATGTTGGGTGCTTAGATTTTCACTTGGAATGACATTACAATCTTTACAATCTAAAGCGATCTATTTTTCTTATCAAAAATAATCAATCATATTTTACTAGATCCATTTTTATAAGTAATAATATATTCATCTCTTTTCTTAAATAAAGTGTTAGAAAATCATATAAAAAAGTAAAATCTAATAGTCTTTTTTCTACATTAGTCCTCCAAATCCATAACCACCATGAATATTTTAAAATCTTCTACCACTCTAAACGTCCATATTTAAATCTCCCAATAAATATTTTTCTTCAAGAGGTATCTTTTGTATTAATCCTCTAATTCATTCCAAAATTTTCTTTTCGTTTTACCTCCAAACCTACTTGAGGTATACACTTATAATATCGATAATCTTAGTATCAACAATAGCTTATAATTTTATCTCCACATCTATTAATATTTATAACATTATCCTTCAAACTTTTATCTATAATCACACCTACACCATTTAGTTACTTTTACCAATACCAAAGTTTAAAACCTAAACTATCAATCTCCTTGGCTTTCTTCCAAACCCATTTAGTTTCTTAAACACATAAAATATTTATCTTTCATGAATCATAATATATATTAATTCATTTATTTTCAAAAGTACGTATATTCCAAGATCTAACCTAATTTAGTATCATGGACTAACTTTGCAGCATCAGTTCATAATGTGGGAACCCTTGCTTATTTAACAACCGCACTGCGCGCGGCTCGACATTTTTTTTATTCAATTCTACATAGCGTCGCTTCCAGGGGACGTCCTAGCATTAACACAATGATTTAAAGGATTCATGTCATGATTATTTCGATAAGATTTACGCTGGTTGCCAACTACCTAACGCAATCCTCCACTTTTCACATCCGGACTTGGGACCGGCAATGGTAGTGTTAACAATAAAAAAATCCAAAAGGTGTATATACACCAAAAAAATAGCTACTAATCATCACCTACAATTGAGTGGCCTCAAAGTGTTACAGAAATGGAAGATCTGAACAAGAAGAAACACAATAAACCAAAGCATATATAACTATTTCTATACCACGTTTTCATCTTTAAACAATTGTGGCCACAAATTACTAACCTTTCTTACTTGATTGCTATCTTATTCAATAGTTAGCAAAAAAGGAAGCTCAACTTCTTTAAACACTAAAAGATTAGCCTAAAGGGCTGCTTGGTAGTATTCAAACAAGATTCAAGTTCAATCCTGCCAAAATAGAAATTTGGAACTTTAAATCCTACTATTTTGATGAATCTCGTTTCAGTTTTGGTTAAATCTAAGATTTATTAAACCACATCATTCACATGCTTCAACATATTTTAAAAAATTTAAGGGTTTCTCCCGCTCACAAATCTCAAATCCTAGAACAAAAAGACTTTAGCAAGATCTACCAGTTATTATGCTAAACAGTTTTCAGTATTAATCCTATAAAGATTTACTAAATCCTACTTGAATTTAATCGTACTTGTAGCCAAACAGGCCCTTAAAAGAGTGCTGCATCAACTACAGATCTGAACTAAGAACAAGATAATCAACTAAAGCAACCATGGCTATTCAGGGGTAAAGTTTTATCTGAAACAAAAAGATACAACCTACTAAAAACAATTTTTTTTTCTGAGTACTGTTCAGCACCTGGCAGATATCGCAACGGGGGAGCTTGGAAGTTTCGCAGTTGAGAGAGAGGCGACGGTGTTTTCCAGCAAGTTTGTTGGCAGCGTGGACTTCCACGTCGCATTTGGCGCAGAGTGCCGCCTCGTCAGCGCAGCAGATCACCGCCGCCGCCGCCGTTCTGCACGCATCGCAGCTAATCTTCATATCTCAGACGCACTTTCTTTCTCTTTTCAGGGAGATATCCTAAAGGATTTCAGGACGAAAAATAGCAACTTTTGCAAGCTAAGGGGATGATTGTGAGTCTGGATTGAGGTTTGTAGAGTAAAAGGGGGATGTTTAAGTACGAAAATCATATGAGGACATCAATTTGGTTGGAAAAGATGGCTGGAGCTGACGGGAAAATTAATGCGAATTCCCTCAGGCCTCTGCCTGCTGGCTGAATATGTGGCGCTGGTTGCCCGAGAGATTTGTGGCCGCGATAGCTTCAGGTCTTCCCAGTGTCTCCCTCGTTTTGGATAAATTTTTTTGGAAGAATTCCTTAACAGAGTGGTTGCGAAAAGGATTAAAAAAATATTAAAGAGTTATATATGAAGCCCACTTTAACTGCGAATCCATCAAATATTTTTTCAAATCAAAATCGTATTACTTCTCTGAAATTTTGGTTGGCTCATCGATTTAAAGTAGTTAATAAACAATGCTTGGCGTATAAAAAAACAACCATTCTAAAAATTCAAATCAAAACAGTTGACTTTTTTTAAAATTTATATTTTTATTGATTTAATTTAAATTTAAATTTTGTATGGCTAAAATAAATTAAATACAATCTAAAGAATAAAAAAAATGATAGATGTTGAACAGCATAAAACAGATCAAATTTAAAATTGGCATGCGAACCAAATTTGTTGATAATACTATCAAATCTCATATTTAGAATAAATCTATCAACTAAATCAAATTAAAATGTTAAAAAAAACTTTAAATTAATATGAACTAAATCCAATCGTATTGAAGCTTATAATTAAATTCTAAGAAATTATATTCTAAAACCAAAAAGTAAATTAAAAGTGAGCCGTTGGATTTGGTTTGATAAAATGATGATTGGTTCTGATTTTATATTTAATTAAATATTGTGATCTATTTTAAATATTGAACTTGGACCAAACAAACATTATTATTATTAATATGCATTGGATACCACAAAAGTCATGTAAAAAATTAAAAGGAATAAATTTGGATAGATTTCATGTTAAAAGATCAAGAGCAAACGTTCACAAGTTACAAAAGGTCTGTAAATTGACATCAACAAGATTCAAAGTCTTGGAACATAAAGTTTGTTGAAGCAATTAATTAAATATTACTAATTTTATCAAAATAATAGAGGTCTAAACAAATTATTCTACCCAACAATCCAATCCAAACCCCACTAAAAGATCTATGTTAAGGCTAACCCAATCATTATTCAAGTTGAATTTGGGTCGAGCATGTAGACCCAATTATTATTCAAGTTGAGTCGAATTGGCTCAATTACTATTCATGTTCAAGTTAAGCTGGTTCAAACCAGTTTAATTGGGTCAAACATATCATATTTGGGTAAATTGAGCTATGTGGGTCTAAAAATGGCAAGATTCATATAACAATAAATATATTAAAAGTCATATTTAGATTGGGTGGGTTTAGTTGGAGTAGTGTTTAATCAAATATTTGAACCCTCATAATATATAATTTGGTCAAGCATATTCATATCGGAACCCAAATCCAACCTACCAACTAAAACTAAAGCCCCCACAAAATATGAATGAACCTTATTTTTAAAAGTATTATTGAAAGAAATATTTAAAAACAAGGTTTTACAAGTATGAATTTTATTATTTAATATAATATTTTAATATTATATTTGTTATATGATTATTTATATAACAATAGTTCAATATATAATAACAAAGAGGATTGAATTAAAGATAATAATCTAAAATGGTTTGTCATTATTAATCATACTTGGAATCTATAATTAAATATTATTAATATAGTCAATTTTGATATTATCTAGACTTTTTAAAATTAAGAGATGCTATGGTTAGAGCTACTTTATAATATAATTATATTGGATTGGATTGGATGACTTTTAAATTCTCTAATAATTTTTTTTTTATATAAATATAGAGTTTAAAAAATTTATAAAAATGGCAAACTTACAAATTAGTCTGGATCTTGAGTTATTTAGAAAGTCCTATATGTGACATATTATTTGTATTTAAGTAATTCATAATTTAAATAATAAAGCACTCAAATTTGTGAGAAAATCACAAACTTAATTGTTCATTAAAGAATTAAGAGGAATTCAAGGATAAAGAGAGAGGCGATAGAATTACCTACCTCTGATTATAAAATATTTATCAAAGACAAATAAAATGTCTAGAAAGAAAATTACAATCTAAAGAGAAAATAAAATGAAAGAAGACCAATTGTTGTCCGTCGTAAGATGAGAGGCAAGTTTAAACTCACTTGGGAAGGCCCTTCTTGCCATAGAGAAGGCCTACCAAGGAGAATCATATCAACTTATTAATCATAAAGTAAATATGAGAAAAGAAAATGAAGTCCAACATAGGTGTGCCATCATAGGACAAGAGATATAGATTGAAAAAATCGATACTGGGGTCTTCATAATAAATTCTTAGTTTTGCAATATATCATTAACCTCTACTAAGAGAAGCCAAAGATGTCATGAAAATGCAGCAAAAAAACACCTATGAGAGATGGAGGAGAACAAATAAAGAGCAAAATATAAGAGGAAGATGCCATCAAAATTACCAAGAAACTAGAATGCACATATGCCACTATGTTACACCATTTAGAAGCTTTGCTTATCATTGCCCCCAAAAAATTTAGAATCACGAGAGTAAAGATCCAATAGTTGCACATAATCAAAGAATGCAAGCTGCAATCCAACTGCCATCCAATGCAAAGAAAAGTAGGGGGAAATGAGGACCTATCAAAAAATGATTCATGTTAAATAGATAAAGCTTATAAGAATTTGTCATTGCATATTAAACCAACTCTGATTTTTTCCACCTATTGAATCTAGCTCGAATGGTCTGCTTGATCTTGTAGAGAACAATAGTAATGCTATTAAAGTTTTGATTAAATTTCTTTGCTATTTATTTCTCTCCAAAGAAAATAGACTATGCAATGAATATATAGAAGAAACAAATTTCATTATAATTTTAAAGTATTATCAAATCTATGAATATATTCCATTACTTGCAATAAGGATGGGATGAGAAGAAATGTTGAGGTTCAGGGTAACCACCCTTATAAAATGGCATTAGAGAAAGAGCATTCGAAATATATGTGACTCAAAGATTTATTTTTAGCAACACAAAGAGGGCACAATTCAGTGTAAAAAATATTTCTAAGTCACAGAGCATCGGTAATTTGAAGAGCTCTCGAGAAGAGCATGCAATCCATGAGAAATGGGAGAACCTTAGAGAGTAATTTCTATGCAAAATGAATTCCAGCTAGGTTCACTTAGGAGAAAGCTTATAACAATCCTCATAAAGAGACATTAAGGAGGGATTCAAAGTCCCTTTCCATAATATAGTATATGCAGCATTGATAGTTTTAATATCTTGAAAGTTAATAAAAGGCCTCAAATATGAATTTGAATGAGAACTCTAGCCTAAAGAACCAAATAAAAGATTCTAAGTAGAATTATCTTGGAAGTTTTCTCAAAGTCTTTTATTATTGATTCAAGGGTCCCAAATATCGTTAAATAACCTAAGTATGCTAATAAATAGTCTTAATTTTTAGCATAATATCTAAATGTATTTTGACTTATGGAGAAGACACAAGAAATGAAGAAATCAACATTTCACCTCCACTTGAGCAACTATCACTTTAAGTTGAACAAGTAAATATGGATGAAATGGAATGATTTTTGTGAGCCACATTGATCCATCTATAATCCCCTGTAGATTTGTAGTAAATGAATATGTAGAGTCTAATAGACCTAATGTAGAAGCACCATCAAATGAAAGTGAAGCACAAAATTATATTTAGGGTGCAAGATTTCTTCTAAATCATTCTTTCATCTTACACTTATTTTGTTTAAAGTGTTTGTACTCTTAGTTGTTTAGACCCATTGGTATTTATTAGAGTTGTTGATTGGTTCCTTTTCTAAATTAATTTTATTGCCTAAGAATTTATATGAGGCAAAAAAAGTTATTGAAGTAGTTGATCATAAGTATATAAAGATAGATGTGTGCCATAGCATTCAAGGTTATGAAAATTGGACCAAATAAACAACCTATGGAATGAAAGATTCAAGATTTAATGGTTCAACCTAAGTTAAACTTCAGACTTAATTTGATGACATAATAAAATCAAAATTTATTTAAAGATGATATAATGATGTAATAATATAAATATGTGAGAAATATATAATATAGTTAAATATAATTTATTGATAAAATAATATCTTTAATAATTATAAACTTAAAGATTATTATAAAGCTTGTTAAGGTATAATTATATGTGTATAATAACTCTACATATTTGTATATTAAATATATATTTTTTTAAAAAAAATGTTATGTGCGTGTAAATATAATAAAAATATAATTTATAATAAATTTATAAAATGTTATTATAAATTTAATTTTCTTGAAAAATTATATTATAAAATATATTTTATAATAATAATATAAAATTTAAAACAAAATTAAGAAGTAAAGATTGTTTAATATTTTCTATTGATGGCACTTCAATGATTGTTTAAAACAAAATTAATTGAGAAGATGACAAGGCATGAGAAATATAAAAGGAAAGATGGTTTATTAAGAGATCTAGTTGATGGTGAAGTATAAAAATAAATTGAGTTATGACACCTTGACTTTTGATTTCTATTATTGTCACCTTGGATTAGAATTAAATAAAACTCTTTTGTTCTATTAAAACCTATATTAGGAGTGAAAGGTCTATAAAATGGCATTAATGTTTACCTCTAGCCACCAATTCAATAAATATATGAATTATAACAAATAGGTTTTACTTGTAATGTTGCAAGAAATAACACTTTATCATCTGTGCAGCTCTATTATGAACTATTAATGATGTTTTTGTATATAGAATGTTGTCTATGTGGAACATTAAGATAAATTTGCTTGTTTTTATTGTGATTAATAACATATTATTTTAAGGAGTTTACTAAAAGTAAAATTTTGTCACAAGTTAGCAAATTACACATTGTGTTAGATAAAGATAGAAAATTTGGAGCTAGAAGTTTAAAAAAAAAAAGAAAGAAACACAAAATAAAGAGAGAAGAACAATCTATTAATTCCATAAGATGGGAAAGAACACTATTTTCATTGATTCTTCTTATTAGGAGTATGACTTATTGCATCATAAATTAAATGTTATGCATATAAAATAATATTTTTGATAATTTCATTAAAACTTTGGTAGGACATGATAAATTAAATGTTAATCTACAAGCATAATAATATTTAATGTGCATCAAAATAAGGCAAGAGTTGAACCCTTAAATTCAAGAGAATGGTACTTAAGTTTTGTTATCAGCTTGCTTCATGATGTTGTATAATAAGAAATCATTGTTCTGTGAGTTCCTTGAAAATATAAAATACATAATGGTTGTGAATCAAATATTTCTAGGTGAGTCCATTTTGATGAGTACATGATAGTAGGAATAAAAGTCATGATTTTCATTTTATTATTAAAGAATTTATTTCTATAGCACTAAGGTCTTATGGTATATCAAAATAAGTTATGAATATTATTGTGAAATTTCATGATTTCTAAAAATATTTATGTTAAAGGATATTAACTTGATGATCTTGATAGGCTCATGATAATAATAATTATTATATAAAGATATTTTTCTATCATCTTTTATGCCATGATTCATTTACTCATCCACTTAATAGAGAAAATTAGGCTTGTGGCTTTAAGAATTATAGATGAATGTATCCATTTGAGAGTGCTATTATTTTATTTAAATAATGATTTTTATAATATATATGATATTTAATTAATTTAAAATCAATAATGTATATTTTTTCTAACATTAAAAAATTACATAAGCAATAATGCACAACTTGAGAGCTCAAGTATAGAGAGATAAATTATTGAGAAAGGCATATCATTTAATCTAAATATCTCAAAAAATCTAATTTGATGTACCAATACACCAAATCATAAAAACTTCTAGCTAATTATTGATTCACGTATAAAATTTTAAGTGTTAAAATTCTTATAGCAAAGGAATATCTTTGTCAACCTTCAAAAAATTCATTTAAAGATAAAAGAAGCATCCAAATGCATGCTTTAAGATTAAAATTTATATTCTAATCTTGTTCATTCAATTATCCTATGATTTCAAATTTAGTGATGTACATATATGAGTGTTAATTGTTTCTCTTTATCACTGTTAGTTTATATTTAAGCCATGATAGCCATTATGGGTGCTACTTCAACTTATTTTGTATGGTTGTATTGCTTGCTGCCTATTTCATGGTGTAACCTATTATTGTTCAATGTATTCTTAATTTAAACTTTAACTTTAAGTATAGTTCAATGTTTTCTTTTTGTAGTAATGGCTTTTTAGATGGAGTTATTATTAGAGTGGTTTGATGGTTTGAACTTCTCTCAAGTTTTTATCCGATCAATTATTAAATATATTTAAGAGATTTCTAGGAACAAGTTATTTTAGTATTTTATTTTACTAGCAAGAGCAAGTGCAATTCATTTGGACAAAAAAAATTTAAAAATTTTAAAATATATATATTAAAAAATTATTATTAGTAAAAATAAGAGTAAATTTTTTTATAATTAATTTTGGATTGATTATAATAATTAATGAATTTAGTTAAAATGATTGTTATGGAATTATTGTAAAATATTAGTTTACAATAACAATTTTGATCAATTGTTAAAGGTTGTCTCTTTCACATCAATGATTAATAGTTATTATTAGATTACTGCAAAGAGTGACCTATAGTAGCAAATTTGAACCATTATTGTAGAATATAATTTCAAAACAATATAAATTTTTATTTTTAAATTGTTACCAAAAAGTAGTCTGACTAAAGTATTCTCAAAACTACAACAATAATAATTTTGCAATAATTTTGAAATAATTATAAATAATTTTACAATTTCAAAATTATGTTATTGGTGCCTTTTTGTGGTATTAATTTGATATAATGCTAGGGTGTATTCATAAAGTGTATGGTTCTTCTAGAACTTTAGATTCATCATTAAGGTTGGATGAATGGCTTTCTCCATATGACAAAATTATATGAATTTCCACATAAAATTTACATCCCTCCATGTAAGTATAGTGGTTGTTGTCTATTATTTTTCTATTATTATTTGTGAATTAAGGTTACTTATTATTTGCATATTTCATGGAGATGATTTATGTTACACTTAATTGTATTATTATAGTATTATAATATTGTAATTTTTGGAATTTTAAAGAATCATATGGATCCTTAAAAGAGTGGGGAATCAAGATTAGCCATCACAAGGATCAAGCATTAATGAAAAGTAACCAAAGGATATATCAAGAGGTGGTCAACCAATGTAATTTTCTTGCATTTAAATGAAAATATGTATTATAAATGGCTCAATCCACTCCTTCCTCATGAGATAAGATAATGGGTGGGTATTTTCTCAATTTCTTCTACCCTTCAAGGAGCTAGATCATCGCACTACCCATCAAGGAATAATCTATATCACCCATGATTCAAAACCACTCCAACCACCTCCAATCACCTTGTATTTTGATGGAACCAACCCTCACAATAAAAAATTAAATTTTCCATGATCAAACTTATAAGGAAGTGATATAATATGCACTTTGACATGTAATGAATAATTATTTATGGTTTAAAAGGATTTTGCATCTTTTTATCCTCTTTGGCTGAAGAATTATAGATTGTTTGAAATGAAAATTTGAAGGGATTTTTCATCTTCTTATTCACTTTGGCCTGGTGGCTAAGAACCCATAATTTTTTGTGAACTCAAGTTAGATTTTTGTTACTTCTATGTTGCATGATAAATCTTCATCTTTTACATCTCCCACTCATCCTCTTCATCATCTTAGCACTCACTACAACCCTCTCACCCACTTATAAAAGAAAATCTAAAAGCAACATCAATTAGCCAAGCCTTTGCTAAAACCCCTAATTCCAACTCCATTTCCACTATAGGCCTCCAACCTTACCCTCATTTTTTTGCCAAACTCTACATCTTCATTACCTTCCCATATAAACCTAATCCTCTCCACATATACCATAAAACAATCACATGGCTTCTCCAAAATTTCAAAACCTAGAGATTTGCAAAGTACCTCATGATGACAACATAATTATGATAAGGTTTGGATGAAAATTTTTCTATACAACTATTATTAGTTAACTATAAAACATAATAGATCTAAAATTTTATTTAATTTTTATTTTTTTTTTCTCACCTTCTTTCATTATGTCCCTCTCAAAGAGATCACATATACTCTTAAAATATTTTAAGAATGCTATATTTAAAATTGCAATAAGATTAAAAAAAACTCAAATTATGGTGAATAAAAATTGGATAAAATAAGTAGCCATTATTATTCAACATATAATGTAAAATTATTAGAACTTAGTGCCATGTCAATTACTTTACCTCCTTGTGTAAATCATTATTATAGTCTCAACCTGCTTATCATGACTCCTTAATTCAATGCTAGATTAACATCCATCTATTCTTTAATTTCTTTGACTCCCATACCTCTAGCAAATATCCAAAATCCTAGTGAGGTGGTAGGTATATTTATGGTAATCTTATATGATAAATTTGTCTTATTTTGTATTAATCATATTTCTTTACCATTTATGGTTGTGAGCATGGCTTCTGAATGAGAAAACTGATTTTTTTTTTTTGTATAGATTTTGATCAGAAAGATTTATTCACATTTCAAATAATTTTGAAAATTTTTATTTGAATTTTATATACATAATTACATTGATTGATTTATCATGTGCATTACATTTCAGGGTGGTGTTAGAGCATCGATGCTTTCATTGCTTTCTTGCATGCATAAAAATGATTGTTTATTGTTTATTGCATTAGTGTATGTGTGTTATTAGTAGTACTTGCTTCATGATTCTAATGTGAGCTTCATATGTCATTGAGGGGTTTTCGTACTCTAATTATGATAGATAAGTTTCAATGTCACCAATCTGTAATGATATTTTTTACATAACTTGGCCAATCAATCGTAGCCCCAACTAAGGTATAATCTCTTATGTTCTCTAGCCCTTCTTTATATTTAAGAAATGGTTGCACACATCACATGTATGCTCTTTACCTTTTATAATCAAACATTTGTTGAGTAGGATAGGCTCTACAAACTTGGGTTGCCTCCTTAAGCAAGGTAATTCTCTTTTAATGTGGTACAAAGGAAACTGTTTGATCATATGTCAGCAATCTCTAACATTGCATGCATGATCTGATCAATTAATGCTTGATTATGAGCCACAAGACCCATTAGATTCCTTTATTGCCTACTAAAAGGACACCATGTATGATCTTATCATGCCACATAATCTATATAATCACATGTCCTAGCTACTTAAATACTCTAGCTAACTTTCTAAGCATGCTAAGAAATTATAAGTGTGATAAAAATGATAATAGTCCTAAAATCCATGAGGCTTGACCACTTTTCCTAAAGTTAAAACCATAAATCTATAATCATATAAGAGATTATACTAAGATGCCCTTTGACATTTACCTTAAGCACTAGATTTCCTTAGGTTACGTAATGTGGTTTAGTAGACAAACTCTAGGTTGCATTATTTGATCTTATGTAATCTAATGAGCCTCCTAGCCCTTAACTCTAGAATTCCTTAATATATCCTTAAGTGACTTAGCATACTTCCCCTAATATTTTCCAATTGACTTAGTAATCCACCATGCACAACCTTAGATGATCAAAATCCTCCTAAGCACTACTTGTCCACTTAAAGTGTATCTTTAAGATATCCATGAGTAGAACAAATATAATACTAAAATATCTAATAAATCTCTTCTAAAATATAGCAAAGCTATAAAAAATTTTAATATTAGCAAATGATATAAAATTTGGCTAATCAATGGTATTTTAACTTTGTGTGAACAAGCTTATGTTTAGAAATGATAACTATAAAGTTAAAATAAAATGTGACATCTTGACTCATAAAGAGATGCTTCTCTAAAATGATCAAAAATTTATTTAATCTAAACTTGTCCAAAATCAATCCAAAATCATTAGATATCTATCTAATTTGGATTTCATCATCCTTGGCTGATCCTAAATCAAGTAATGACCAATCTTAGGTTAGCTTTGCATAAACCTAAGTGATTAGGGTCTAGCCTATCCTAATTGATTATAAGTGATCCATCAATCTTCCATAGTATCTTCTAGTCAATCAAAATTTGGCTAATGGTTTTCTCTACGTAGTCTCATATGACACTTGTGTTGTTTAATGACATTCCCACATGGGTTTAACAACTTTTAAATGATCCTAAATGGATTAGTAACTTGATCCTTAGGTTATTCTAATGATCTTTGAATGTATAGTGGACCTTTTTACCTCCAAATTTTAACCTTTTATAATTAAACATGAGTGAACTAGTTATTTACCTTATTATTTCTAGTTAACTCAAAGCTAAGTAGTGGTTTACCTAACTAACCTTAGATGATACTAAGATTATTTAGTGAATAAGTGAATTTTAGGCTAACCTTTTACCATATAATCATATGGTCCACCTTAGGGTGAAACATGCAAATTCTTATGGTCCCTTAAAATTAATAATTTATTACACATTGGAACCTAAGAGCCTCGAGTGGATATAAGCCTTTTCACTAATGTTGAACTCTTAATCATTAGACATTAATCTTTAGATCTAATAGATTATTCTTCACTTTAGTAACGCCTTGTCTTATACCTTCATTATTGAATCTAAATCTACTCATGGAGTGAAGCAGAACCTCTTAAGCACTTGAGAAATATGCCTGAGTTGAGCAGGACTATGGAAAAGATGTTAAGAAAAGCTTAGAAAATGAGAAATCTCACTATGTCAAAAAATCTAGTACAATAATATCTCTTTTTCTCTTTTTGGGAGATAGTGTTGAGTAGTGAAAGTACCAAAAAAGTTAAAAATCTATAAAAAAAGATTTCCACCTCCTCTAAAATCCCCCTTTTTTATACAGTTAAAGAGTAGATACATAAAAAAAAGTACATATAAGATAAGTCAGTTACATAGAAAAAAAGGATTCACTAGTGGAAGAGAGTGAGATATGTCAAGTCGCGAGTTTAGAAGTGTAGTTGTTGATGTTGGCAAGATGATTGTCTATGTGTATCTGATAGTAGTCACCCATATGTGTAAGTTTTAAATATAAGGAAGAATGTTGTATATTAATTTCTCTTTGAATGGTCTTCTTATTTTACTTGATTTAGAGCTAGTCTTCTCATATGAAGAGGTTTGTTTGAGTATGATTACAATGGTTTTTAATTAGGAGTCATGTAGACACCACACTGATCTTATGGGGTACTTATTGAATGAATCAGGTATGACATTAAGGTATGATGTACTATCTCGAAAGATAGAAACATCACCCTACAATGGTGTTTTAATTAAGAGTCATGTAGACACCATGCATAATGGACCAAATTACCTAATAAAGACTCCTGAGGCTGATAGGTCTTCGTATATATGAGAGATATTTCTCTTACTTTACATGAAAAAGTAAAATAGTATTTATTTTAAATGGGGTTCTTTAGTTCCCTATGAAAGCAAGCTTCCATAGTTAATTACATCCCAAGAAGTTAGATTTTCTAAGAATACTCTCGATTTAAGAAGTCAATCAATATCTCCAAAGATTTTAAGGTTATACTATCAAAAGATTGGATATTTTTGGAAAATCAAGTGGGAAAGTTCAATTTAGAAAGACTTACTTTGGATTCCAAAGGAAGATAAGTAGGGAGCACTCATGATACTAGGAAGCCTAATAAGCACTCTAACCTATCCTATGGTGAGGCTTTATATGTTTTAAAGAGAAAGTTTGTTTTAATTTGAGTTGGAATTTTTTATTATAATGTTAGGACTTATAATCTATCAACACAAGATTATGAAAATTCCTAAGAGGTGAGGATTTATACTCATAGCCCGAAGAAAACAAGCAACCTAGGATCTTAAATCTAAGAAGATTTAGCACAAGCTAGAAGCACGACCTAAATCTAAGAAGAAAATGGGACATAGTGGTTTACCTCCACAAAAGAGAGTAAACTCATCCCAACTCTTCTGGACTTACAACTGGTTGGAGTGTCCGCCAGCTAACATCCCCTATGATTCAAAACCATGTAAGTCAGTCTTATGTAATTACAAGATAGCCATGCTATTATTTAATTAAAAAAGGAGACTAAAGTCCTAACTCACTTGTTAAGAGACTAGATCATGACTGGCATGAAAACATGACTTAGACTAAAATGCAAAATTTATAATTTTTATCCATTTTGATACATTGATTTGGACAAAGTCTTGGGACAATTATGTCAAAATGCATGATGAAATAGAGTTGTTGGCTAAATCAGCAAGAGAAGGTGTTCTCCACTATAAGGGATGCCCTCATGAGTTAAGCATTCCTCTATCATGCAACAGTAGAGACCCTCCTATTCAAGAAAGAAATAAGATGATATGCATGATATTAGAACATACATCATTCAGCTAAAGGGTTGATAAATCTTTTAATTATCTTGATTATAGCCTAAGCTTTAGAATGAGGTTATGAGTTATTTTAAATTTAATTATGGGTTATTAATGGGGTAAAAAATTAATTTTTATCTTAAGGAGCCTATTACATCCAGGTCACACATTCAATCATCAATCTTAAGAAACCTATAAAATCATGTCATTTCTATTGCACAAGATAAACATAATGATCAAGCATTCATAGATTCCATAAAATAATAAGAGGCTAGTGCGGTAGTATCTGTACACCCCGAAAAGAGAAGAAATTGGGTAGCCAAGCTCTACCCTTATACAACCCAGATTATAATAAAATTTTACAATTAAATTGAATAGATGTTATGGGGGTCATCATTCTTCATCTTTTATTCTTTATTTAGATTTGATTACACTCCAAGGCTTCACAGGATCTCCCGGGACTTTGCCTTCTAGTCATTGCTCATCCTAAACCTCATAGAATTAATTATAATTCTTATTGCAAAATTACATGTTTATGAAAAGTAAAATCTAACTACACCTACAAGATAGATGCTACCTAAACATACATTCAAACCCAAGAAGTTATATTCCATAATTTAGACTTAGCACCCTAGACATGGGTAACCAAGCCCACCTATCCTAATGTGAATTATATAAAAGGGTATAAGCAACCTGCAAGCAAAAGTATTTATATTTATTTTATTTTTAGCAACCCCTTTAGCATAATCCCCAATAGAAAATAACATTAGGCTAACAATAGCCAACATCCAGTTTATGCACATCAATCCTAACATCCATTCTAAAATATTACATCACAAAATAAAACACAATATCATAACATACATTATCCTAACTTAGAGCTAGAAGTGGTGACTTAGCATTCTAATATGGGTGCTTAAGCTTAGTGTGGTATATCTTAGTTAGGCTTTAGAATTATAATTATCTAAGTTTGGAATTATTTAATTTAAATATGAAGAATGGTTTCACTTTAAGTTATTTAGAGGATTGGTGGATTTTAATTTTTTTTCTTTTATTTCATTTGGAATTTACTTAGCATCAAATGGTTGTAAAGAGAGAAAGGGAGTTTAATCTCATTCATCCCTTCCCTAAGTTATCTTCTAAAGCATATTACTATAATTTTCTAAGTTCTTTTAGTGAATGATTTATTAAATATTTTATTAATCTTAAGTTTGGGTTAACCTTAAAGAATTCTATTCAACATGAAAGGCATCATAAGATTAATAAACCTGAATTGTCATTACATAAATAATGTTGTACCATTCCTTTTCTTCATTAATAACATGCCTATTTTTAACTTAGAATACATATACATGCAATGCATTTTGGCATACATAAATGATTATGAATGCATATACTTTTAGTAGAAAAGTAGGATTTTGATTCTTTAAATAAATACACATACACATGTATTAAAGATTTAAATAAGTATGTGTCATTCTTTAAACCAAGAAAGTGAGATAAACTAAGACCTCTTTGGGAATACTTAAAGCCTCGTATTTCCGGGATGTCCAGATGATATACTTGCTATCTTAAATACATATGAATGTGTACACAACCATGAGAATGAAAATCATGCAAAATATTATATTTTAGTGAGTCATTTATTCATGTAAAGTAAAGTTCTATCCAAATTCTAATATATGTACACATAAGAGTGAAATTAAATAAGTTTGTGCCTTTGTTAATTAGGAAAGTGAGGTAATCTAAGACCTCTATGGGGCTACTTAAAGCCTCGTATTCTTGAGATGTCCAGACTATAAACTTATTTATATTCAAATATATGTAAAAACACAAATGAATCATAATAAAATAATACTTCAACATGATTAAGTTATAAACAAATGTAAATCATTTAGAATATTCATAACTAACATCAATCTAAATCTTCATTTGTAATTTTGAAAATAATTTTAGAATTTATTAATGATAATAGCCACACATATAATAAGATTTATCTAACACATGCAACTTACACATAATTAAATTCAATTGATTCTTTATTTGAAAACATGAATGGATGATATCAAAGGACATACAAAATTTATAATGATTGAAAAAGAATAATCAAACACTTCCACATAATCCATTTAACTACATTAATTCTTAAGAACAATCATGTTAAATAAAATCATTTAATGTTAATCTTAAGTTTCTTATGAATTTGATTTTGGTTTTGAATTATTAAACTTAAGAGGAAAAATAATATTTGTTATTTTTCCCCATCCCATGTGAGTGATTTAATGTTTAAAGAAAGAGTAATTAAATGAATTTTATGGGTTGATTAAGTTCAAATCTTTAAGCAAATGATTTAAGTTTCTCTTTTTTATGCTCCTTAATTTGATTAACCATCAACCATGAGCCTCCAATGATATGCAAATGAGAAATTAAAATTGCAATGCACTTAGGGACCAAATGCAATGAAGCTCATGATTAAGAGTTAATTAAATTAGAGAATAATCTATTTAAGTACTTATATGATCTTTCCACACTCATGGGTTAACCATAATTTCATTAGGGATCTTTATGTTATTGAACACATAAGCAAGAACCCACAAATTTAATTTGAGTTATCTGGTCTAATTACTATTTTAATTTGATTTAATTTCATTCTTAATTGTTTAATCATTCCTTAATTAATCCATAAGTTAATTAGCCCTCTTAAATGAAATGGATTTGGGGAAACAATTAAGAAAGAGGTCTCAATCACTCCCCTTCATCATTTCATAGTTAAAAGTGATTAATCAATTTTAATTAATTAATTTTTACTATTTTGCATTTTTAAATATTAAATCAATTAATGAGAGTAATTAAGGTTTGAATTTCATATTCTCCCAATTACCTAGCCAATAAATCCCAAGAAAATTATGGGAGGAGGAGGACATCTTAAGGAATCAACACATCCAATTTGAGATTAATTAACCAAGTAATTAAAACTTAATTAAGGAAATTAAAAAAATAAAACTTTAATTAAGCAATGTTCATTGTTCAAATAGTACAAGTTTTATTTTTATTAAATTCTCTTCTATTGTTTACCCTTTCCAAAATGGATTTACTCATATTTTTAGAATTTTTCTACAATTAGTTATGAATTTTTGAAAGTTTTGGCTAATTAATGGCATTTTTAAACTTAATTAACCCCTAATCCCGTCAGTGCTATGTGTGAGCTGGCATGACAATGCTTTCCACATGGCCATAGGATAAGGCACTTAAATCATCCAACGCGGCGTGCTAAGTCGGCAGCGGCAGCTGACGCACTTTCGTCCCCACTGTCCGATTTGAAATTAATTTCGTGGATCTTAACGGATTAACTCAAGATTTCTAATGAATTAAATCATCTATTCTAATCATGTTGAACAGATGATAGATGATCCTTCATCCCTGAGCGATGGAAGGAGGACACTATTTGCCCTCCTCCACTCGATCTGAGCTCGTCGGAGCTCGTGAGGCATTGATATCAACTCCAAAATATTTGGGGAAGAGATCTAAGGAGATCCCATAGTGGAAATCGCATGAAATCAAAATTTCTTTTACAAAACACCAACACATAAGAGGATTTCTATGGTTTGCCAAAAAATTACCTCATTGAAGCTCAAGACTGGCGGTCCAATGATGAGGTAGCCTTGAAGAGGCGCATTGAGAAGCTCATGAGTTTCCTCCCCGTCGGTAGCTCTGTGGAACAAATGTCATTACAATAGTCTCCGTAGTTGGTCTAAGAGTTATCTCTGGTGCTTGAATCAATCTGGAATCGATTCATTTTGACTCCGCCAGAGCTTGGGGAAGGTGTGGGAGAAGTTAATTGAAGTTTGGTGAAGTTCAAGTGGGGTTGGAAGGCAGAGGGCTTAGTTTCACTCGGGTTTGGTCTCGTTGGCAATAGGGAGCATGAGAGGGTTTGGGCATGCTTACAAACACTCACTGAAGCTCTGTGTTGTTTGAATTTGATGGGGAGGAGTATACCATCCTCCCCAATTGATCCAATTGCTAGGATCAATTCAACTTTTGGTAATCATTCGGTCGGTGTAGGATGTTGGGAATGTCAGTAATGGGATGAGGTGGAGGGAATCTGGAGGAATTGTGGTGGTGGTGTACCTCCTCCCCCATGTGTTCTAATGGGAAAGCTTGGGTTAACTCATCCTCTCTTGACCCATGGCTGACTCAGTCATCTTTGGGTCAAGTGAGCTAGTTGTCTATATGTCCAAAATGGGCTAAAGGTGGCTGTCAAAGGTTTGGATAGGTATGACCATCCAAATGGAGATTTTATCTCATTTGGATGGGTTTACCCAATAGGTTTTGGCCTAATATATTTTGGGTTTTTTGACTCCATGGTGAAGGATGGGTCATGGCAAGTTTGGTTGGGTTTGGACTTGGTTTGGATGGGTTTGACTCAATTTGACTCATATATGTCAAAATGGGTTCAAATGGGTTCAAATACATTGACCAATTGGATTGGGACAAATGTGTTCAAAATAATGATTTGGGATGTTTTGGTTCAATTGGTTTAGTTTGATTTGAAGTGGATTTGATTTTGACTCATATGAGATCATATGGGTCAAATGGGCTAAGTTGACCAATTTGGCCAATTGGCCAAATTGGCTTGGGTGATGAGTTGGTTTAAGTTCAATTTATGATTTGAGAATGATTATAAGTGTTAATTTATATTGATTTGGATTAGGGAAGAGTTTGATTCAATATGATCCTTTAGGTCAAATTGGGATGGTCAATTTGGGTTTGATCAGTTCAATTCAATTGGATCATGTTCAACAATCAATTTGTGATGAATTTGAGTCATTGGTTTCAATCAATTTGATTTAGGATTGAATTTGGCCCAATTTGTCCATTTAGTTCAAATTGGGTCAAGAGCCCAAGTTGGCTTGATTTGATTTAATTGATGGTCAAATCATATTCAGTACTTAATTTATGATTGATTGAAGATATTTGTTTCAATAAATTGAGTTTGAAATGAAGTTTGGTTCAATTTGATTCATATAGGGTAATTGGGTCAACTTGGTTCAATTTGTAATTGGTCAATCAATGATGATCAACAATCATTGTAGAATGTATTGAATAAATTGGTTCAATCCAATTTGGGTTTAATTGAGATTTGTATCAAATTGGTCCTTTAGCTCACTTTGGGTCAAGTGAACCAAATGGGTCAATTGAGTTGAATTAGTTTGAATTGAGTTTGATGATTGATTTAGGATTTATTGATGGCTTTGATTGCAATTGATTTGGGTTTAATTGATTTTGACTCATTTGGACCCTTTAGGTCAAATGGGCCAATTTGGATTGTTTGGATTCAATTGGTTTGATTGGTTCGATTGTAGGTATTGGAAAAGTTTAAAATAGAGATTTTAATAGTTGAAATGCTTTTGTGAAAATCAATTAGATTGGTTTCAATTGAATAGGCTTTTGGTTGGATCCATAGGATGATGATGGAATTGGTTTAAGTTAAGGGTTAAGTTAATTTTTCTTGGAGCTTGGATATGAAATGAAATCTGATTAAGTTTGGTTGTGCTAGCTTGGGGTTTGGTTTTGGATAAGCAGATAAGCACTAGTCATGGTTTAGGTCATAGGATAAATTGGGCCTATCTACTTTAAGTTTTGACTTAAGCTCGGGGAATGCTTTCTTAAGTCTCTAGGCTTGGGTTTAGTGCTCCCTTAATCACTAGAAGTGTCCAGTGAATAGAAAAATCTCAGTATCTAGAAACTCTTAAGTCTAAGAAAGGATGAGTCAATCCTCACTCTAAAAGTGAGGTCGACAATTGCTTGATTAGGGTGATCTCGCTTTGCATTCTCCTTACCTAGAATGATTTTTTATGGGAGTGACTCACTTGTACATATTTGTTGCACATTATTATATGTTCTTGTCTTTGTCCTTTATTCACCTTTGAGTACTCGTTGAATGTGCTTGCACATCTTAAGTATACATTTTTCTCTCCAATTTTTATGCTCCTTGTAGAGGTGACTTGTAAAAAAGGAAAGAAGAATAGAAAGAGATTAATTATGATTATTAAGAAATTTAAAAAAGCCTTTTTGATGTTTACATCACATCACTTTTGGCTTAACCCTTTCTTTTGGAATTTTCATACATTATGGACCATAAATGGAGTTTGAACACCCTAGATATGGATTTATTTTGTAGTTCTTTATCGTAGAAATTACCTTGCATCCTTTTTGTTGAGTTCTTCTTATTGGTCAAACCAAACACTCATTATGGACTCTAAAAGATCTCACAATAATGTTGATCCCACTGAGCAATAATCGAGTCTTCAAAGAAAGAAGAAGACCAAGAATCAAATAGAATTTACCATTACTCCTCCAGTTGAAGATAGTACCTCAGTAGGCAAGCTTAGAGTGAATTTCCTGCTTCAACCAAAGGTACTGAGAGGGACTCAAAGTGGAGATGATTACCCTTTTTTTGTAATTAAAGGGGATTACCCTTTGTCCATAATGGAACATTCCTTTATCTAGAGTGTGAGGGAGACTCTGAGTCTTTGCAAGTAAGAGAAGGAAGAAGAAGAAGAAGAATAAGAAGAAGATCATCTTATTCGATGAAGAAAAGATTTTGTGAGTAGGTTGGAAAAAACTCCTACTAAGCAAATGATAGTGAAGGATTGTCTTCCTGAGAAGGAAGAAGAAGAAGAAGAAGAAGAAGAAGAAGAAGAAGATCCTTTTATTCAATGAAGAAAAGTTTTTGTGAGTAAGTTTGCAAAAACTCCTACTGAGTAAATGATAGTGAAGGATTGTCTCACTATGGTATGACTCACTCCTTTTGTAACTTTGTTGGCCTTGATATGATTTTTTATGATACTTTTAATCTATATAGCTCAATGTGTAGAGTGTTTAGGAGTTAGTAGAGAGAGAAGATGGACAATCACTAGCTCCCGCAGCTGCCCCTTTGGAAACTTAAGGTAGTTTAGAGAGAATAGTTTATCTCACAGTGGGCGCATTGTTTGGACAAAATTTGAATGAGGTGATTGTTTGTTTGATTAAATAATGAATTTCTTCTCTAATAATAATGCTTTTGATTTATCGTCATATCATTATAATTCATTTGTCTATACTTAACTACAATAATTCTCATCATGCAGAGGTGACTACAATTCTACTAAGTGCTGACTTAGCAACTTTGAGTCTTCCATTGGGGCAGATCTTCCTCCTCTAGAGATGGATGTTGTATCCCCAACTTTTTCAACAATTGGAAAGACCAAATTCACTTCTATGAATATTCAAGAGTTGATGATGAGCTTCTCTCCATCATCTTACTATGACAATGGTGAGTCTGAGAATAATAAGTTTTCCACCCAAAGGGAGGTGACTTTGATGGAGAGCCCCTACCATCTATCTTTTCTGTCGTGTTCAATATTTGCAAGAGAGAGTTGCTTTCCTTAAAGATGGTGTGAACTCGGTGGGGCAGGGGCTGGTAAAGTTGTGGGAGAAGTTGGAGGCTAGCAGCTAAAGTTGAGTCTTAGTAGAGGTTGGCAAACATAAAGACCAAGTTGACTTCATTTTGCTATTGTGTCAAGTCGAATGGGTCTTCTATCTTCATCATAGATGTTAACTTTATATTTAATTACTTGTATAATAAAAGGGGACTCATCTAAGAATGACACTCGGATCTAATTATTAAATAATTTAAGAAATGGTGTAATAGAGTAGTTGTGAGGGCATGAAAAACTTTTTTGTAATAGAAGATACTTAATAAAAAGAACACTAGTATTTTTTACTCACCTTTATTTTGTGTTGAGTCCATTGTATCTTATGTTTGGTTGTGAGTGAATACATTAGTTTTTATCATGATGTGTGTCTCTTAATATCTTTGTGAGATTTGGTAATGATTTTCTTAATTTAACGCTTGATGAGACACATTTTCAATTATCAATCTTATAAATTCTTCTAATTGCAATTAAGTGAGCCCTTATTACCTTCCTTCTTAGCTTCACAATGAGTCAATTTCTACTTTTTTTTGCTCATTCCTTTTCTTTTTGTGAGCTCTTCCATGAGTATGATCATGGCTTCCTTGAAAAAAGCATCTGCTACTTAAGCGGCAATTATGGAAAATGGGTTGCTTATTCTTAATCTGGTGGTAGACACTCTTGTTTTCTAAGGATATTGCTATGACAATTTGAATTATTTAGTGTGAGTGGGCCATGAGGATAAGCAAATAAACACCATAAGGTGAATGAGTTGTTCATCCCCTTAAATCATTTTTGGTTTGGCCATTGATTTCCTCTTTGTATTGAGTGGGTGAAAATTTGAGTTTCTTTGGAGTGGTACTTACCCAGGTGTTAGTGAATTCTATTGCCAGTATTACAACTTTCCTCCTACTTGAGGCAAGAGAAGTTCAAATGGAGACAAACTCTCTTTTGTCATGTCTTCTCTATAAAGGGCAAAGATGGCATTGTTTAATTTTTGACAATTTTATAAAAGATCACAAGATTGGGAATAATCAGAAACTATCATTCCAACTTTGTTTTGTTTAAGTGTTTGATAGGGTGTTCAGTGCCAATTGAGCTTACTCCTTTTATTGTGTGTAAAGTCATGGTTCTTGAGGATAGTGCTCAAGGAAAATAGATTCTAAAGAAGATCGAAAAAATGTTGAACATTAAGCTTTCCTTTCAATTTAACAAATTCCATGAGTATCTCTATAGTAAGTACTCACCACTTTAGTAATTTGTTATTATTACTCACTAGCATATACCACTTTTTTTTTCACTCTCTTTTCTATAGGGAATGATGTCTCCATTCCCTTTCCTTCAAATCTTGAGATCCTCAAGTTTTTTGATGAGCTCGAGGAAGGCAGGAAAGGTGGTAACAAACCTACTTATGTTGAGGCTGCCCATGAGAAGTAGTAGGGCTAAGTTCAACTACAATGAAGTCAATATGAGGTCAACAAGCACTACCACTCATACCCATCCAAGGAGTGCTAAAGGAAAGGAGCCAATGGATGAATCCAGCTTCTTTGCCTTCAAGATAATTATACCCTTGACTTGGTTGATCCAACAAGTGAAGCCTTCAAATTGGGGTAAAAAGTTTTCTTTGATCAGGTAGACATGCTCTTCGAAGAGCTTCCTAAGGGGTGTGTGGTGTTTTTATTTAGAATCGTAAGGACACCACACAAATCTTAGGGGATACTTATTGAGATGATCAAATATGACACCTAAGTAATGTACTATCTCAAAAGATATAACATTATCATATAATGGACTCAATCACCTAATAAGAACTTCTAAAGCAGATGAGTCTACGCATATACCAGAGATATTTAATTTCCCCCACTTTACATGGATAAGTAGAGTAAGATTTATTTTAAGTTGGGTTCTTAAATTCTCTATAGGGGCAAGCCCTCATAGTTAATTATATCTTAGGATATATAAATCTTTTAAGAATACTCTCAATTAAAGTGAATGTTTGACATCTATATAGATTTTAAAGCTTGACATTAAAGGTTTGTTAATTTTGGGAATCAAGTAGGAGGACTCAATTATGAAGTGTTCTTAATAAAATCCAGTTGGAAAATAAGTAGGAAATTCCCTAGGATATTGGAAAGCCTAGTAAGCATTCTAATTATCCTATCATTAGGCTTTATATTTTTGAAGTAAGGAATTAAGATTGTTTAAGTTGGCATTTTATTAGAAATCTAGGACTTATATTTCAACAAGACAAGATTGTAGAAATGTCTTTGAGGTGAGGACTTACACACATCGCAAAAGAAAAACAAATAGCCTTTACACCTATATCTAAAGTGCATAACATAAGCTAAGAGCTCAACTTTATTCTACTCGGGGAAGTGGGATATATTGGTTCACTTCTACTAGAGGGAGTGAGCCAATCCTGACTCTTCCATGCTTACAACCACCTGGAGTGGCCACCATCTAACACCTCATATGATTCAAAATAATGTGGTCGATCTTATATTAACATAGGATGTATATGTTGTTATTTATTAAGAATGAATCTAGAGTCCTAAACTCACTTCTTAAGAGACAAGATTATAACTAATATGAAAATCATGCCTTAGGCTAATGCAACATAATTTTATAAATTTTTTTATTCCATTTTGATTCGTCATTTTGGACTCAAGTTTGGGAAGGTCTTATGCCTACATGCATGATGAAATAGAGTCATAGGCTAAAACAAAGAAAAGGGGTGTTCTCCACTATAAGTGAACAACTCTCACAAGTCAAGCCATGTCCCTTATCATGCAAGAATGGAGAAGACCCCCTATTTGCAAGAGTGAAATAATATGCATGAATGTTGTTAAAACATACAACCATACAGCTAATGGGTTATTAAATCTTTTATTTTCTTGATTATTGTCCTAGGTTTTCAAATGTGGTTATGAATTATTTAAATTTTAGTAAAGTTGTTAAGCTGGAGGTAGAAAATTTAATTTTTCTTAAAGAGCCTAACATATCTAGGCCACACACCAAAATAATCAATCTTTAAAAACACATAAAATCATGTCATTTTTATTCCACAATTGATGTAAACAAAATAATCAAATAGTAATCACTTAAAAAAATAAAAATTCGGTGTGGCCTAGTACAATCGTACACCCTAGAAAAAAGAAAAAAGAAATTGGGTAGTCGAACTCTACCTTCATTTAGCCCGAATTATAATTAATTTAAAATAAAAATAAAGCTATAAGGGTCTTTAATCGTCATCTTCATTTTCACTTCATGGATTGAGCACTCCAGGCATCAGAGGAATTCTCAAGTCTAAGCTTTCTATCCACTACTCATCCTAAACCCCATAGCTCTAATCCTAATCCTATTGCAAAAATTATATATTTTTTTTAAAATAAAAATCTAACTTCACCTATAAAATAGAGGTCGGTGTAACATACATTCACGCCAAGCATTTATATTTCATACATTGGGGCATAACACACTGCCTTGGGTCACCAAGCCCACATGTCCTAATGGATTATACATAATGACTTAAGCAACACCTATAAGTGAAGGCATTTATAATTTTTATTATTATAGTAGTCCATTAAGCACAATTCTTGTAGAAAGTAGCATTGGTTTAATAAACAATGCCCTACTATCTAGACTAACACACAAACAATCCTAGCATCCAGTATGTGGTGTTTTAATTTGGAGTGTTCGTAGGGACACCACACATATCTTAGAGGTACTTATTAAAATGGTCGAGTATGATATTAAGGGATGATGTACTATCTTGAAAGATAGGAACATCACTCTATAATGGACTCAATCACTTAATTAGGACTCCTAAGGCCGATGAGTCTATGTATATACCAAAGATATTTTCCCACTTTACACATATAAGTAAAGTGAGGTTTATGTTAAGTTGAATTATTTAGTTTTATATAGGACTAAGTTTCCATAATTACTTACATCCTAGAAAATAGAATTTTTTTTAAGAACACTCTCGATTAAAGTAGTAATTCATATCTCCAAGGATTTCAAAGTTTGTTAGAAAAGATTGGTAATCTTTAGCAATCAAGTGGGAAGGTTAAAAAATGTGAAGACTTCTTTTTATATTTTAAGGGAGAATAAGTAGGAAGCACTCAAATATAAGGAGGCCTAATGAGTACTCCAATCTACCTTATAATGATATTTTATATTATTGAAGGAGAAAAATTATATTGATTTAGGTTGAAATTTTATTAAAATGCTAGGACTTAGATTCCAACAACACAAGATTGTGAAAATATCTAAGATGTGAGGATTTATATTTGTAGTAAAGGAAAACAAGCAAGCTTGAAACCTACATCCAGGATGCTCTAGCACAAGCTACAAGCCCTAAATCTACTCAAGGAAGGTGGGATATAACAATCCACTTTCAATAGGGACAATGCACCAATCCCACCTCTTCTGGACTCACAACCGCATAAAGTGGCTGACAACTAACACCTACATCTTAAAATCATGTGGGCTAGTCATATGTAAATGCAAGATAGAAGGGATATTGTTTATTTGAAAAGAATTTAAAATCCTAAACACACTCTAAAAGACTATATCATGATTGGTGTGAAAATGATGATTTAGACTAATGTAATAAAATTTATAAATTTTTATTTTATTTTGACTCATCATTTTATCCTTGGGCTTGGAAAATTTTATGCTTAAATGCATATGAAGATATGTTATGGGCTAAATCAAGGAAGGGGTGTTCTCCATTACAAGGAACTTCCTCACAAGTTAAGTCTGTCCCTTATCGTGCAAGAATGAAGACCCCTTATTTTTAAGAGTGGAATAATATGTATACATGATATAAAAACATACAACCATACAGCTAAGTGGTCACTAAATCTTTTATTTCTTGATTAAGATCTTATTCTTTATGGTGGGGTTACTAGTTGATTAAATTTTAGCTAAAATTATTAAATTATGGTAGAAAAATTATTTTTCCTAAAAGCCTACCATATCTAGGCCACACATCAAACATACACACTTTAAGAAACCTAATAAAAGCATATCATTTCTATTATGCAATCAATAAAAATACAACAATTAAGCATGGATCGATTAGAAGAATATGAGGTCGGTCGGGTACCGAGCTCTACCCTTATATAGTTAAGATTACAAGTAATTTACAAATGAAAAGAAGCTTTGGGGGCCTTTAATTCTTCATCTTCGCCTTCACTTCATGAATTGGAACACTTCATGCTTCACAAGGCTCCCAAGTCTATGTCTTCTAGCCATTGCTCATCCTAAAGCCCATAGCACCAATCATATTCTTATTACAAAATTATATTTTATAAATAAAAAATCTAACTACACCTACAAAACAAAAGTTATGGTAGCATATATGGAAATCAAGCAGTTTACATTTCACACATTCGGATTTAGCACCCTGCCTTGGGTAGCCAAGCCCACATGTCCTAATGAATCATTCTTAGGGATATAACAACACCTACAAGCAATAAATATTTATATTTTTATTATTGTTACAATGATCCCTTAAGCACAATACCCTACATAAATCATTATTAGTCTAAGATCACCCTAACATCCAGACAATGCACAATGAATTCTAACATCCAGCCTAAAATATTACATCATAAAATAAAATATCACATCACACGATCACCGGCCTAACCTAACACTAAGGTCGTGACTTAGTATTCTAATGTGTATGCAAGGTTTGGTGTAGTGTATCATAATTGGCCTTTAAGGTTATGAATTTTTCTAATGTTGAATCTTCTTGATTCTTTATTAAAGGTGGTTATACTTTATGTAGTTATTATTTTAGGATGAATTTTAGATGTGAATTTTATATTTTATTCATTTGAGATTTAGGGTTGTAAAAGAAGAAAGGATGAGATTCCTTCCATCTTTATTAAGATGCTAATTTTATGAGTTTTATTTTTTCTTTTGTATTTATGTTTTGACTCAGCTTAAAGAATCCATCTTGAATAGCACAAGTCAACCTAAGATTACTAATCCAAGATGAATTTGGTGATAAAATATCGTTTCTTTGTATGTTAAAGTTTTATCTAATCATATTATGCTTAATGCATGCATGAATGAACATCAGTTGGATTATTAATTAGTTAACATAAGTTGGGATCACATGATGCATGGATTTTATTTTGAAGAAGATAACTTTTTTATTTACATCTTTTTTTAGCCTTATTTATGCATATATATATATATATATATATATATATATATATATATATATATATATATATATATATATATATATATATATATATATATATATATATATATATATATATATATATATATATATATATAATATTTGCAAGTATGAGGCATTATTGAACCAGGTGATTGAGACCCCCCTTGGGACTACTTAAAATCTTTTCGATGTCCACTATATACTTGTTAATTCATACACACATGTACACTCATACATAAGGATGACCTTATTATCTTGAATTTAATTAAAGGATTGATTATTCTATCATTAATTTATCACAAATCTTAAGGTATTGTCATTGAAAAAGTGATAATTAGAGAACTACTTAAAATCTATTGTTCAGATGTAATTATACCTTTTTGACTTGTGGTTCAACATGTAAATTAAGATAAATATTTGTATATGATTGATTATCTTTGCTTTAGAAAAATAATTTAAAATTTACTATGATAATAGCCAACAATTTATGAAATGCTTTATGCTACATTTCCTTTACATGATTTTTACAAATATGAATATCTACATATGGGATATGCAACTTTATAAATAAACTAAGTAAACAAATGGGGCTTCACCAAATATTATACTTGGATACATTAATTCTTATGTACAAATCATATCCACATGAATGCCCTAAGCATTATCAAATTCATTAAGTATGAGTTAAAAGTTTGAATTACCTAAACCTAAAGGGATTTCAAAATGATTTAAATTACTCTTGTTCATCTTATTCATTAAATGGTTTAAGGAGAACTTAAATAATTTTTTATAGCTTAATTAACTTTCAATTAATTACTTAACCATTTAAATTCCTGAAAGAACCTCTAAATTTCATCACTTCTTAATTATGAGCCTACAAACCATGTTGAAAAGATTGAAAATAAACAAACATAGGATTAGCAAGGACTTAAAGATTCTAAATGCAATTAATCTCATAATTAACAATCAACTAAATTAAGAAAGACCAAATTAATTAATCAATTACTCTCAAAATTCTCCACACCAATGGAGAGTCTTGATTTCATTGGGGAATCTTTATGTTAGCTAAGCACATAAAGAGTTTTGAATGAAAATTTTATTAATTAAAATAATTAATACAAATTTTCTTATTCATAAATTAATTAAGTGACTTAATTAATTAATTAAGTATTTTTAAGAGTGATCTTAAAATTATTATGACCAAATGCTCTGATTATTTTTTATCATCATCTTTACTATTTTGATATTTAATTAAACATCTCTAATTAATTTCATAATTTTATTAATTTTTTAAGAATTATTAAATACAAAAAATGAGCAATTAGGATTTGAATAATTGATTATCCTAATCCATTAAGAAAATTAACCCCAAAAAATTATGAGAGTCAAAAGTCTTCCTAATGATTAATCACACAATATCTCAAGTAAATTAGCAAACTAATTAGGACCTAATTAAAATAATTAAATAAAATTATAAATTCTAATTAATCACTATTCATTGAATAACATTTGGGGATTTTAATTTTTCCTAATTCTCCTCTATTTAAGCTTTCCAAAATGGGTTTATTTATATTTTAAAATTTTTTGTAACTAGTTTTAAAGTTTTGGTTAATTAAATTACCTTTTTAATCATAATTAACCCATTTACATAGTCGATGCTACGTGGTGACGTGGCACATTGGCCACTTATAAATCGTATCGACTGGGGAGAAACACGCTTTCATCTCAACCGTCTGATCACATATCGGACAATGGAGATTAATCCCACAATTCTAAAGGACAAAATCAAGAAATTCTAACGTGATTAATCATGATCATCTATTCTAATTGCACAGAACGGACAATCAATGATCTGTCGTCACCCCATGGTAAGAAACAAACATCGTTGCCTTTTGTCGCTCGATTTGAGCTCGTTCGATGATGAATTTGACTCCAAAATGATTAGGGGGGAGTTCTATGGAGATCCTACGATGGGAATCGCACGAAATACAAATTTATTTCACAAAAGACTTAATGATCTTATGGTTTTTTATAATTGGCCAAAATACCTTGTAGGAGCTCAAGACAGACGGTCCGTTGACTTAGGTAGCTTTGCCTTGAAGAGGTGAAGCCCTATTGAGAAGCTCACAAGTTTCCTCCCTATTGATCATCCTCTAGACCAATCGTCGTAGTGAATCTCATCAGAGTTGATCGAACTCAGTCTTATGGTGGTCGAATGGATTTGGAATCGATTTGCTTCAGTTCAACAGAGCTGAGGGAAGGTGTGGGAGTGTTTAATTTGATTTTGGTGGAATTTAAGTGGAGTTGGATGGAGTGATGGCTCGGGGTGAGAGAGGAGTTGGTCTCGCCAGAGAACAAGGGGACGGGGAGCTCTAGGAGGTCTTGGGGACTGCTCGTGATTCTCTGAGAGAGGAGGTGTATACCCTCCTCTCCTTGTAAACCAACCAAAGAGGTTGGTTCAAGTGGCAATATATCGCCAGTGGGGGTAGCCGGAAATGGCATGGGATGGATGGTGGAGATCTCCTACTGGCTTTGAAAGTTTAGTGGCCAGTGGTGAGAGGGACAAGTCCCTTAGACCAAACTAAGGGTGCCAAAGTGAGAAAGACCACACTTTGGTTAATGGTTGAGCCCAATAGCTTTGGGTCAGGTCTAGTTAGCATGGGGGAGCTCAAGGCATGATAAGATGCTTTCCCAATATAAAGGGAGGGGTTGGACCTTCCTATTTTGGATTTGTTATCTTATTTGGACCCCCTTGGTTCACTTGGTTTTGGCTGAACCAGGTTCACCTTGGGTTGGTCCACTTGGACAAGTCAATGTGGACCTAATGGTGAGTCCTGCCAAGTCTAGTTGGATTTGGACTTGGATTGGTTAGGTTTGGCACAATTTGACCTATATAGGTCAATTTGGGTTCAAATGTGTTAGGTTGACCAACTGGCCAAATTGGGCCAAGAGAGGACTTAGGTTATGTTCAATTGGTTAGTTGGAGTGCAATGGTCCAATTGGTATTTGGTTGGATGAAGAGTTAAATTATTTTTGATTGATCATTTGAAAATGATTGTAGGTGCTGCCTTGAATTTATTTAGATTAGAATAAGTTTTAATTCAATTTGATCATTTAGTTTAATTTAAGCTAAATGGGTTAATTAGGTTGGTTTGATCAAATTAGCTTGGATTGGTGGTTGAAGTGTGTTCAATAATTAATTTATGATTGATTGAAGGCATTGGTTGTAATAAATTTGGACTTGAATGAGGTTTGGCCCAATTCAATTCTTTAGGTCAAATTAGGTCAACTTGGGCTAAGTGGTCAAATTGCTTTGGCTAGATTTAATTGATTGCAATTGGGTGATTAATGATGATCAACAATCATTTTAGAAGGTTGGATAGATTGATTTGGTCCAATTTGAATTGAATTGAAGTATGAACCAAATTGTTCTTTTAGGTTAAATTGGACTAAGTGAACCAATTGGGTTGACTGGCTCAAATTGATGCCAATTAGATGTTGAGGGTACTCCATGATGGACTTGGAGTTGATTGATGGCTTTGATTGCAATTAACTTGAGTTAGATCAAATTTTGACTCATTTGGACCTTTTAGGTCAAATTGGTCAAGTTGGGTAAATTTGACCAATTGGTGAAATTGGGTGGATTAGAGTGAATTGAAATGTTTGATTTGGTGTTTGAAATGATCATGAGGCCTAGATTGATTCAATTTGGCTTAAATCAAAGTGAATTGAATTCTATCCCTATAAAGTTCAAATGGGCTAACCTAGGTTAAGGGCCAATTGGATTGCAACCAAGGCTCAATCAAGTTTAACCAAGTTTCAAATAAGTTTGGGTAAGTTCAATCTCAATTGGATTGGGCTAGTTTTGAATTAGCCCCCTTTAGGTCCAGATGGGTCAACCCATCCATTAAACCAAGTTGGATCTTAATAGGTCAACATAAGGCTTGGAATCATTTGGCTATAAGCTTGGGTTTGGTTTATAATCAATTGGTTTGGTATGAAGTTTGGTTGGGTTTAGTGTAGGTGGTCTCATTCATCTTAGGCTGGGGTCTAATCCTATGGCTGTATCCTACAAGTCTTCTAGGCTTCAGATTAGTGTTCACCTAACCACTAGAAGTGTCTTAGCCTTAGGAATGCCTTAGTGTCTAGATGAGTCCTAGTTCTAAGGGGATGATGGTCAACCTCACTAAAAGTGAGGTCAACATAGTTTAAACATTACATCATAAAATAAGAAAATCAATACACCACAATAAAATGCTGACCTAACCTAAATCTAAGATCAGTGGCCTAACATTCTAGTGTGTGAGAATCAGGCTAGTGTAGCACTTTAAATCATTATATTAGGCTTTTTAAGTTTAAGTTTTGATTTCATTTTAAGATTTGTTTAATTTACAATTAGAAGTTTCACTTTAAATGATTTAATTTCAATTTTGGGTTTATTTTTTTGTTAAAGTTGAATTTAAATTTTAAAAAATGGAGAATAAAAATAAATTTCACTTTATGTAGACCCTACTTTATTCAACATCCTAATCCTAGTATAACGAAATTTTCTCCCTAAGGTGAAAATTCATTCTTACATGTCAAACTATGAACCTAAGCATCTTAATTAATCAATTTAGATTTATTTGAATGATTTAATCAAGTTAAATCTTACTTGACTAATGTTTGTTCTATTTAGCTTGAATTTCAAAGTTTGAGTTTATTGAATTTCATGTGTTTTAATTATTGATATTGATTTTTTGGATTTACTAGATTTTAGTTTTGATTTAATTGGATCTTGATAACTCAATCGATATTTAATCTTTCTTTAAATTTACATTAAAGGGTTAACTTTATATGATTTGTTATTGATCAAATCATTTCAATGTTATTCAAATTTAATGAGTTATTTTATTATTATTATTATTATTATTATTATTATTATTATTATTATTATTATTATTATTATTATTATTATTATTATTATTATTATTATTATTATTATTATTATTATTATTATTATTATTATTATTATTATTGTTGTTGTTGTTGTTGTTGTTGTTATTATTATTATTGTTGTTGTTGTTGTTGTTGTTGTTGTTGTTGTTGTTATATTATTATTGTTGTTGTTGTTGTGGTTATTTTAAATTTGATTTGAATTACTTGATATATTTCAATTAACTTGTGATTTGACTGAAATTTAATTTGATCTTTTGTTTGAATTCTAATTGAGAATTGATAACTTATTAAGTTTAATAAGATGAAGGTATGTTAATTATTTTGGTTTGATAGTTATTTAACTTAGTTTGATTTTAACTTATTTGATTTGATCAATCTAATTTGTTTGATTGGTGTGGTTTGTTCAAGTTTTGTGTTGATTGATCTCCTTTGATGTTGTTTGGAATTGATAGCAATTAAATAAGATTTGAATATTTGGAATTTATATCTAACTTTATACTTTAATTGATTTGATTAAGTTTACTTATTTACTGAATTGATTAGATTAAGTAAATTAACTAAGTTTGACTATTAGAGTTTCATTTATCTTCATTCATCCATCATGTTTATTAGAATTTAGGTATTGGCTTTAATTAACGATTCATTGTTCAATTTGATCATTTAAATTACATACTCAAGATTTTGTTAATTATTAACTCAATTCATTTCATTCAAGTGATTTAACCTAGTTATATGCTTAATTGAATTGATTTAGGTTTTATTTTAATCTTATTTTATTTGATTGAGTGATTAGTTTAATTAAGGTTCAAAATATGTTTAGTTTATTTTTTATTTAATTTAGATGCTCACTTTGTTTTATTTTTTATCTAATTTAAATGTCCAATTTAATTAGAATTAATGATTTATCAGCACTTAATTAGGTTAACTTGGCCATATATTTAGACTTGGTAAATAGTTATTAAATATTCTTGGTTGAAATCTTAGTTTATTTAAGACATAATATATTTGATTAGGATTTAATCTCTAGTTATCTGAATTTATTATAACTTACTTGATTAGAATATTTATGATTATCTTGATTAGTTAGTTTAGATAATTGAAGCTTGGTTAATGGCTAACTTAATTTCTTCCATTTAAATTTGTTAGTTTAAATTGAGTTTAACTTTATTAAGTATTGAATTAATCTGATTAAGGATAACTTGAATTTTACATGATTAATTTGAATTAATTAAAATTTGAGTAAAAGAGTTTTAATTTGATTAATTTAATTTTTAATTATGGTTAATTTGATTAAAACTTTGATGGATATTTATAATTAAGTGTTTGATTTAAATTAAACTTGATTTAGGATTATTTTAGTATGACTTGTATAATTTAATTTAGTTTAATTAAATGGTTGACTAATTTATTTTAAAATTTACATTATCAAATTGATTAGGAGTTTATCTTATTTAGCAGTTGATAGATTAATTATGTTTAATTTGATTGGATAATTAATTCAATTAGCATGGGATTAAGGATTAATCAAATAGATTAATTATGTTTAATTTGATTGGATAATTAATTCAATTAACATGGGATTAAGGATTAATCAAATTTTAACTTTGTTATTTGATCTAAGAGTTTAACTGATCATTCTTAATTTATTTAACTAGCGTTGAATTAAAGATTAGTTAAACTTAACCTTATTAAATGATTTATTTGATTATAAACTTGATTAAGAAATCTAATTTATTTAATGATCAACTAAACCAACCTCAACCAAGTGTGTATTTTAGGTTCTTTATCATTAACATAATTGAGTGGTTATGAGATTGAAGGTTGATTGATTATTAATAGTTAATTAGGATTTGACTTAATCGACTAATTTAATTTGATTAATGTTCAATAATTAATCAAGGTAGATTTGATTTATGACTATTTTAATTTTAATTTTAAATGATTAAGGGTTGAGATTTAATGCTTAGTCAAAGTGTAATTATGGGTTGATTATATTCTTTTATCAAGTTGTTAAGCTTTGATTTAGTTTATGCTAATTACTTGTTAGAGCTTTTAATTTTCATTTTTATTATTTAGATTATTGATGTTATCAATGATTTAATGATTTATGTCCACTTAATTAAGTTTAATTTGAAATTTAAGTAATATTAAATTGAGTTTCATATTAAATTGAGTTTCATGTTTGACTTAATTTAAAATTCTCTCAATAAGAGTTTAAGTATTATTTTATTTCTGGGTTTAGCTTAATATTTTATTTATTGCAATTTAACTTTAATAAATTCAATTATTATTGATTTTAATGACTTATTAGATCTTAAATTTATGATCTTGGGGTTTTAACAACTTCAAAAGGTTTAGAAATTTTTCTTAAGTCCTCTGATGTCATGGAAAATGTTGTAAATTGGTTTTATGATTTTATAATTTTCTTGATTTTCTGTTTATTCATTTATCTAAAATGTCCTAAGTTTTCAAATTTTTATATCTTTTGATTCAAAAGTCATTTTGTCTTGAATTGTTTTATAGGAAATCAATTTCATTAATTTCATTTTTTCCAGGATTTCATCCCAATCAGATGTGTATTTTGCGTGTAATTAAGGTAATATTGTTTCAAATAAAACTCAAATTAAACCTAAAATATTGAGAATTAGATGGGGCTTTTAGTTTTCTTAGACTTTGCCCTGAAAGATAAATCCATAGATAGTTTATTCGAATTTTTTTATATTTTAATTTTATTTATTATGATTTTTGTAAGATCAACTTATTTAAGTAAATTTAGTTAATTTATTTGATCCCCTAATTTGGTGAGTTTAAGAGGATTTCAATTTTTTTATAAGGTTCATTAGAGTCATTTATAATGGTTTGAGCTATTTTGATTTATTTTCTTAATTTTCTTAAATTTTAATTATTTATTTTACAAAAATATGCATTTAAACTTTGAAATTCAACAACTTATAATATACTCACCATTTAAACTTGAAATTTTTATGGTAGATGTGTTAAAGTGTCAATTTCATTCTCTAAAAGTTTCATGTTATTTTGATAAATATTTTGAGATTAATTAAAGAAATTTTATTTTCATTCAAATTCAAATTAATTGTAAAATACTTAATAAAAATTGAGGCTTCTGGGTTCATTGGATTCCTCTTAAAAAGACAAATCTAACAAGCTCTTATTTATAATTTTTCATTGAGTGTTTTGTTTTTTTATGAATTTATAAAATTTCAGGTGATTTTATATAATTTTTAAACCCAAAAAATCCCATATTTTTCTACTTAACCCAATTGAGTCAGGGCTAACTGGGCCACCATTTATGTGTGTCGCGGCCCGATTAGGCCACGTAAGTACTAACACGGCATTTGAACAAGAAAACAAGTTTATATCAGATTGTTCATCAAAGATCGGACGGTCTAGATCAAACTCGCAATCTAAAGATCGAGAATTGATCCAGGTATGTTGTAATCACAATCGTTCGTCCCTATTAAGAGGGATTGAATAGTTGTTGTGCCGTCTCCCTCAAAATTCCGGTGAACCCAGCCTCGGGCAAACAGGATTTCCACCCTAAACTGCTCATCCAAGCTGAATTTTCTGTGAGCTCGTTGGAAAATGCCATATTACGCACTAATAGGCTAGGAGAAAGTAAAAACAAGGAGGATGTAAGGGATTTTTGTAAAATCAAGTGAATACTTCCACAAACAAAAGAAACTAATGATTTTCTAAGTTTTTGAAAAAATTACCTCGATTCAACGCCCGATAGATTTCTCGATTCGAATATGCTCCTATGCACAAGATGAAGCTCCATAATGAATATGCCTTCTTGCCTCCCTGCCAATGGCCATCTCTGCCAAAGGCCACCACCCTTTCGCCAAAATTTGGCCAAAATTAGTTACTTTATGTGTGGAAAAGGAGGGGGATGGTGTGATTTTGATCAGAGGAGCTCCACGAGTTGTTTAAAGCCAACCAAAAGAAAACATGGGCTCTCTTCCTCTCTTTTTAATAGTGGATAAAAATCATCATTAATGATAGTTAGAAAGGTGATGGCCAGCTGGGAGGAGGCTTGGAGATGTCAAAATCGTTGGTTTAACTATCAGGCAGTGGAGATATGGCTTATGTTTAAGTGAATCTTGGATTTTGGCATCTTGCCATTGATTTTCCTCTCACCCATGGCCTCCATTATTGGCTTGAAACTCCACTCCACATGGGCTGAAGTGTTAGCCTCCATGTGATAGATGTTGGGTGTGGTTTGAGTCCACTTAAGTTGGGTTGAATTAGTTTGAACCTCTCTCGACCAATTTGGCTCAAATGAATCAAGTTAGGTTCAATGCATTGATTTACCTCAAATGAGTTTAAATTGTATTATAATTTTGTTTGATTTTATATTTTAAATAAGTTAGAGCAATTAGTTTCAATTATTCTGGACTTGGTTTTGACCTAAATCGGGTGTAATGAGTCGAATCAAGTTCATTTGGATCAAACGATCGATATGACCCAAATTGAAGAGTGTTCGAGCTTTAATTATATTTGATTGAGTATTTAAAGTGATTTGGAGCAATTGACTTTAATTAATTTGAATTAAATTTTGATTTAGGTCTATTTCGGCTCAAATTGGGCTTAATAGGCCAAATCGGGTCAAAAGACCAATTCGGTCAAATCAAATTTAAGAAAGACTCAAATTGTGTTCAAATATAATTTTAAAATATTTTAGAATTAACTTGAATTAATTTTTATATATTTTGAGTTTAGGTTCAATAGGATTTATTTGGGTTTACTTAGACTACGTTACTCGATTAGGCTATTTGAGTCATCATTAGATTCATATTTATTTAGTTTTGTATTATATTATGTTAATTTGATAAATATGAGCACCTAGGATGACTTAAATTTATCAAATTTTGATTAGTTAGACTTTTGGTTTGGTGGGGCCCATATCAATCAACTCGAGGTCAAATGACATGATTGACCACTTTGGACCTCATCTAGATTTATTTTTAGGTTCATTTAGATTTATGCATTGATTCTATACTTTTGATTTGGTGTGATTTGATTTAGCTTTTGATTTTATATGATTTTCTTAGATGTATCGAATGAGTTAATTGAGCTAATCAAACTCAATTATCTCAATTCGGGTTTATTTGAATTTAGATTTAAATTCAAATATGTTTGATTTATACTTCTATTGTGTTTTGTTAGATTTGAATTTTATTTGGGTTCACATAATCCAATTGGGTTAAGTCAAGCCTACTAAGCTAACCTAGGTTTTCTTCTTAATGTGTTGGCTTTTTAATTTAATTTTGATCCCATATTTAATTTCATTTTGATTTATTGTTTTCATTTATGCTTTAGTTTAGGTTGTAAATTTAATTACTAATTGCAGTATCTTAAATGCATAATTAGAAAGTTCTCGATCTAAGATTGGAGATCCTAATTTCTAAGATTATGGTGATTATTAACCTCAAGAACCTTTATGCCTAGATCAAATCCTAGATCTAAGAGAAAAATTGTCAAACTCATTAAAAGTGAGGTTAAGGTGACTACCTTATGTTGTATGATTGCTAAGCAATGGTATGATAATTGACTTAAGAATAAAAAATAAAAGCTTCACAGCCATTAATTCTGAGTGAAACTTAGTGATTAATCATTGATAGGATGTCGAATCTGAGCTGAGTGTGTTGCGGGAGGAAGCCAAGCAGCAAGAAGAGGAGTAAGCAATTTTTGAGCTGACTCGCCTTTATGAGGTGAATAAAAAATTAAAGGTGAAACATTATCGTCGTACTGAGAATTTTCAAAAGAACTAGTATTTTTTTCTATTTTACCAATATATTCTTTTGTACTTGTGAGTTAGAAGAGTGATTGTATATTAAAATTTAGTATACTCGCTACTGAATTTTGTACTCACAACTTTTTTTCTTGATGACAAAAAAATCTATCTCCTTTCTTTACTATATCTATGAATGTATTTACTTCATAAATATACTCACTTATTTTAATGCACTAATTGAATGAATATACTCGCTTAATGTTTTTATTGAACTGAATATACTCATTGAGAAATCACAAGTGTCTTGATTATGCAAATGTAATTGCCAAGCTAATGCAGTCGTTGAATGTATTAAATGCACATACTTGCTAAATTTATTGAATAATTGCTTTAAGTATTCGCTTCATAATATTATGGAAATGCAATATTGCCAACCATACAAGGTGTTGATCTTTAATTTGTGGTCACTAATCACACGGAGTGTGAGTCTTTGTTTGTAGTCGTCAATCACATAGAGTATTGGTCTTTGTATTTATGGTTGCTGGCCACAAGCAATATCAATCTATACTTGAGCGGCCAGCCACATAGACTGTTGGCCTTTGTATTTATTGTTACTGATCATATATAGTGTTGGTCTTACACTTGAGTCACCAACCGGATGGAGCTTACACTTGAGACGCCAATTGTATGGAGTGTTAGTCTTTGTATTTATAGTTGTTAATCACATGGAGTATTGGTCTTACACTTGAGTTGCCAACCATAAGGAGTGTGTCTTTGTATTTATAGTTATTGACCACATGAATGTTAGTTTTACACTTAAGTCATCATGGAGTGCTGGTCTTTGTATTTATAGTTGCGGAGCACATGAAGTGTCGGTATTACTCTTAACTTGCCAACCATATAGAGTGTTGATCTTTGTATTTATCGATCACACAGAGTGTCAGTCTTATGTATTCCTTCGATATTTTTGTGAAGCATTTAAAGAGAGCGAGTATTCATGGTTCAATTTTATTTTTATCAAACTACATAGTACATGTTAATGGGGTTAGTATTCACCTGTTCCTCACTGTTCTCTTTTTCACTCGCCTAATATGACTCATCATTAATGCTGAGTGATCATGACAACTCCCTTCGTTGTTGCGAGCTCGGTGAGTTGTTGATCTAGTTGAGACTCTCATTCTTCCCTATGTCCATAGACGCCTGTGATTCTATATTCTATATTCTTCAGCTCTTGTTGCATGATAAACTATTAAGTAAATTAGTGATTCTATATTCTATATTCTTCAGCTCTTGTTGCATGATAAACTATTAAGTAAATTCCGCTATGTCAGAAAATCTAGCGTAGAGATCTCTTTTTTTCCCTATATGGAAGTACCAAAAAATGCTAAAAATCTTCAAAAAGCAAAAGGATACCACCTCATCAAAAATCCTTTTTTGATAAGAAAAGTACACATCATATAAGTTGTGAGTCTTCTCATATGAGGTAGGTCACTAGACTATGACCACATGATTGGAGTGATCTCTCCTTACATTCTACTTGCCTAGTGAGTCTTTACAGGCAACCACTCATTTGTACAGATTTTGCTCCACACTATTAGATGTTCTTGCACTAGTCATTTATTCACCTTCAAGCACTCGTTGAATGTGACTACATTCTCCCCACCTAAGCTTGTAATGTCCTTATCATGCTATCCTTCAGTATAATGTTGAATTATGTCTTTGGGTTGTCATTTAGTAACCTCAAATGTCTAGCTATCTTCAATGATGGGTGATAGCCTCCCTTAAACCCATTCTATAAGCATACTAAGAACTTATAATTTTACTTATTAAACTAACATGTCTATTACTACACTTTTCCCTTTTATTAGTAGATCTATAAACCCATTCTATAAGCATACTAAGAACTTATAATTTTACTTATTAATCTAACATGTCTATTACTACACTTTTCCCTTTTATTAGTAGATCTTCAGGCAACTCCACAAGGGAAACATCCTTGAGCTCCTTGAGAATTACCATTACCACTTTTGGTTTGTCCTCTTTAATCATTGGCTCCTCATCAACTATGCTAAAATAAGCCAAGTGACTATTCATTCCTCTAAATGACTTCCTCTAGTTGTAAATTATCCCTCACAATGCTTTTCTCAAGCTTTTGTGTCAATAGCATTTATATAGACCTTATGTGCAGCCCTATCACCATCTGTGTCCACTAACTTTCCTTGGTGACTTCTTAGGAATAAATATAGAGCTTGCCCAAAGAGAGCCCCGTTGTAGATACAGCAAACAAAATGAGGCTTGTCCAAAACCTTACCATTCCTTAGCTCACCCCTTACCTTGAACTCGCTCAAGATTAAGTTATCCTTGTGTTGACCCATTATCTGTTGAGCATTGAGCATTGCTCTAGCATCATTGGTAAGTTGTCAACTTTTTAAGTGTTGCATTTTTGTCCAACTTGTTAGTGTTGTAAGTGGATGTTGTCACTAATATGCGCTCACATAAAGTCATATTTTTTACACGTCCTCAATGCATGCAATTTCCCCCACACTTTTCTAACTCATGAACTTGTCACATCCCATTGAAACATTATTTTCAAGCTATAAATTTGTAATATCTAGATTTGATTAAAAGTCATTGAATGATTTAATCTTCTCTTAATGGTTCCTCAATGCATAAGTAATAGGAGTTTCTTTGATTTTTTTTTCTCCGTGATAAGAACATACAACATTCAACACAAAAAACAATTAGTAGCAAGATTGTGAACATATTAGGACTAAGTCAATTATGCTTCACGAAACACATCTTTAAGAAACATAAATTGAAAAATCCCTTCTAAACATAAATCGTAATACTAGTTAAAACACGTATAACAAAACCTACTATAGATAGAGCTTAAATTTTAGCTTAAAAATTAAAAATAACTTGAAGTATGAATCTATTTTTAACTTAGATCATCCAAATTTGAGCCATGAAGCCAAACAAGCTAAGCCGTTGGCTAATATTTTTGGCTAGATTTAATTTTGAGCTAGGCATGAGTTGAATCGAGCTAGCTCGAAATATGAAGAAAATAAATTAAATATTTAAAAAAAGAAATGATTTCAAGCCAACCTAATTCAAGTTTAAGCCAATTTACAATCAAGCTAATTCAAAATAAGTCGACTCAAAATCAAATCAATTCAATCTATGAGTCAATTGCAAGTCAACAAATTAGCTCAAAATCAGATCTTTCTGAAGCCTGACGACTGAAATAATGGTTAATGAAAAATCCCATGAATTTATCTAAAATATTTAAATTAATAGTGGATAATTCGGTATTGTAAAGACGCGAGGGTATTGTAAGGCACCATATTATCATTAATTTTTATAAGTATCTTCCTTCCTGCCGGCAAGTTTTGAATATCACGACAATTTGTGTGGCCATATACCCCAATAGTCCTAACCGTAAACGATAGATACTAGGTGTTATGCATATCGACCCATGAAGTGCTATAACTAACGCGTTAAGTATCCCGCTTGGAGAGTACATTCGCAAGAATGAAACTCAAAGGAATTAATGGGGGCCCGCACAAGCGGTGGAGCATGTGATTTAATTCGATGCAAAACGAAGAACCTTATCATGCCATGAATCCTCTTGAAAGAGGGGGGGTGCCTTCAGGTTAATAAAATTATATTTGCACAAGCGGTGAATCATCACAGGACTACCTTGTTCGTCTTAATCATAATATATATATGTGGTTAATAAAAATTTTTTTGCTAACGATTCCAATTATAGGTGGTTGTCTCATCATGCTCTATTGTCACCTTACAAAAAAACTTATGGTGCAGAATAAGCATCATTGAAGTTTTCTACCACTATTAACAGCATCTTCTGAGTTGCAAGTAGATGTTAAGGATGAAAGCATCAGCATGTCATTAAATTTGAACAAACAATAGTCTTTCCTTTAGTATCAATGTTCCCTAAAACACTATAATGACACACAATGATGTATTATGATGCAGAAACACTTTCTAAGATACACAAGGATCTGTAAGCATCCAGTAATTGAATAGAAAATAAATAAATTTTCATGATTTAACATTCACAAATCTATTAAATCTGTAGTTGCATGTTCCACAAAATATTACTTGTTAGTTGATTCCAAACAGCCAGTAATTGAATAGAAGTTTCTTATGATAGGGGATGATATCTTCTATCTCAATTATGTCCTCAAATCACTTTACAGTGCTACTAATGAAAACAATTATGAAGTTATAGTGTTAGCATTCTTGATAAAAGAACTACATTAAATATATGTTTTCCCTCTATATGACATCTATGACTAATACAATATCTCCAAGGCATCAACATGTGCTCTACTAATATAGTTCTATTTCTGACAACTCAATTGATTGATTTAAACAACTTATCAGTAGAGAAGCTAAACTAAATTAAGGGGATGTAGACAAATATTCTTATAGTTTAATGTAGAAATTTCCTTAACAAAAAAGTAAGCAAAAGTTTTTATCTTGTGCAGTCTGTCTTCAGATAACATTTCTCTTCAACAAAAGATAAAAGGGAGTACAAAGTGTATCAGCTCCTTTCATCTATTGCTAAAACTATTGCAGTAATATGATAATCATTCTACATCTCTCAATGTGTTCTAGTTCAAAGATAAGGCTACCATCAGAATAATAAAGAGTACTCCTAATAGAAATAAGATGTAGAACCAAGGAAGCTCTATTCAGAGTAAAATAACCGATTACTGATAGGATCATCTGCCAAATGATAGGATCATCTACCAAATGCAGTAGATTTAGTCTGTGCATTCATAAGATTAATTAAGGAGAGTCTGAGAAAAAGAAGAATGTGTTAAAACCTGCCAGTAATTAGCACTATCAACAACAATAACAAGCCTTTATCCCACTGTGAGGTCTGCTAAATGAATCATATTTCTCCATTGTGTCTTATTAAGTGTCAAATTCTCATTTAATTCTAATAAATTAATATCATTTTTTATACATCCTAACCAAGTCTTTTTAGCTCTACCTCTACCTTTCTTAACATAAGGCACATCTAATACATCTACTGTCTAACTAGGTCATCGGACAGCTGATGTTTTACATGGTCAAACCATCTAAAGCGACTCTCACTAATCTAAGTTGTCACTAAAGCTATTCCAACCTTATTACATATATATTCATTTCTTATTTTATCTCTAAAGTAAAGCCACTCATCCACCCATCTCTGCAACACGTAACTTAATCTTATACTTCTCTTTTACTAGCCAATATTCCCATAAATTATTGTAGGCCTTACCACAATCTTATAAAATTTTCCCTTAAGACTAAGTAATACATTTCTATCACACAACAAGCCAGATGCATTCATTCGCTTCAACATCTAACTTGAATTCTACTAACATCCCAATTTATTTCACCGTCAGTTTGAACAATAGACTCGAGATATATGAAATGTTAACTCTTTTTAATGACTTGGTCACCCAATGTCACAACCCCACCATTGGATCTTCTACAACTAAAATTACACTCCATATATTCAATTTTAGATCTACTTAAATGAAAACCATTAGACCCTAAGGTTGACCTCCATAATAATTCTACTAACATCCCAATCTATTTCACCGTCAGTTTGAACAATAGACTCGAGATATATGAAATGTTCACTCTTTTTAATGACTTGGTCACCCAATGTCACAACCCCACCATTAGATCTTCTACAACTAAAATTACACTCCATATATTCAATTTTAGATCTACTTAAATGAAAACCATTAGACCCTAAGGTTGACCTCCATAATATAAGTTTCTCTTGAACTCCCTCTCTAGTCTTATCAACAAGAAGAATATCATCAACAAAAAGCATACACCAAGGGCTTAACGTTGATCCTTGATGTAATCTAACTGAAATAGGAAAATATTTGGTCAATCCTCCTGGTGTTTGAACACAAGTAACAACTCTAGTATATATATCTTTAATGACTTAAATATAGCTAATATTAACTCCTTTCCTTTCCAGAACTCTCCAAAACACTTCTATTGAAACTTTATCATATGCTTTCTCTAAATCAACAAATATCATATATAGATCCTCCTTACTTTCTCTATACTTCTCCATCAAATCTCTCAACAAATGTATAGCATCCATAGTAGACCTACCTGGTATGAAACCAAACTAGTTTTGAAAAAAATTTATATCATATCGTAACCTATGCTCAATTACTCTCCCATAATTTTAATGTATGGCACACTAACTTAATTCTTTTATAATTTGCACTCTTGTGCATCAACTTTATTCTTAAAAATAAAAACCAACAAACTCTTTCTCTACTCATCTAAATATCTTTTCAATCTTTAAAATAATATTAAAAAAATTAATAAGTTAAAAAATTCATTGATCTTCTAAGCATTACCACAATTCTATTGGAATATTATCAAGTCTTACTGTTTTTCCACATTTCATTTTTTAAGTCCTCTTCAATTTCAATTTTACTAATACAATGATAAAAATAAAATTTTCTATTTTCATTTAGGGTACTGAGAACGCTAAAGTCAATCGTACTCTCACAACCTTCATTGAAAAGTTCATCAAAATATTTCATCCACCTATGATTAATATCCTCTTCTAAGAAAAGCACATTATGATTTTAATCCTTAATGCATCTCACTTAAATTAAATTTTTACTTCTCCTATCTTTTTACTTGGCTAATTTATACATATATCTTTCACCCTCTTTGGTATCTATATATTATATAAATCACTAAAAGCTTAATTTTTTAATCAATAGAATCTTAACGGACCACTTTATATCTTTCTCAATTCTCCGAGTTTTTACATTTACATCAAATTTTATAAAAAAATTTCTTAATTTTTATCTTCTCTTACACATTTTATCTCCACTATCAATTATTTTTATTAAAAGAAGCTTTTCCTTTTAATTCCCTAAGCACATTTTTTGCAATTTGCTTAATCTTACTTGTTACTTTTTCCCACATAACATTAGTATTCTCATAAGCATCCCAAATTCTAAGATCTTATAATTTATTCTTAAAAATATTTTTATTAGTATTTTTGAAGTACCCCCATCTAATCTTAGGATACTGTTTCAATTTATTTTCATCTTTCAACCCTCCATCTTAAAATCTAAAACTAGTATTCGAAGTCGAATATTTAAACTTTCACCCGAAATGACCTTACAATCTTTACAATCTAAACGATCTATTTTTCTTATCAGGAAATAATCAATTTGTGCCTTATTAGGTCTATTCTTATAGGTAATAATATTTCATGTCTTTTCTTAAATAAAGTATTAGCAACTATAAAATCATAAGCTAAAGTAAAATTTAATCTAATCTTCTTAAAATCTAAAACTAGTATTCGAAGTCGAATATTTAAACTTTCACCCGAAATGACTTTACAATCTAAACGATCTATTTTTCTTATCAGGAAATGATCAATTTGTGCCTTATTAGGTCTATCTTATAGGTAATAATATGTTCATGTCTTTTCTTAAATAAAGTATTAGTAACTATAAAATCATAAGCTAAAGTAAAATTTAATCTAATCTTATATTCTTTATTAGTCACTTAAAACCCATAGTCACCATTAATGCTTTAAAAATCTTCTATCACTCAATAACATGTCTATTTAAATCTCCTCCAATAAATACTCTTTCTTCAAGAGGTATCTTCTAAGTCATTCCAAAATTTTTCTTTTAAGCCTAGATCCAAACCCACTTGAAGAGCATAAACACTTATAATATTAATAATCTTAGTATAAATAACAAACTTTAAAGTTATAATTCTATCTCTAATCCTATTAATATCTACAACATTATCCTTCAAACTTTTATCTATAATTACATCTGTAACATTTCTAATTCAACTCCTACCTGAATACCAAAAATTTAAAACTTAAATTATCAATCTCCTTAGTCTTCTCCCCAACCCATTTAGTTTTTTGAATACATAAGATATTTATCTTTCTATTAACCATAATATATATTATTTTTATTAATTTACCTATTAAGAGTATCTGTATTTCAAGTCTCTAATATAATTCTAGTTTCATGGACTAACTTCTTTGCCCACATCCGTTTATAATATAAGAACCCTAGCTTATTTAACATTACAGAAAGTCTTGATCGCCTCTTGCACACTTCCGTATTCGTCATACACGTCACTCCGTGACGCATATTAACACAATATATTAAGGAATTTATGTCATGATTTTTTTGACAAGTTTGACGTTGACTACCGGCTGCCTAACGCAACCCTCCACTTTTCTCATCCAAGACTTGGGACTCGGCAAAGGCAATGTTAAGAAAAATTAGAAAACACACTAGCAACATCAATATATATATATATATATATATATATATATATATATATATATATATATATATATATATATATATATATATATATAACAAAGGAACTCCAACAAATAATCAAGCAAAACCTCAAACATTTCATTTAATCATGTTAATCTAATATTTTAAAAACCCCCCATATATCCCTATGAATCAAACACTTGAGGAAAAAAACATATTATTTGATAGCAACACTCAAGGAGGTCAACACCTCTACATGACAACTAGTTTAGCACTATAATTGCCTTATCTTTGAATGTGAGAAAGCTTGAGTTGCCTTATTAGACTTCTTGCCTTCATAAATAGAAGTAGCAAGAAAATAGGAGGCCTGCTATTCTTAATTACTAGACTTGTTATATGTGTGCGCACATTCTTGGATGATTGTATCTTTTCATAGACTTTCAATCACAAAAGAGTAAACATCAATATATAAACTTTTGCCACTTAATGTCTTTATTAATTAAACCCCTGAGCAATTGTGATCTTCTTTCAATACCAGCAAGTGCTTAAAAACTACAGGTTTAATAACTAGCAGTTGCTCAATTGGAGAATGAAATAGTCTTACTATTCTTTAACCACTCAGTAATGCAACTGTTCATCATTCTCAATACTTCGCTTCTTAAGTATTGATCTGGAAATACATGTTGTAGAGAAAAACATCAGAAGAAGTAAAATCAACTAAAACTAACTTTGAATTTTTTTTACCACTATTTTTTGAGCTGGAAATAGATGTTGCTGAAGAAAACATGAGTATCAATATTCCCTTGAATACTATAATGACATATCTAAAAATATTTGGATGCATAATTTTTGGGTCAATTAACATCTTTTAATGTGTTAAAGAATATAAAATGAGGCAAGTAAGTTGCAGCCTAAAGCATAGTGTGTAGCAGCTTCATTAATTATAAAACAAAACCAAGTAATAATCATACACTCAAAAGGGTGAAGTTTCATAAACAATCAACACATATCCTGATGTAGCATTCTTATATAGCATCATACTTTTTTCTTAAGGTAAGGTGGCAAAGATGTACCTGTAGACAACCAATATCAGGAATTGGCTATAGAATCTGAACCTGCCACTGCACTTTAACCTTCAACTACAGGCTAAACAAAAATATAGAATTGCTAAACTCATATTGTCACAATTTGTTCGACAATTTCATTGAAGAACTAAAAACATATATGTAGATTTATACCCCATGTTGTGTACCTTCCTATATATCTTGAACTGTTGCAGTACATGTAAACCTAAAGGGGTTAGACTTTGACCTACTTTAATATTCTTGATAAAACTCAGCAGTTATCCGCAAACACCAGAAAAAGTTAAATATTTTAACTGCAGTTGGAACAGAACAGACGAAAACAAAACGAATCTATAAAGGCATCAGGTTCCCTTTTAAAGGAAAAGAACATGTTGTTAAAGCATTGGATTCTAGTTAGTAGAAGACAGTGTCCTCCTCTTCAGCCACAGTTTCCTCCTTGCCACTCCCTCACCACCCAATCCATCAATGCACTGCTTAGAAAACATAGGATTAATGGATACCATTGAGCTAGATGCAGACAATGGCGATCTCTCACCACTCTCATTTCCGGATTCCAAATTACTTGTAGATGAAGAACTTCCCTCAATAACTGCTTTGCCCTTCTGCATTCGTTCAGTTTCTCCCAAGCTCCTTCTACTCTCTTCTCCTCCACTGTTATCATCACTGCTGTTTCCACTTTCACTTGAACTGAGTGTGTTAAACATAGTTACACTCTCCCTTGAACTGTGGAACGAATGGCTCTTTTCCTTGCCATCAAATAATGGCAATATGGATCCTTGGCGTGAACTGATATTGTCCCGGCCCAAGCTGTACGAGGTTGAAAGCTTTCGTTCAATCCCCTCCTTTACCTTAACAATCTCTTCCAATTGCTCCTGGGCTTCATGGGCGTTTATGTCTTCTACAGCTCTCTGCTCCAGCTTAGATATCATACTTCCAAGTGTTTTTCTTTTGTGATGTAAAGATCTCTGAAAATCAAGCCAAAATCCAGAAAAAAAGAACTGGGATCTTAAAAAAGGTCACTTGCTGGAAGAGAAAATGTTCGGGAAAGAAAGAAGCTAAACAAATATTAATTTTAATTAAGTTTTTCAGCCATTAGATGTAGCAGTTGAAAAGAATATATAGGCTAATCACAAAAATTAATGTATATAGGCTAAGTTGAAATGTTTGATCTTTGAATTTACCCTTTTGTCAAGAAACCTCGCAAGACCATGGTTTTGGAGCTTTTTCTTCCTCCAAAATATGAAACAGAAACGGACACAGAAAGCTAGCAGAACTAAGACTGCAAGCTGAATGAAGATAAAAGGCAGGATTGTTCCCTCATTGCCTGGGACAAACGGTGAAGTTAAATTCTGATAAAACCGTGTATAGGATTTGCTGCACTCTCATTTACCTGCAAACATGTTAACGAACTTGGGCTTTGCTTTTAAGCAGGTCCAGGCATTCTTCTGGCCTAGTGAAAAATTAAAGGTGTCGCAAATAATTGTGCAGTTAATAAAAAAATCATGTAGAATGTGAGTTGCTGAATGCATTAATGATAACAGGATCTTACTCATTGTGTGACATGGCAAAGCATTGCCAGTTCCTGCATCAAAGACAATAAATTATTATTCAGGATGTCAAATGTATTACTGAAAGGACGTACTTTTCAGTGTTGATATCACTAATCTTAGAATTTTGCATATCATATAACATTGTTATATTTATAAAAGAGAAAAGGGTTGGTTATTAAAGATATCTGGCAGCTTAAATTAAAGGTAACAGAAATTAAACTCAGCTTGAAGAAGACAGGAAAGTGAGAAGGATCCTTTCATCCAGTGCAAAATAGCGTAGATCACTACTGGACAATAAATTAGTCAGTTCGCCTGAAAGACAATGCAGATAAGAACGTATCAAATCCTTGCAAACTTTGGATCTCAGATAAAATCGAATAAGAAAACTGAATAGCACTTACCAGGATAATTTCCAGTCCAATAAACAGTTCCTGTAGCAGGAGTCAACATGGTGAGCACAAGGCCTGCTGGCTTCATTGCTGAAATGTAGGTATAGTTTCCAATTTCATGACTTGACTTTGCTGTCACCTTCATTTGCAGTACATAAATAGCAAATCCTGAGCAATCTAGAACTGGACTGGCCTGGATCACTGAATCTAATGCAGTTGCCTCAAGGAGCTTCTTCACTTCACCGGTAGGTGAGAAGGAATACAAATAACCATCCAGCGAACCAATTGATAGCCAGCCTTATGAAGTTATTTGGATAAAATTTCAGAAAATTTTGAACTTTTAAATTCAAATCAATTAAGTTAATAAATTTCACTGTTGTGCATGAAATACTTAATGGTTAGCTACCATTTGAATCCACAACAGGCAAGCTCTGCTCTGTACTCAGAGGACCAAATCTCCGCTGCCATAAAATATTTCCAGTATAAACATCAAGCGCAATCATTGAAGCTTTTCTAGGAAATATCACGTATAGAAGACCATTATTTCCAGGTATAATTGTCATAAAATTTTCAACGGAGCTGAAATCTTGGACCCATCTAAAGTGGTGACTCCGCATATATAAGGAATAGAGCTGTCCCTCAGTGTTGAAGATCTGCAAGTGCCCAAGAATATTGGAACTCGTTGAACCACATCTGTAATTAGAATTACTGAAATGGTAGATGAATTATTGCATCAATTGAAATAATGAAGAAATTAACAGAATCTCTCTCTCACACACACACAAACACACACACACACACATCAAGGTTGGATTATGTCTGTATGTATAGAAACTTTGACATATTGTGCATCAAAACAACTACTTAACTACCAAGCTGCAAGAACCTCAACAATAAATGCATCCTTTTTGTTGATTCATTTTAATAACAAAGAATCAACAAATTGCATTTCCCTTTGCATAATACGCCTAACAATGCCTAATATCTCAATTGATGGTCAGCTTAGATCATTTTTAAATACCCGCAACAAATTGCTTATCTCTGTTGTAATTAACTCCATGTCCGAAGTGAAACAACATTGGTCAATCTGCTATATTATTTAAGAAAGCATTCATAAACTGATTCAAGATACAACCTCAATCAAATAGTTTAACTTTGCTTAACAATATGAAATATTCAGAAAAGTAATCAGAAGTAGATATACTACAAAAAATTGAGGAGACTTTACGTAGAGGGTTCCCTCGCATTGGTCAACAACAGGTGCTGAACTAAAATAACAGTCCCTGACATTTTCTTTGCAACCCTGGCGGTAACCAAATCGATAAAGAATAGGGCCAGCACTCCACACCAACTCCCCACGAAATGAGAGTGCAAATAGTCCCCGATTCTTTATGGTAATAAATAAAGATGCATACAATGTACTTATTGAAAGACCAATAATCTCTCCTGATCCTCCAATGGTTGAATTTGGCCCAAATAAGACTTCTGAGGTAGACTTTGAGGTGCCAATATTTGAAGGTGATATCTTCAAAATCCTATCCTCTGCAATCAAGTATATCTGACAAGAATGGAAACAGATGTAAGTTGGCTAATTTTAAATCCTCTGATGATGACATTAACATTGCACCAAACAAATAAAAAAGAAGCATCATAGTTTTGATCATTGGAAATGTATTACACAAAGCTTCTAATGCATAATGCTCCCTCCGATGCAGGATTTGGGGAAGGGTTGATATATTATATATATATATATATAGCCCTTCCTTGCATTGCAGAGAAACTATTTTTGTGTTTCAAAATTTTCAACCAACTTAACAACTGCTAAAAATCTAAATAAACTGTATTTTTATTTTGCATTTTTAAATTGAACTTTAAATGCATCTAAGCGTTAAACAAAATTAACATGACCTCTAGTCTCCTTGTGTGCTTATGCAACATCTGTACTATTATCCCGCAAAATATGATAATAAAATTTATAATTAGCAAAAATAAATGACGTGATTTAATAAATGCCCATACAAAACTGTACCTTCCCTCTATCATCAACAACTGGCGAAATTTCTGCACTTGGTAAATAACCCAGAGGGACAATCCAGACAACTGTGCCATTGCTGTCAAATGAAAAAAGGTTCTTCCCTGAGCATGCATAAATTCTTCCATCGTCAGTGAGAAGAGGCTTAGACAATCTAGCAGCAACCTTCGGATTAGATCCTTCAGCTGAAGGAAAACAGAGCTAACCAGCAATCGATTATCCAGCATCAAAGTATTCAATAGCCATATAGTAATGAAAAGAACTTAAAATTATGTACAGATAAAAATGTGTGAAAATTTTGCATAATTCAGTTAAAGAATAAATGAAATACAACGTGCACTAAAAAGCATAGTGTGAACTAAAATATTATTGTGTAATAATGAGAGTTTTATTTTTCATAGCTCTGGAATATGTGAAAATACAATCAAGGAAAATAGAAACTTTGAATTGACATAAACTATGACACATTGCTTGTTGTAATCTTGAATTGCAGTACATCAACTGTTAATTGTTATGATGCAAAATTCATTGGTAAAGAGCACAAGCATTGCATGAAGGTGCAATGCAGAGGGTTAAAGAGCAATGTTTACCTCAAATGCATATGAAGAGCAAAGTCCAGTCCACGAATGTTTGTGCGATGGTTACCTAAAAGACATGGAATACTAAAAAGTAGTGTCTAGTCCATATATGATGATAAAGAATTTCTTTAGACCCTTTTGAAGTTAAAGAAAATCAACCAAATGAATTGAAAAAGAGTATTACTTATATATTTAAGACAACTAGACAAGCTATTTTGGTACTTATCTAAAATACTCATGATAACTATCCTTAAAGAATGATTTATTTCTCCTTCTCCTTTCATGAAATTTCAATAGAATAGTGACTATCTTTGGGCTATCTTGGGCTGTTTGAGCGGCAGATGATGAACCAATGATATTCGCACCTCTTATATGGATGTCTCAAAACCAAAAGACTAACTGGCAAAATGATAAAGCATTGAAGGCATTGTGGCTTGGGGAAGTTTGGATCTTCCTGGGAGAAATATTCAGAACCAAACACCCAATAATAATGCAATGTAAGGAGGGGGGGGGTGCATACTTGAAGGGTCAATTTGTATGGCCCTTGAACGCTAATAGTGGCAACAACAACTCCACTGCCATCCAATTGAGATTCCTTCCTCATCTGCAACTTTTAGTTATATGAAAGAAAGAAACTGCTAGGTCAGACTAGCCCGATCAGCTCACTTCAAACTAGTTAATTTGACTAGTTTAGGGTCATTTGGGCCCATCTTGAGTGGTTCAAATAACCACAAACTCAATATGAAGCGACTGATCTTATCCAACAGTTGTCTCGTAATTTTGAGCTTGTCCAATCTTTGACTAAGTTGAACTAAATCAAATTGAGCCCTAGTTAGTTCTTTTGAAATTCCTCAAGATGCAATTTCATGTTAAAACTTGTGCTTAATCAAATAGGGATTTTGCCAACTCTACAATTTGCCTCCTATTTTTTGGGATTTTTGATAAGTCCAAGAATTCTTCACATTGTAGGTGGATTTTTTTTTTTTTTATTAACTCGGGAACTAAGAATGGGTTATGATTCGAGTAAAAACTTCATCAATAACCACCACTCCCTAAACATTAAAGAGTACAACCTTTGGGGATTAGGAACGAACTTATTTTTTCACCAAGATTGGAGCAGCACAGTTTAGTAATTGTTGTCTCACTAGTTCCTAGTTGTCTGTTGCCTACCACAAATATGTTTTAATACCACTTGGTTCAAACGAATATCATTGAAAGCCCACATCTAATAGCTAATTATCAATAAACAAATAAGGTGATATCAAGTCAAGTCTAGTTCATAGTTGTCCATTGCCTACCGCAAGTATGTTTTAGTACCACTTGGTTCAAACGAATATCATTGAAAGCCCACATCTAATAGCTAATTATCAATAAACAAATAAGGTGATATCAAGTCAAGTCTAGTTCCTAGTTGTCCATTGCCTACCACAAGTATGTTTTAGCACCACTTGCTTCAATCTAATATCATTGAAAGCCCACATCTAATAGCAAACTATTAAGAAACAAATAGGGTGATATCAAGTCAAGTTCAAGCATGTCAACCTTAACTCATGATTAAAGGTTTTAAGTTTTCATTTCTTTATTCAAAGTATGTGTCATTGAAATCTTCAGATAATGAAGTATTTCAAATAAATGTTGGCATTTTGTGTTCATTTAAATTCTAAATAGAAGATTGGATAATAATGGTTGCTTCATTATTTAATTTCTCTTGCATATCATACAAATCCCTTCACAATGGTTTCACCACAACATTCCAATTAATATAATTACAATTTTGAATATAAATCAATGACTCCACTTAAAAAGAAAAAAAAGGATCATGATGTCCTTTTTTCTACTATGAATCAAATGGGAGAAGTTAATAAGAGTATATCCAAACTCTCATCTTGTTTAGTACTTAAAGCAACAAATTGGCACAATCACACTTGAATAACATAATATAGAGAAAATAAAATAATTTATCTCAATAATATCATTTAATCTTCCATAATAATTAAAATTTTAATCTCTATGGTATTGACAACACTATAATTCTAGGTCATCTTATTTTGCATCATGAGACATTGTGCTAAATTAAATTACACCTAGTAATATAAAAAATTATAGATATTGTTGCAACATGATAATTAAAATTTTAATCTCTATGGTATTGACAACACTATAATTCTAGGCCATCTTATTTTGCATCATGAGACATGGTGGTAAATTCAATTACACCCATTAATATAAAACACTATAGATCGACTCATAGATACAAATTTTTCAGGGGTAGAAGGTTGAATCAATAAATACCATATAGCAAGATACGTATGTTATTTTCCCTAAAAGTTTATTAATATGATATGGGTAGGATCATCATTTAATATAATTTGCATAAATATGTTTCACATAGATCAAATAATTAGATCAAAAAGAGATTAAAAAAATGTAATTGTAAATTTTATTTTTTTCCTTTACAAATCATGTAATTTCTCATTCACAATTTTTTAAGGCATAAGCTATGTTCGCCATCACATTTTCTCGTTATTTTAAAAGGGTTCTCTAAATGTTGTAATTGTTGAATACTTTTTATTCCAAAACTCAATTTTATCAAATGCAATGAAAGCGATGAATGATGGATATATCGTCTCACAAAATCAACTCGAAACATATTCCATATGAGGAAAATTTATTATGTCCTTTCACTAAATGAAGTGCATTGATGCTTTCAAAAAATCAAGATTACTAGATAGAGACATCTCAAGAACAATTTAACTGAGCATGATGAAGGCAACGAAAACAAATGTCAGACACAATTGTGCACCTCACTAACATGTTCAAACTACCATAAATTACTGAAAAAGGAACCTATGTGATCAATTCAACCAAACACAATGAAATTAACATGCTATGGATGTGACATTGCGTGAATTTAAATCAAAGCGCTTTGACTACAATCAAAATCACCGAAACATCACATGTTCGCAAGATAGATTGTGTTGGCGTCAAAACATCAAAATCTACTAATGAGAAACTGTCTTAGTTGAAGAAAGATGATGGACAATGAACATTGTGCAAATTGCCCATGAGTTACCTCGACCACCATAGAAATTGCTCAAACATCATCTGTTCGTAAAATGGACTATGTTGAAACATCTGAAACATCGAAAATGCTCGAGAAGGACACCCATATTAACTTATCCATCACGGGAAACCAAAACAAACACATTTACATGTATCTTGAGATAACATAATGCAAATTGAGATGCATAAGAAGCTTGAATATAAAGAAGAAAATTGAGATGCTCAAATAATTTATTTTAAAATATAAATTATGACTTTTATATTAATAACAATAGCATTATTAATAAATTAAAAAATTTATTATTTTTCAATTAAAATTCCTAACAAATCTCTATAAGCTTGTAAAAATCCTGTAAAACTCACGCATGTGTTGTAGTATCGCTAACCATAAGACCAATCCCGTCACTTTGTTCAACATAAAAAAAATTCAAAATCATATTTATTTTTTCTTTCACATTTTTCTCTTAATTGCACAATGACCCCAACTCCTTTATCTCCCTCATCACCTTCGTTTTCTCCCATACGTGACCCCTTAGCCCAGCAGCCAATCACCACTAATCCCTGCCCCCTCTCTCTCCCATTTCCTTCCATGCATAGCTTCCCTCTCATGTCAATTATCCTAAGCCACACACACGTCTCCTACATTAAAGCCACCCTCTCTCTCTCTCTCTCTCTATGCCATCAACACCCCTCCCACGGAGACAACTCATATCGCACACCAAACAAACCTTTCACAGGTCAGCCTAAGGTGTAATAGAAGAGAATGAATCAATCAAATACAACTTCCACCAACTCATCCCAACATATTTGTATATGGGACAAATGAGTGAAAATTGAATCTCACCAATCATCACGAAAAAATTCTTATATTTTAAATTCTTCTAATAATATTTTCATATTTAAACAGTGTAAAACCATCTTTAAAAAATATGGAGCAACTAAAAGTACTAAATTATGAACTTCACATACCCCAAAAAAATGTTTACAATCTTCCAATGCACCAAAAACTGTACAAATCAAAATGATTGCCTAGTTGTTATCTTCTTTCTTATTCATGCTTGAAAGTCAACATGTAATATCATAAGCTAGCAATCCAATCCAGTGAGATAAAGAATGCTAAATTAAATTCAAGACACGATAAAGAAATAATATGCATGAAAATTTGAAGATTGCATAAATGTTAATAGTAAGAGAAGACATACTTTTATGTGTAAACAATGAACAATAATATGCAGGAATGTGAAATATAAATAGTAATCAGCAATAATAGTATACATGTTTGAAATTCATTATATAAAATCTCAATTTCAATTTTAAGTCAACTTATCTATTAGAAATGTCATTTTAAGTCAAAGGCTTATCTTATCAAAACTTTTGTATATATGTGCAGATTATTATAAAACAGTCTACCTATAATAATTTTCATGATATTTTATGCTTATCATAGATATTAATTGCATTTGCAAATGTACATACAACTAAACTAAATCATTCATCATTATAGATAACAATATTACATGACAACAAGAAGTTTGACTTGGCTATAATTATTATAAATCAATGAATCATGATTAATTTGTAAGTAATTAGTTATACCTATACATTATTTTTAAAAAATGTCTAAACACAATATATAATATAATCAAAGTAAACAGTGACAGATATCAACCCTATAAAATTTCTAAATTTTAATTTAGCATTTGCATATCCCACCTCAATATTTGAACCAGTCTCGTGTTGAATATGCCGACACTTCCTTGAATACACAGAACTTAATACCTCAATAAACTTAATTTACATTCTTACATGAATTCAACCTCGTCACATTCAATCATTCACTATCACACAGTCACACTACCCCAAAACGCCTTGAATTTAATGTCAAACACTGCTTGATTAAATTAACATAAAGTTAATAAAATTTATCATATTTACATAAATCACATTTCATTTAATATTTTTAACTATCTTAATTCCATTATGATATATATTCTCTAAATCCATATTGGTTTGCTAATATTACAATTCTATATATATTTTTTATATAATTACATAATATTTATACTCAATTATCAAATTTCTCCACTTTTTTTAAATCATTTTCCCTTTTTATTTTTAGGCTTGCTACGGTGGAAATGAGAAGGAAAAATATATTTATTACTAGTGTGTGTGCATCTTATATTAAACCTCCAAATTTTCTCCTCCCTCAACCCCTACAAAAGCTTGGTTCGCCATAGCAGAAGTCATGCAAGCGGTAAGTGGGATACCCTCGGTTACTACAGTAACTGTTATAGTAACCTCTACAGCACTGCTATAATGAATGAAAAAAAACAATAAAAATTAAATAAATTTTAATTTCTTTTTATAACTTATTTAAAGCAAATATAAATGCATTATTTATATATATATATATATCCTCTTAATTAGAAAAATAAGTAGAATTTTATAATAATGATTTGCATTATTTTGAAACATGAAAAAATGAGGTTTATTTCAAAATGGATTTAGTTTCACCTTTTGTTGTATTTTAAGTATTTCAACTCAATTGGTAACTTTCGTACATGCCTTCTCCCTAACCTATCACTCACTTTTATAACAACTTTGATTTCCTCTCCATTATCAGCCTCTTCCCTTACCTAAGCATCTTCGTAACTCTCTTCGCTTACTCTTTCTCTTTTTCTCTCTCTAAAAAAAGCAAACACAAAATTGATTTTGCATTTTGATCTCACCAAATCTAAGTACTCATCATCTCGTGATAGTCAAAATTGTCTCATGTGCAAAGGGATAAGAAGATGCAATCCTAAAATTCCTAAAATCCCGATTGTGACGCATCCAATGTGATGAGCAAAACCCAAGCATACTTTTCGTAGTGTGACAAGGAAAACTCGTAGGCAACACTCGCAATGCGAAAAGTAAGCCTCGTGCATGCTTTTCTTAGTGCAACAAGAAAAAATATAAGCACTCGTTCGTATTATTCCAACACAATGGAAAAATCTATATGCATGTCTTCAAGCAAGTACTTGAAAATTCTTACATATCTTTCTTAACGTAGTGGGAACGAAGATCACCAGCCATAATGTCTTACGACATCGAGCATATATATCTTTCTTGACATGGCGGACAAGCTCAGTACTCCCGAAGCAGCTTCCAATGGAGTGATGACTCCAGGATATTGTCAAAATTCTATCAAAATGTGGGTATTGACCTCCATGCATGCGCCATAAGTCAAGTTAAGCTTACAAGGTGATTTCGACGAGTTTCAGCACGCAAATCGAAGATGAAATGCACTCGATAGCGCTCGAAAGACCTCCGCCAAAGCGACTCCGCCCGTTGAAATCGATGATCGAAATATACATATTCGCATGATGGTTGGCCGTAAGCGAATCGTCGCGGCCACGCATATCGACGAGCGTGGCGATACGGCAACCTCTGTTCGCCGAATCAGCGTTAAGCGTTAACGCCAAAACCTATCAAATGGCTGGACCGGGCGAATATCGTAAAAATACTCAATGCATCAAGCAACCTTTCAATCAACGACTCAGCGAATCAAGAACGGTTTGTCAGAACGGATCCATCGACCGAGGGGGTGGGTGACGACCATATCGAGGTGAGCGGCGATACGTTCACGAACGATGCATCAGCCAACGCCAGCACCTATTAAATAAGGCGATTCACTCAATTCGGATGAGTCTACGCGAATATCAAGCAAGCATGTGAAGCTGTTGAAGCTGATTCGGCCTTGGCGAACTAAACGCAATTCGTTCGCGTCGAACATCGAGTAACATCTGATCGACATATATATTATCAATGTGACACCTCATGGGTAAAAGACTCTCGGATCTTTTACCTTGCTACTAAGATTCGGGGAGCTTTACACAGAAGCCAAATTCCATGTCATTGATGCTGACATCTCATTCAGAACCTTGTTGAGCCCACATGAGTGCAATAGTCCGTCTACTTTGCACCAATACATAAAAAAATGAGGAAGAACATAAAATTTCAACCTTGACCATTTGCGGTCCATGAAGCTAAAATCTACTTAAGATGTGAAATACTATTTGTTGAAGGAGCCCAAGCCTCAACAATCCAAAGCTTCTACCTCAAAGGCTGCAAAACAACACAAAGAAGTGAAGAAAGAAAAAAAGAAGAAAGAATGCGACGCTAACTCTTCCTAAAGTAGCTAGTGCATCACATAAGTTGAAAAGGTTAGTCCCTCAACTGAGCAATGACATAGAAGAAGAAGAAGATGATGATCACATAAGTTGAAAAGGTTAGTCCCAAGAAAGTAAACAAGTCTCTGGTGAAAGGAAAAAAAATTATGGAATACTCAGATCCTAAGTATGATTCTGAACCTACTTATGAAAGTGAGGTTCAATGTATCTCTTCAAGAAGGACAGTAAACATGTTGATATCAGAAAAATCATTAGTGATCGTGTCGGTTCCTTTTCAACACTTCAAAGAAATCACTCCGCGTGAAGTCCACATTGTTGAAGAGTTAAAGACTTTCTATGAGCCTCATTTGCCTGAAAGTGATGAGCGTGGAATTTCATTTTACAGGTCTAAGGAGTGTTATCACAAGGATTCTGATTGGCTCATCTAATTTGACGAATCTGATGATATGGTTCTCACAAGAATGCCAAAAAATTATCCTCCAAGGATTCGCAAGATAATGCACAAATTGGGAGTCGATATTAGAACAGACAAATGGTGAGCCCACTTCTTTGATACCCTCTGGGGTCTAAAAAGTCCACAGACCTCACAAAAGTGTAATAATTATACATCTAAAGGTCTTGGATACATCCGACATAAACACCGTCAAAGAAAAACCTGTTACCGAATATGAAAATGATCCTCATGAAGTCAATCTTACAAATGATGAGGAGGTAGAAGCCAAGCCAGCGCTTGAAAAGCTTGAAGATGGTGGACAATCAGCTACCATGGATGAGTTAAACGAAATCAACTTGGGAACAGAGGATGATCCTCGCCCAACTTTCGTCAGTGCCCTTCTACCTGATAAAAAGGTTGAAGAAATGAAAGCTCTGCTATGTAAATTCAGGGACTACTTTGCTTGGGTATACTCTGAAATGCCAAGCTTATCTCCCGAGGTGGCAATTCATAAACTTACCATTAAACCTGATGCAACGCCTATTAAGCAAGCTCATAAGCGAATGAGATTGAAGAACAGGTAATTGCATAAACTAAGAAGCTGATCGAAGCAAGCTTTATTCGAGAAGAAAAGTATGCAGATTGGATAGCCAACATTATTCCAGTGAGAAAGAAGAATGATCAAATTCATATCTGCATTGATTTTTGAGATCTGAACAAAGCATGCCCAAAAGATAATTTTTCGCTTCCAATATCAAAACTACTAGTAGATAATACTTCCAACTACGACATGTTCTCATTTATGGATGGATCATCGGGATACAATCAAATCAAGATGGCTCCTGAAGACGAGAAGCACACATCATTCAGGATATTAATTAGCATATACTGTTACACAGTCATGCCCTTTGGATTGAAGAATCTTTTACATATCGGAGGACCATGACACGCATCTTCAGTTGATTCATCAAAAGTAGAATCTTGATGACCTCGTCGTCAAGAGTATAGATCGAAAAGATCATTTTGGTGACCTGAGGATGATCTTCGAAAAAAATTAGGTAGTACGATCTCAAGATAAACCCTCTCAAATGTGCATTTGGGGTTTCGTCCGGAAAGTTTCTTGGCTATGTGGTACGACATAGAGGAATTGAGATCGACCCTAATAAAATCGAAGGGATAGTGGATATGCCACCGCTGAAGAATCTTTGTCAGCTTCGTTCGGTGCAGGGACATTTGGCATTCATCCGGCTCTTCATATCAAATATGTCGGGCAGGTGTCAACCATTTGTTAAATTGGTGAAAAATAATGCACCATTTAAGTGGGACGACGAATGTCAAGAAGCATTCGATAGCATCAAGAGATACCTATTAAATCCACCAATTCTGGTGGCGCCAATCCCGGGAAAGCCTCTCGTTTTGTATACAGCTGCATTAGAAGAATCCCTCGGAGCATTGCTTGCACAGCACAATGAAGAAGGCAAGAAAAATGCACTATACTATATCAGTCGAAGATTGATAGGAGCTGAGGCAAAATACTTTTCAATCGAAAAGTACTGTCTTGCATTAATCCTTGTTGCTCAGAAGCTTCGACATTATATGTTGTCGCATAAGATAACGCTCATATCAAATCGATCACGAAGTTCTTGACAAGAGCGTTAATCGCACGCGATCGTCTCTCGCGATTCGATATTACATATGTATCCCAAAAAATTGTAATGGGGCAAATACTAGTAGATTTTCTTGTTGCACATCCTATCCCAGCAGATTCAGCAGTCAAATGATGATTTACTTGATGAACAAATTCTGCTTATTCATGAAAGGGAAAGGCTGCAGATCTGAGAAATGTATTTTGACGGTGCATCATCTATATTAAGTCTGCTCAGCCCCCAAACCTACCAAAAGCAAGAGCTGGCGTTGGTCTCGTCTTCATAACACCGAAAGGTGGCATAATGAGGCGTTCACACAGGCTGACTAAGCCAAGAACCAATGAATCTGAGGCATTGGTGGCGGTCTCAAGAAAAGTTGTTATTGGCATCCAAAATTTAAGAATTTTTGGAGACTCTCAATTGGTAATCAACCAAGTGTTGGGTCTCTATAAGATTAACAAGCTTGAATTGGCGTACTATCACAAGCGAGTGCTTAAGCTCATGAAGCAAATTCCAAATATTAAACTAGCTCGAGTTTCCCGATCAAATAATAGTAAAGCAGATTGTTTGGTCAAGCTAGCAAAAGAAATGGCGAACACGGACGATGACAAAGTGTTGATTGAAGTGTCCACTAAAAATCCATACTCCCCGCAGGTAGAGGGGACATCAAACTTAAGCCAACAGGAAGCAATTCAAATTGCTCATCACTCTCTCGAAGAACGACAAGTACAAGAGAGAGAAAAATTTAAAAGTACTACAAACAAATCTTGCGTTCATAGTGGAAGAACCTAATGATTGGAGACAACTCTTCATCGATTATTTCAAAGAAAATAAATTAACGAGTAATAAATCACTAGTCACGCAAATTACAAAAAGATTCCTACGATATGCTTATGTCAATGACACATTGTACCGTAGATCCTTTGAACAAATGTGATTGCGATGCTTAGGGACGAATGAAGTCAAAAAAGTTATATCGGAAATTCATGAAGGACTTTGTAGGCGATCAGTCCCCAAATGACGAAAAATTAAAAGAATGAGATATTATTGGCCATCAATGGTAAAAGACTGCATAGATCTTGACAGGAAATGTCATGAATGTCAAGTCCACGGGAATCTCATTCATCAACCTTCGAATCCTCTGCATCCAACAATAGCGTCCTGGCCATTCGAAAGTTGGGACACAGATATAATTGGACCGATTGATCCTCCATCATCAGGACATCAATTCATTTTAGCGAATCGATTGCATCTCCAAATGGGCGCTCGAAGTCCTGATCGAAGTCGTTGACTTCTTCATCAAAATGTTGTCTATGGGTACGGCGAATCATTTTCTACGCGATTTTCAAGAGTGCAAAGATATACAGATTTGTTGATCGATACAAAATCAATTGGCAGTACTCATCAATCTACAATCCAAGGGCCAATGGTTTGACAGAGACCTTCAATAAAACCTTAGTGAAGTCACTCAAAAAGATTCTCACGAGAAATAAAAGAGATGGCACACTAAAATGATGGAAACACTCTGGGCATATAGAACAACTTACAAAACGCCAACCAAAGCCACTCCTTATGCTCTAACATTTGAAGTTGAGGTTGTTCTGCCACTAAAAATTGAGCTATCATCACTTCGAGTAGCTATCCAATTCAATCTTACTCAAGATGAGAACACTCGCCTGTGAATGGAAGAGTTGGATGCACTTGACGAAGTTAGACTCCAAGCTCAACAAAGTTTAGAAATTTACCGAGCGAGGATGTCCAAAGCATTCAATAGTTGATGCGACCTGACATTCCGAAGGTGAATTGGTTCAAGTGTTGAGAAGGTCAATCATCCCTCATCGTAAGATTGGTGGTAAATTTGAAGCTAATTGGGAAGGTCCTTAAGTCATAGAGAAGGTGTACAAAGGAGGAGCCTATCGACATTACAAGAATGGTCGATCACAATCAATCGATATCTCAATATCTGGCGAATATGAATAAGTATATAAATACTTAAATGAATCTTGCACTAATAAGCCTTTCATATCAAATACATATGTAATGTCACTTGAAGATTCTCCTGTAAAATGAGAACGCATCTTCAAGTTACTGCAAAAACCTCCCCTATTAGACAGGGAGCATTTGTATATATTTAGCTGAGTTGACATCGTACTTCAAGCCGAGATCTTTAGATAAATATATATATATATATAATAATCAAACGAGCTCCATTTATTTATATTAAAAAAGTTCAAACTCTATAATGTATTTCTGAACTAGTCTACAATTCCCTTGTTTGATACGGGGCATTTTTAAATTTTATAAATCAAAGTTGTTCAATCATTCCCTGTAAAATAGGAGAGTTTCTCGTATATGCATTTAAGTTGACATCGAGCTTTATATCGAGATCCCTGAATATATCTATAACTATTATTATTAAAGTTGCAGGTCGTACAAAAACAAAAAGAATCTGCTTCAATGCACGAAAAGACGGTCTTAAATGTCAAAAATTTTCCTCTAAGATTCATCAAATATCGAAGATTAAGTCAGAAGAACTCCTAATTTCGAAAGCTTCAACAAACTAAGTTGAAAAAATATCAACCCCTACGTCTTCAAGTCTAATACACGAATGGGTTCTAAAGGTCGAACTCAACAAGCTCAGTGGTAGGAGTTGCTCTCTCACTCAACAAGGCGAAAAGCCGCGTGAAAGAGCCCTTTTTCGATCCCAATGACAAGACCGCCAAGCCATCACTTAAGACAAAACTCAAGTAGGTTAAAGGGGACTCAATAAGTCCAAATGGCAGTTGTTGGCTCTCACTCAACAAGTCATAAGAAAAGGTGAAAGAGCCCTTTCGTCGGTCAATGATGATATGTTGATCTCAAACCAGTCAAAAGCTTCTGGCGACCAAAAATCAAGAGATCTTTCCACTCGATCGACGAACCAAGACAATCTGAGGAAACTCTCAATTTAGAGCTGTCTCAAATCAACCTATATATTGCCTATAAGGTGATATTCTAATCTCTTTTCAAATGATCTGATCAAGCACAAAGAATAGATCAAAACCAATTCCCTCATCAAGTCCGCAAAAGCGGAAAGCACAGGACCGAAAAAGCAATTCCATAGTTCACACAAAGGCAATGGCCGAACTAAACGAATTTAATGATTATTCAATCTGTTAAAGCGCACAGTACTAGACTGATAACTCAACATTGACCTAATATGAGCCGGAAAGTTGGGTCATCTATACGCACCCTTCAACAAATCCATCAAAACAGCAAGCACAAGACTTAAGGTGTACATACACTTCCTGACAAGTCAATATAGACAAATCAGGTCAATCATTCATCAAAGTCTGTCAAGATTAAAGCTAGGAAATAAGGAATTTCAAATCTCAAACAAACCTTCCAACTGAACGAAAGCATGAAACCAAGGAAATCCAAATCTGTAAAGAGACAAAAGAAATAGATTTTCAACGAACCCATCGATGCAGAGAGTAGATGGTGAAAGAAGCTTTTTAGTGAACCCATAGAAGTTGAAAGCTGAAGTGATCCAAGACCCACGGCCAGCCTAAAGGGTCAACCAATTTTCAACAAACATGACTCGCTCCATGCGCGAATCATATTTGTTGTAGGGCATTTGTTGACCTCTATGCATGCGCCATAAGTCAAGTTAAGCTCACAAGGTGAATTCGGCGAGCTTCAGTGCGCAAATCGAGCCAAAACACACTCGACAACACCGAAAATTAGTCGAAAAGATCTTCGATCCACAAACGGACTCCTCATGCGTTGAGCGCCGAATTGATCGAATATGCATATTGCACAAGATTCGATCGACGATCAAGAAGGGGTCATCGAAACATGGCGCTAGCGGCGATGCGACGAACGCCGTTCGCAAAATTAATCACGTCATTAGCGTCGAAACGTCAAAACCTATCAAATGAGATTGTTTGCGCTCAATTTAGACGAATATGCGTGAATATCGAGTAATCAGATACAACAATATGCAAATCGAAGCTGAAATACACTCGATGGCACCGAAAATCAGTCGAAACAACCTCCGATCGACAAACGGACTCCGTCATCGTGTTCAGAACGTCGAAATTGATTAAAATATGCATCTTGCATAATTCGGTGATCAAAAGAAGGCGTCGCGGCCGCATCGGGGCGGCGATGCAAAGCGACCAGATTCGAAATTGATGGCGTCGTTAGTGTCGAAAACGAAACCAATAAAGCTGCCAATTCGGACGAGTGCTGCGAATATCAACGATCGTAAGTGACGCCGCAAATTTGAACGAAATTGATCCGTTCACGCCAAACTTGAACCAAATGGCCTCCGATCAGAAGCGGTGTTGCGTCAGAACATCGAGTAACATAGAATCGATATATATATTATCTATGTGACGATGTCAGCGCGAAAATTAAAATTAAGGCAAACAAAATAATAAACAAATAAATTCTATAAAAAACCCCCTTAAAACCCTAAACCTAATTCTTCCCATTCTCTCCAAACCACCACAACTCTCTCGTAATCCTCTCTCTCTCTCTCTCTCTCTCTCCCAGTTAGTTCATTGTCTTATAGTGCTGGAGATTTTCCTCGAAACAGACCGCATGTAAAATATCGCGTTCCGCGACTATAACGAGCTTTGTCGCACAGATCATACCGCCGGCCCTGCGCCACGCCCATCCACGCGTCGTTAAATAGCGCAATGCGGCCGCCTCCAGCGGACCTGAGCACACTCCTCAGTGGCGCCCACTGGCCTTCGCTGCCAGTGTTGATATAAGTACCGCGTGCCTTTCTTGGCGTGGATCTATATTCGCTTATTTTTTCGTCTGCGCTTTTTTTTGACGTGTGAGAAATCAGTCGCGCTTGTATGTGTATAAGCACCGCTGCGTCTTTCTTGGCGTGTGAAAAATTTATTTCGATATCTTAAAGCCATACATGCATTTCTTGGCGTGGTGGAAATCGCAGCGTTCGGGATGGTTTACACCCACCGCCTTGGCATGGTGGTGGCGATACTGCGGTACCTATGGGGGACGACGCCAATCGGTGAAATCTTAACTTGATGGGGGACCGCGACTTCATAATAAATTATGTCGCAATTTAAAATTATTATTTAAACTAACATTGCATGTGTATAAGTATCCGTACACGCCTTTCTTGGCGTAGCGGGAAAATATGTTCGTGAAACTTTGCATACATGTCTTTTCTTGGCGTGGTGAAAATGGGCAAGTGGTTTATACGCTTCTGCGTCTTTCTTGGCGTTGTGGACATTTCGGCGTACCCGTAGCTTCTATCGGGGATGACAGGAATCTTGCCGAAATCTTTGTCAAACTTTACGCTACACGGCGCATAAACAAATTAATAAAAATCAACTAAAAGCTAAAATTGATGTTTTAAAGCGACATTGCAAGTATGTAGACTTCATTACGCTTTTCTTAGCGTGGAGAATATGTTTCAAACAAACTTGAGACCCATACATATCTTTCTTGGTGGGATGATACATTCGGTAATGTGTATCACTCGTATATGTCTTTCTTGGCATGGTGAGCGTAGTCCGTAAAGCTTACTATGGGGACAACGCCGAAATGTTATCAAAATTTTATCCAAAAATTTATACTTGCAATAAAATTCAGTCAAAACAAGCAATATTATACATATTCCTTATATTTAAATTAATACTGAATCAAATACTCCGTATTCCGAACTATCTTAATGAACTTAACTTATGCGAGGATCTGCGGGTTGATTCAGGTTGGATCTTAGGGCCCGTCGCTTAACTAAAATAATAATGTTATTATAATATCTTCACTTAATAAAACATCGAGAAGCAATTACATGTAACGGTCGATCCTCTATTATTAAATTAATAGAATCGACAGGATCTGAAACAGCGAAACAATAAACCACTCCGATGATGGCTGTGTTGAATGAAAATTTCAACCGGAGGGGATACTTTCATCAAAATGTAATTGCAATTTCAAATCAAATTAACTCAAATTAAGTATCAATCTAAGGGTAAAACTTAACATTCCATTAAATATTAAATGTTTAAATGAAATTCAATCTTTAAAGAACTTAAAGCTAAAACTCAATCCGTCTTTTGCAATTATTTGTTGTAGGTGATAAATTAAGAAAACTCTAACTCAAAAAAAGAGTCAAATCAGTATCGGTATGTTTCAAACAATCTCATGTCGGTAGCGTGACGTGTCATCATTGCGTAGCAGAGTACATGATCTGATTATGAGGGTTCTCACGTGGTGGTTGTCGCCAAATAACCCTATATCGATCTGTTGTCACATGCTCTGATGCTCTCTTTTGAGTTGTGAGGAATTATGATAGTCAAAACCTTCCATTAGGTGACTTAAGCTTGTCAGACAAACAATCAGAATTTATTGGGCGACATACAGGCTGAGATCCTTTTATCGTTGAGTCACTACCTCCTCGACTAAATAAACTAGAGCAGCGGCGGCGGGATATGACCATGGGATCTGGATGGTCATCGCTCGTTCCCCATCTGCTTTAAGTTAAATAATGATGAATTTCATAAATTCTAAACTTCAAAACTCCACATGCTGCTACTATACGCCATGCATTAAGCGATCTAACGACTAGCCTTAATCGAAAGTTTTCTCTTAATATTGAGAGGGTAATTAACTATAGGTGCTTGCGCCTATAGGAAACCTGGAACCATATCTAAAGTCCTCACAAAATGAGGGCGAAATCTCTAGGTAGTGTCTTATCTGTATTCATTCTAAATTACACCCACTTAAACTCTTTTCATCTAAGAGGTTAATTTCTGAGCCACAAAGACAAGAAGCTCAAATATAATAAAATAAAATAAAAGAACAATTAGAATTTAAATTAAAAATTAAATTAATAATATATTAAATATTACTCATGAAATGAAAATAAACTTGCAAAAATTTAAGTTAAAATAAACTTACAGTGAGTAAGATGCTTCTTAATAAGTATAAGCAATAAATTTTAATAAGCATTTGAACTGCATCATGCATTGAAATGATCAGAAGAACCCAAGTAGAATATAAGTGAGACATGAGACTTACGTGAGACATATAAGGAACTTGCATTAGGCTTAAAAGCCTGCTTTCAAATGAGAACAAAATTTAAATCATATTTGAAATTGAATTGCATAAGGACTTAATAGTTTGGCCATGAGCAAGAACATCAATTGATAACTCATCTGCAAGCAAAGAACGAGACAAGATAACGCACAAATGAGCATGAACATAACTCTTTATTGAACACTTAAATTGCATCACATGTCATATTGGATAAGCAAAAAGCAACAAAAATAATTAAAATGGGACTTGCAATGAACTTATAAGCTCATCAATGAGCACGAACTAAATCTCATTAAAATATAAGAATTCAGTAAACCATCGATGAAATACAAATAATGAGCATTACATTAAAGAACTTTACAGAATCTAAAACGCTTATATGTCATTAGATCCACAACACCTAATTTTTATGCTGATAAAAGGCGTTGATAAGGGCTTTAAATAATCCCTTGCATACATTAGGAGATGATCTCATTTTCAAAATCATAGCATTAAAATGTGTGCAAATAACATAAAGAATGAATCTTACACTTATCATAGAATGATCTTACATTCAAAACTATTGCATCAAAATGGACGTAAACAACCTAAAAGAATGCATCTTGCATGTATTACAATCTTACATTCATTATCATTGCTTTGAAATAAGTGCAAATCACCTAGAGAATCTGTTGCATCAAAATACATGTAGACAACCTAAAAGACTAAATCTTGCATGTAGAGTATGAGGCAATCCTATATTTGAATTCGTTGTGGTAAAATGAATGCAAATAATCTAAGAATGGAAATTTTCATACATCATGTGGCAGTCATTTTTACAAATATGGCATTTAAAAGTTTGTGCAAGATAATGAAATCACGCAAAGCACTACAAGATAAAAAACATGATTCCATTCAATGCAAGCATTCTTGAATGATTTTCACATTTAATGAGAAATTCTCTAAGCCCAACTTTCTCAAAAAACATATAATCTCTCGAACAACACAAAAAAACATCAAAATTGAATTAGCCCACATATGTCCCAACACATATGCTAAATGTTTAAATATAATGACTGAGAGCATTGCGCAGGCTAAAAAAATAGCAATTGACTCAAATTATCTCTGCTCTAAAAGTGTGCAAATGCTTTACAAATCAATAATATTTTGAAAATATGAGCATCTTTAAAAAATCCAAATCTTAACTACATGTGCATGCTCATGAGTGGTCCACTTTGCCTACATGCCAAAATCATAAGTCTAACAAGTATGATCTTCCTCTCCATAAGGATAGGAGTTGACAAGGCTGCTTGAAAATTAGGCATTCACCTCTTAAAAATAAGATTTTATTTTTACATTTACATATGATCATCAAAAATTTTAATAAAAAGAATTCTTATTTAAAATGCAAATTACCAACATCAAGCCCAAAAGTATTATTGTCAGCTGTAATTATAGACTTAATCCTCTACGCTCAAAATTGAGTTAATAAGATCTATAAAATGATAAGTCTTTATATAAATTTAAATCACACATAAATTATGGGCTCGATTCTCTGTTAGCAATTTAATAGAGTTGACAAGATCCTGAGCAATAAAATAAATACAATTTACTTAATCACCCAATGATGAATGTGTTAATTGAAGATTATAACCAAAGAAAAAACTACCATCAAAATGCTTAAATCTTAATGCAAATCATGTTAAATTTAAGATTCAATAAAATAAGAAAGATTTAAAAGAAAATTATAAAATACAAAATTAATCAAGTGAAATTAATCATCAAAGGTTTAAGGCAAAAATCTATCCACCCTCTACAACTGTTTGTTAAGAGAGATAATTTAAGAAAATTTTAGCTCATAATGAGTCAATATTATATCAAATATGTCACTATGATTTCTCTTAAGATGATCTCAAACAGCATTTTATCCTCAGATAGCCTTAATGGTCCCACTAATTTACGATTATGACTACAATCCGACTCCAGGATTTTGCCCACTAAATTATATATGACGACTCTCGATCATGTGACTTATAAATTTCTCAATAGTTTAGCCCCTTGAATTTTAAATCATATGGCATGTTTGATAAGGCACAAAATCCTTTGTCGATTAAAATTAACCTTAAAAATGTCCCCTCAAATGAACATCCACACCAAGTCTACAAGATCTCCTAAGACGAAACAACCCATGGTTGCCAATAAAGATCCTTCGGTTAAGTTGGATTGATCATCTCCTCTAATTAAGTAGGGCAAAGACCGTAATAACGAGGGACGATGGAACCATAGGATCTTGATTGGGCTCATTATTATTCCAATTACCATTTGCTTTAACTTAATGATGATGAAGTTCCAAAACTCAAATACCTAAATTGTTATTATTATACACTGCATAATTACTTACCTAACAACTAGCCTTAATCGAAAGTTCTCATTGATTACTGGGAGGGATAATTATCATGATTTGCACTATAAGAAATCTGAGCCAGATCTAAAGTTCTTATGAAACAAGGATGAAATTTTTAGATATTTTCTTATTTGCAAATTAATCTGACTTCTGAAAGTTTGACCCAAAAAACACATGTGAAAACTTTCTTAATAAAAAGTTGAGCGTAAATTTTTAGAGCCCATAAAAAAGTCATCACAATGGAGAAGCACATGCTGATGACCTTGTACTATGGGCTTATAATAACCCAAATAATTTTTCATTTTCATTTCTATGTGAGAGGTAGCAACATAGCTGAAATTTGGGTAAAGCAATAATGAACTACAATCCGAACATGCTAAATTTATCCAAAAAAGGGTGAAATGGATTATAAATAGCCTTAGACCTAGACTTTGGTTGAACAATTGGCTTGTGACCCAAGCAAGATAATGTGAGTCCATAAAACCCCAAACCCCACCTAGGCAGGCGCCATTAATAAGGCATGATTAGAAAGCATCTTACTTTAAGGTATTAAATATTGAAGCATGTGACATGCTTTGATTTTAAGATGAGATCTAAAATTTCCAGTGCTAAACATAAGTTGTGTTTGATGATGATAACTTGAAAATAAAATGTTGTAAGAAGAGCATCAAGTGTTGGACAAATAAGCATGTGCCCTTGGAAACAATTGATCGTGCATAATAACTAAAGTTATAGAGTTGTAGTTCTTGAAGATGAGAGGATGAAACCAAGAAAATACAAGAAGGGATGGAGGGATATAAATCTAGTGATTGAGAAGAGAGCATGAATGATGATGAAATTAGAATAGATAGTAATGAATATGGCCATATAAAAAGCCTGAAACATGAATTTCACGTGAATTTTGACTCAATTTGAGATGATTTCAAACTCCATTTCATACATGACGTTGATTTCAACTTTGGCCAAATCAGATTGAATGTAGATTGAGTTAATGTATTTATGTGGAATATACAATGTGTATAATACAATAAATGTATAATATGTATATTCATATAGATTAATTAAAAAATTAAATTCAAGCCAACATGGATTTAAAGTCATAATGAAATTTTAGTTTTGAGTCGAGCTAGAATCAAATTTTTGTTTTTGAGTTGAGCCACACTCACTTGAACTGACTCTACATTAGTCCTAATGGTGAAGATTAGATTATCCCTAAGCTAAGCATGCTAAGTTTAAGTTATTAACTAGCCTAAAACAATGAACTTGGCAAAATTTTTGAAACTGGAATGTAATGAAATTTAAGAACTCAATTTTTTTAAAAATAATTTAATAGGATGATTATTATTTTATTCTCTTCAAAAGTATTTATCATAATTATAATAAATAAATAGCAAGTATAACTACTACTTTTAGCTCCCCATTTCGCATGGGTAAAAATGCCTTTGGTGGTGTCTAGCACTTGGGGCATTTGGCATTCATATAGCTTTGAAAGGATCTTGTAATTGTTTTTTAAACACTATTTTTCCCTCCAAAAATTGAATATGCAGATTTCTAGAGCTAAAATAGCACGAAATTGCCCGTCTAATCGAATGCATAATACTGTTCTAACATCACAGACGATAGCTATAGAGTCAATTCATAAAAATTTGATTAGAAATTTTTAAACAACAACGCAATACAAAATATCAAAAGTTCAGTAAGTCTTAGTCTAAGGTGAAAAATACAAAACCTAAACAATTTGACAAAATCATTTTCCAAACTAATCATGTCATTTATATTCCAATGTACGATGAGCAATAGTTGCCTCTCCAATCTACTGGAATAAGGGTAAAAAGGGGAAGAATCATACCACCATAGCTACTCAGGAATTTCTTCAAATCCAAAGACTGTGAGAAAGCCCTTGTCGTTATCAGCAGAAGCACAAAATATCTGATTGCCATTATGAACAAGAAGTAGAGAGTGTCACATCCTACGCCCATTGAGCCTGAAAGAAAATCAACAATAATATGGTAGAACTGGGTGATTTAATAAATTTATGTTAACCAACAAATATAACTTTGTCCACAGTAATAACAACTCGGCGTCCCTCTCGTGCTCGGCATCGGCCACCGCGCTGCTTCCGCTGGGAGTGAGCAAACTGGTACGCACTCGTTAGCCTCCTCTCTCTCCCGTCGTTCGCTCCCACTCTCTCGCTTTCTCTCTCCCTCCCACCAAAACGGGCAGTTAAACTAAGACGTTAAATCCGGATTTACTAAATCCTGTTGGTAGACGGACGGTATTTACAGAAACTGAAGCGCGCGCAAAATGGGGTGAGAGGAAAGACGAGGGTTACCTACGCAGCGTATCTCTTCTCTTCCTCGGTGGTTCGAGTAGGGAGGGAACGTAACGGGAGAAAGATGACGCCATGACGGTTTCGAACGCAGAAATCCCGTCGATGCCGTCGCTTGCGAGAGCTCTCGCCGCCGGTTCGATTTTGATTTTGGAGGAATTCGAGTAGAACATAATGTAATTAGTTTAAATTTAAAAATATTAAATTAATTATACAAGATTTAATAGCTAATTAAAATAATTTATTATATTAAATTTTAATAATTAACTAAAATATTATATCAAATTAATATTATTTTTAAATTTATGAAATAATAAAATTAGTTTTAATTCATTTTATATTTTATTAAGAAATAACTATGAATTATATTATTAAATTGAAGTTAATATTAACTTAATTTAGTCTAAATTAATTTTGATTATTTAACTATTAACAAATTATTAATATATATTATTCTAATTCAATTATAAGTCAATAAATTTTATTACAATTATTAAAAAATTAATAATTAACTAGTTTATGATAAATAAATGCAAATTAAACTATTGCTTGTTGTTTAAATCATTTAGTAAAAAATTAATGATTAATTAGTTTAGTAAATAAAAAAATAATAATTAATTAAAAATATTAAACTTTTTGATTGATTATTAATTAGTTTATCAAAATTATTAATGATTATTTAGTTTAGTAAATAGTTAAATAATGATCAATACAATTAAAAATAATAATAATCAAATTAAATTAATTTTGATAATTACAATATTAATATGAAATATTAAATTCAATTTAAACAAACACACTTAAATCTTAAAATAAATTACTTATGTAAGCTCACTAAATTAACATAACTTAAGTAAGTTAATATTAGTTTTATATAATCTAATTAAATATAATTTATCATTTAATTAGTATAGTATATTACTAATAATTATTTAATTAAAATAAGTAATATTCTCTCAAGATTAAACAAAATGTATATTATTTAATTAATCTTATTAATTTTGATTTGTGATGAATAAATACATCAAGAAAAAATTTTAAATACCTATTATCTAAATTTTATTTAGTCTAATTAACCTAAATTCTGAAATAAGTAATCAAACAATTCATCAAGATTTAATTAAATTTAATCATCAGCATATCAAATAATTTTTAGGATTTAACTTTCACATGATTAATGATTTACTAAATCTGAATTTGTAGGATTTATAAAACCTTATTTGAATTAAATCTTGCTTGAAGCCAAACAGCTCTATAAAGAGAGATGCAACAATTTTTGAAATAGTATGGAAGGAATCAAGTACTTAATGAGGGGAAATATGGGGATTATTTGATAGCAAGATTTAACTTAAATTGTACTAAACAACAACAAAAATGGCAACATAAAATCCGACATAATTTTAATTCTGATTCTCCTCTATTTTGTCTTAAATTAATAATTCAATAAATCTTGTTGGTAGGCAGATTTATGGGACTTAGATAACTAGAAGCGCACAAAAGGCGGTGGAAGGAAAGATGAGGATTACTTTTTAACGTCATATGTTTCTTTCCTCAATGGGTTTTGAGAAGAAGTGGAACATAATGAAGAGAAATATGAGCCTCAGTGTTGTCTTCCTCGTTATTCTAATAGCAATTGTAGATAGGGTTTTGGCCAAGAGGAGGGTAGGTAAGTAGGACTACAAATAAATCGAGTATTTGACAAACTACGCATGACTTGATTTGATTAGAGCTCCTTTGTGATTGTTTAATTAACTAATCAAACAAACTTTAACATTTTTGTAAATACTCAATTATTAAATGAACAAGCTTGCAGCTCCATTATGGTTCAATTATGGCTTGCAATTCCATTACCGTTTAAAGCTCATAAATAAGCTCATTAAGGTGCTTAATTATTGCCCAATTACAACTCCATTAAGGGGCTATTTGGTTGTCTGCATTTGGAATGCACTGCATTCAAAATGCACGCTTTTGAACATTTCAAGCGTTTGGTTGCAAGTAAAGTAAAATTAGGTGTATTTCAAATCCCGAAAGATAATTCGTGTATTTGGAATTCACCATTTTGAATTTAAATACACCATGTAAAGTGATCGGTGGCATCGGCCCTGCCTTCATCGCCACCGTCGTCCCGCCGCCGCCGTGCCAGCGGATTGCCGCGTCGCCGCCGTGCCGCCACTCTGGCCGTCGGCGCTACCCACGCCACCGACCGCCGTAGATCATACCGGCCATGCGCCGTCATCACGCGGCTGCGCCGTACCAAACTTTCGGTTACATTCATTATATTTTATCAACAAACAAAGTCGTGAATTTGTAAAACTCAAAACTATAAAGTAATCCTTTTACCAATTCTTTTCAGATTCTTTTACATCATTCCAATGCGCAACAAACGAAGGCTTGTTTGTGATCAATATTATTAAAAGTTTATTTTAAAAGTTTAATAAGCTTTAATTGATACAACTCAAGTGTATTTCTCAACAAGCTACTTGCAAACATGCTCAATTCAAGTTTAATTAAAGTTCATTTATTCATTAAATAAGCTGGTCATTAATAGGCTCGATAATTCAATTTGAACAAAGCTCGTGAATAAACTCGAATCTAGCTCAAGCTTAATAGTGATAAACAAGCTCAATCATGAACACCATCATAAAAAGCATGAATCAAGTTCAAGCTCGAAAATGGTAAACAAGCTTGAAATCAAACGTGCACATGCTCGACTCAACTTGGTTCATTTGCAATCCAAGGGTAAGGTAATAGTAGATTTGTTAGTATTTAAAATATTAATTAAGTTATTGTTTTTAATTTTATTTATTTAATTAAAATCTCTTAAATTAAATCTATCTTAGAATTTACTATATAATTGTTAATGAAAATATTATTAAATTAAAATTTATTTTATATTTTTTATAAATTTATTATTATTAATTTTAATTAATTACTTATTAATATATAATCAATATATTATATTAAATTAATTGCAATTGATGTAGTCTTATATTTTTTTTATTAATTAATAAAGTTTAAAATATTAATTTATTTATTAAAAAATTTAATAACAAATTGACTTAGTAAATAATTAATTAATTTAACAAAAAATTTATTAATAACTAATAAGCTTAATAAATATTTAATTAATGATTACTATAATTAAAAATAATAATTTTAAATTAAATTAAATTAGCAATATGAAATTCATATTTGAATCAAAAGATTTAAATCTTAAAATAATTACCAAATAAGTTACAGGATTTATTGTCTCTCATGTCAAGTAATTTTTAGGATTTAATTATCATAAAATTTATTAAATTCGAATTTATGTAATTTATCAAATTCTGTTTAAATTAGATTCTGTCTGCGTCCAAACAAAAAACTGACGGAGTGGGGAAGAAAGTAGTTAATTTAACTTCCAGAGTTGACGCTCGAAACGGCGTGGGGCGGGATGAACTCGGCCATTGGCTATCTCCTTTGGATCGACGCATAAGCGACCGCTCGGCAGTGGCAGTAAATTTTCGGTTTCGATTTCGGTTTCCGTTTCCGTTTCGAATTAGCGATCCTTTCGGATGTTTCCTAATTCCAACCTTTAATTCGAAATCTAGTTAGGGAGTGTGGACCTTTAATTTAACTAAGGGGGATTTATATACATATCATACAATTTTTATGTATTTACATATCTAACACTTAAATTAGATATTTACTTATCTAATTTTTTCTATGCTTAAAAAGATGTATTTTATTTTTAAAAAGTGAATAAAGTGATATTTTTGATGTGATATTGAAGATTAATGTGTTATATGTATAAAAATTGAAATTTAGGTATTATATATGTAAATACATAAAAATTATGTGATATGTATGTAAATCCCCCTTTAACTAAATAAAAGAAATATAAAAAATATATAAGTATATGTTTATTTATTTTTTAAATACTTTTATTATTTTTAAAATGAAAGTTAAAATTGAATTGGCTGGCATAAATTTTTTTATCTATTTGAATTGGCTGGCATAAATATTAATACATCAATAATAATTAAAATTTTAATAACTATTAAGCATTTTGATTTTTTTTTAATATATTGATTTTAAATATTTAATACATAATTTTTAACTTTTTAAAGTTAATATGATTTACTTAATAGGGCATCTTTTACATAATAATAATAATAATTAATCAATATTTATAACTCATTCTTTATAATAGATGACAAGAGTTAATAATTAAAAAATTTTCGATTAAATTACTAGGCTACAAATACAAAAATAAAACAATTAAATTTAATTTATGTTGCGTGCTAAAAAACCAGTTGCGGTAGAGTAAAAGTTTATGCCTTAGCTTTGTTGCGGAGTCGAGCACACACACAGAAGTTTGTAGAATTAATAATAAAACTCCAGAATTTTATGTGAAAAAATCTCGAAAAGAGGGAAAAAACCACGGAGCCTAGCCGAGTAAAAATCTTCCACTATGTATCTGTTTTAGAGTACAAAATTAGCGGGATTCTGAGAATTGTATATGAAGGACGATAAGAATCCTAAAATGAGGCAACAACGGCTATATAGCCATGGTTAGAGTGTAATAATTGCTAGTGGTAGTAGAAAATGGTTGAGCGAATGGCAAACGGTGGCATCGGATGGTGATGACTCTGAGATGGTATGTAGCCGTAAGCCGATAGATGCTTCTGATTCTGCAGTAGTTAAGCCGGTAGCCGGCAGCAGTAATGGCGTTAATGACCAGATGGTTGATGACAATGATGATTGGTGGTGGCCGACCAACGGCCGCCGATGGCAGCAGCGGCCTTCTGATGGTCACTGCGGCCCGTGTCGATAATCAGCGAAAATAACCGGCAACGATAATTCAACAGTAGCGGTAGCGTTAATGTCAGCGAGATAATGGCGATGATGGTTAGCGGTAAACCGGGTAATAATCAGCGAAAATTAGCAGCAAGGCGCGCGAGTGGTACATGCTGGCGGTCTAGTCAGCGAGATACCAGCGATAATGGTTAAGTGATAGCCGTCAGTAATAACCAGCAGCGTAATTCAGCAGCTGCCAATAATATTTCAGCATGGCCTAGCGTCGATAGTTAAGCGAGATAATGGCAGCGATGGTTAATGATGATAATATCGGTAATAGCGATGTGATCAGGCAATCAGAGCGCAGTGGCGGTCAGCGGTAGCGGAGCATCGATCGTCGATGAGATACCGGCGGCGATGGTTAGCATGATAATAACATCGTAATAATAACGGCAAATTAGTGCGAAGCAACCGGCAGCAATTGGTCGATAATATGCGGGCATGTAATCATGAGATGGCAAACGATGTTAACGATGATCGGTAATAGCGGCGTGGTCAACAAGCAATGCACGATGGTCGGCAGTTAGCGGTGTAGAATAAGAGATAGCCGGTAACGATGGTGCAGTGATGATGTAATGATCAACAGCAGTGGTTGGCAATACCGGCAACGAGATCAGCGGCAATGTTTCAGCGATAGTGGCCGGTAACGATGATTAAGCGGCAATAGGCAGTGGCGGCGGCAGTGGTCGATAGTGGGCGGTGACGGAGTTTTGATGATGAGGATTGGCGGCATTCGGCGAAGTCGAGTAGTAACGATTATGCTGAGGATTTTCAAGCTTTAGAGCTCTCTTCTCTTTAGCTCTCCCTCTGTGAAGAATGAGGGGCTATTTATAGATTAGAGGGGTGATATTTTTTGTAAATACATACAAAATCTAAACCACTCCATCGGACGGCATGATAATTCCCTTGATCATCTGATATATTTTATGTATTTGAATGCTCAAATGAGATCAGAATTATAAGATCTTGGGCTTATTAGATCCGGATCGTCAAGATGCTCGATTTGACTATAAACACTCCATGTTTAAGAGCTATTTAGAGATTTAACTGATATCTCAAAGTTTTCTTTGATATTTTAAGTGCTTGATCTTGACTAGTTTCTACTTAGTATCAGCTTGCTTTCGACATCAAGATTCGTACTTCGACTAGTAGAATTTTCAGTGTCATATCAATTTATAAAACTTTTTAATAGTAGTCTAATATTAAAAAAAATTAAATTCAAATAATGAAGTCACATAGTTTATAAATGGTTCAAAAAAGTTCTTCCAAGATTTAAGTAAGGTTTGAATAAAGCTTCCATAAAGTTTGAATATAGTTCAACTATGCAATGATTATTAATCAATTATTGATCAAAGTTAGTTTAATCATGGTTTGAAAATTAATTGGTCATGATTCAAAGTTGTTTGATCATAATTCTTTTAGTGTTCAAACATTGTTCATTTAATGGTTAATCATAGTCAATTTAGTATTTGCATATCATTATAAGGTTTCTCAATTATGGATTATACCTAAGATGATATTATAGAGAGTGATTATAATAGCTGTTGTCTGCTAGAAAATCAGCTGCACTAGAGTAAAAGTTTACGCCTTAGCCTTGTTTGTGAAATCCAGCACACACACAGGTATTTAAAGAGTGAACAAGAAAACTTCAAAAATTTTAACGTGGAAAACCTCAAAAAGAGAAAAAAAATCACGGGGCCTAGCCCAGTAAAAAGCTTCCACTATATATTTGTTTTGGAGTACAAGTTTTTCCGATAACGGGATTACATAATTGTATATGAGAAGAGCTGACAATGGGAATCCAAAAATCGGACAACAACAATATATAGTCGTTGAGTTGTAACATTCTAGTGGTAGCAGATGATGGTGAACAACGGGGAACAACCACTGACGATGAAGGTCGTCATGATGGTGACCGGCGGAGATTAACGATGGTAAGGATCAGCGGCGGCGGCTGACGGTGGCGGCCGGCGGCGGTGGTTGACAACCGTCGAGTGGTGGCACGATTGTGCTTGGAGGATTTTAAAGCTTTAGAGCTCTCACCTCTCTCTTGCTTGGCTTCCTCTCATATGAAAAATGAGAGGCTATTTATAGATTGGATGAGTGACGTCTCTGTAAATACATGCAAAATTTGAACCACTCCTCTCCATCGGACGGCTCATGATGATTCCTTTGATCATATGATGTATTTTGTGTATTTGAATGCTCAAATGAAGTCGGAATTGTAAGATCTTGGGATTGTTGGATCCGGCTCATCGAGACGCTCGATTTGATTATAAACACTCCATATTTGAGAGCTTTTTAAGAATTTAATTGATGTCCCAAAGTTTCTAATGATATTTTAAGTGCTTGATCTCGACCAGTTTAAATTTCTGATCAGCTTGCTTTCGACATCAAGATTCGTGCTTCGACTAGTGGAATTTTTAGGGTCATATCAATAGCTATGACACAATAGAGTGAGAATCATTATATTAGATTACTATAGATATCATGCAAGTACAATCACAATAGATATAACATAATAGACACACAAAAATTTAATATAATTGAATACAATCATAACAAATATAATATCATTGGAAAAAACTTTGATATAACTAAATACAATTAGAATATGTTGAATTACTTGAATTGATGATGTTGACCTAACCCTAAATCTAACCACATCTATATCATTATAAGATGCCCAAATATACGGTTGCTTGGAAAGCTTAGGGCTCTATAAATTGTGCTCTTGAAGATCACTAGGAATCAAATAATTCTCATTGTTGTCATCATTTTAGGTGCGACATTTACACCGATATTTTCTTGCTGTCACCAGCTATGTGGTCAAGTATTACGTATTGTTACTTAATGTCCATTGTCTCACATCATTTTCAATCTTGGATTTGAATTTCATATCATTTTATCCATCAACCATAATTATGCATACAATAAACATGAGACTTAAATCGTGATAATTTTACGTAAAATTTATACGAACAAATTTTTCTGCATGAAATTTTTGTCAACATAAAATTTTTTTATCGGATCATTGTTTTCTAAAATGGCTTGTGCTATGGCGTTTGTATCGTCGAGATGATTTGGATCGGCCCATTTGTATATGAATTGGAGTTCATTTTGTGAATGATGAGAACTCAAATATCCAATATTTAAATATTATATGGATATAAAAATATATTCTTATAAATTATATATATTATGAATATGCACATGTATATTCCATATAACATTATGAACTCAAAATTTTATCTCTCCTCATCCAATTTAATTAAAAGCTAAAAAGAAGCCAAAGATGTACACCTAATGTTGTTTTCAAATTTATTCTTAAAGAAGAAAATCCAGCCTTTATTTTAGGTTCTCTTGATTTTGTATATTGAATATAAGAGGGATATTTTGTTCTTTTCCTCTTTGGTTGTATGTTAAAGATGAGAAATTAAGTTTGAAATTCTTTTTATTGAGGGGTTTAAGTGAAAAATTTATTATATATTTTCAAGATAAGACAGATATGAAAGAGATAAAATTGCAAAAAGGGAGTTTTATAAAAAAGAGAGAGAGAAGAGAATAGCAATTGGAGGCATGTCGTGATCTGAGAGAACATTTGGTGAATGATTTTAGTATTTTTATTTCTTTTATAGATGTCATGTAGATGTTGATCTCATTTTTGGATGAGGTTTACAATCTTCTTAATCTTAGCAATTAGAATTCCTAATCTTATATTAAAAGTTTTCTAATTAGACACTTAGGTCATTGCACTTAGTGATTAAATATGTACTCAAATTAAACCAAAAACAATAAATTAAAACAAAAATAAAATTTAAAAATAAAGTTAAATATAAAGTCAACACCTTAGGGTGAGACTTAGGTCAACCTAGTGAGTCCCATTAGCACCTGACATAACCCAATTGGATTTAGCGAGTCTAATCAAATCTAAAACTAAATAAAATTCAAAATAAATCAGAATTAAACAAGTTTGTGTCAAAACATAAGTATTAATTGAGTTAATTGGGTTGATTAACCCATTTAAGTCTAATGTCACATAAGTCTAAATAAAATTAAATAAAATCATAATTAAATCAACTTAATTCAAACCAAAGCATGGAATCATTGTATAAACATAAATAAACATAAAACTGAATTCGAATAGGGTGTAGAGTGACTGACTAGATCATTTGACCTGAGTTGGCCTATGTGGGTCCTACTAAATTAAAAGTCAATTCAAACAAAATTTAATTAAATTGAACCATCCCAAAAGCTCAAAATCATCTTATGAACTTAATCAAACATGAAACTAAATAAGACTGAATCTAATGGGGGTTCAAATTACCTAAATTAGTCACTTAACTCAAGTGAACCTAAATGAACCCTTTTTAGCCAAATTAAAATTAAATTGAGAGTCATGAAAATTAAACACTCCAAATCACCTCAAATTCATAATTAAATATAATCCAACTTTTTCTTAAGTCTGATTTACCAAATTGGTCACTTTACTGAAGTAAATCCAATTTGACTCATTTAAGCTTAATTAGGGGTCAGCATGGGTCAAATTCAAAATTCAATCTAAATTAATTAAAATCAATTGATCTAAATTATTATAAATACTCAAATAAATATAATTGAAGCTAAAACACACTTTTATTATGTCAAATTGGTCATTTGACTTGAATGAACCCAATCTAACCCATTTAAGTCAAAGTGGGTCAATTTGAGTTACGCTCAAAATCTATTTAAATAGAATGAAATCAACCAAATGCAAGCATTACAAATAAACAATCAAACATAAATAAACCTTCATCTAAATTCTAAAATGGCCAATTTTGTTAGGAAAACCAACTTGATTTATTTAGATCAAATGGATCAAATCTAGCCTAAACCAAATTAAACCCAGATGAACCTTGGGCCAATTGATCTCTAACTTATATAATGAGCAATTAAGCATGATTTAAACCTCATTCCAATGTGAATTAATCAATTGAAGGTGCCCAATCCAACCTAACTCAATTTGAATCCAAATGGATAATTTCAAACCTAAACCCAAATCCATCCTAAATGAGCTCTAGCCAACTTATGAATACATTCAATCCTTACACTTAGCCTAATTGAAGGTGAAGTGGAGCCATAGAGGCGAGGTGGATTCATGAGATTTGAAAATTGAGACACATAACCAAGCAACCAAATCTCACCCTGCCTCTCCTTATCACCTTAATTAAATGATTAAAACATTCTCTTAAACCTACTCACCACATATCGAAGCCAATCTATGGCTCCATTTCCTATGTTGAACCACCTCCAACCTCCTATAATGGAGAAAGAGTTAGCCAAACATAAAAAGGGGGAGGGAGGCATCCTTTACTACCTTTTACACTTCCTACACTATCCCCAGCCTTCAAGCAACTCACCCATCCTTTCCCTCACCATCCCAACCTCTCTAACCCCCAATTTGATCAAGATTTGGTGAAGTGTAACATTAGTTGGTCTCCAAAAAGATCCAAAGGGAGGCAAGAGGGAAAACATCTTCTAGAGCTCCGTCTTGACTCACTGAATCTTTTTGAAATGCCGAATCCACTCAGTAGAGGCTTGAGTGAGGTAATTGATCTCATTCATAGATAACACCTAATCCTTAATGCTTTATGAAGTAAACTCATTTAAAGTTAGAACAAAACCATAAAGACTAATTACACTTTTCATTTGAAAGGTCTCCTAATAAAAAATTGCAAAATTCTGATGGAAATAGCTAGAATTTCGCACTGGTATGGCATGGGGCTTCATTTATTACCGACAAGGAGGAAGATGATGTCTTGGTCATTGATTCATTTTAATTTGAACCAATGACCTTGATTAATCACACTAATTATTTAATTATTAACCTTTAAATCACATAATTAATATTAGCCATCCTACCATTTATTAGATGGCTCAGATTAATCCCATGATCCCACCCCTTTTTCATTGCTTTATGCATTAGATTCACCTGGATCTCACGTGGACCAATGGGCTCCTAAAACACGACAATTAGTTCCCCAGTCGTTGATGCATATAAGTGATGAATTTAGTTTTTTAGGTTTAAAATTAATATAAAAAAAGCCCAAAACTTTGAAAATCATAGAAATTAAACCATTTACTTAAAAAATATAAATAATGCCTATATGGATTCAGCTCATCAAGAGGAATCCATTATACCAAAAAGCCTTAATTTTTTGTTGGATAATTTTGCTTTAATTTGGGTTTATTAAAAAAATATAAAATCTCGATGAAACAAAAAATAATTATCTAATTAGCCTAAATTTTTTAAGGAATGAATGAAATTAGTGCTAAGAGTTATTTAATTTCAAAGTTTAAATGGCCAATTTAATAAAAATAAATAAAATTAAGAAAATTAAGGAAACTCTTGGAAATAACTTAAATTAAGTGAACCTTTGCAAAATATTCAAACCCTTTGAAATGACTTAAACCTCAAAATCACCTAATTAAAGATTAATTAATGTTAATTTATTTATTTAATCATTCCAAAATTCAAAAAATTATAGTATATCAGCCAAAAATTGAACAAATATAAATAGCCACACTTTGGATTCACATTTCAAAGATGAATCAAGATAAATTAAAAGCTATAAATAATACTTAGTATTTTAGGATTTGTTTGAATTTATTAGAAACAATAAATTAATTACTTTTAAAATGTAAGCCTCATTGGACTGAATCTTTTAGCGTAGGAACTTTATGTTAAACCCCACTTGCCATTAAAATTTTAAATCAATCTAAGCCCTAGATCAAAGGTTACAATTTTTAAAATATCCTAGAGTAATTTAAATTTAATAATTAATATATATAAATTATATAATTATTGGTATTTAGGTGTTGCTCGTTTGTAAATGAGCGAACACAACAAATATTTTGCTCAAATATAAGAGCGAACACGAACAATCTTTTGTTCGTTCATGTTTGGCTCGATTTGGCTCGAAATAAATAAATATTTATATAAAAATTATATAATATATATGTTATATCATTAAATTATTTATTAATTAATTTATATTTATATGAATAATTAATTTAATTAATTATGTTTAAATTAAATAAATTTAGGTATATTATAAAAAGTAAAATTAATTTAATGATTTGGATGAAATCAGAATCATTAAAATTCTCTATTTTTTAAATCAACTATTAAGATTTCATAGATTTCCTATTAACCTATATCCTAAACCCTAACTATTTAAGCTCACGAGACGGGAGGATAGGGTTCACAGTTCACTGTTTACGGCTCACACCTCTTCAACTCTTCGACTCTTCGTCTCTTTGATTGTTTGACTCATCGACTATTGCCCTATTTTTGCTATCGCGAGTCCCCAAATCTCAATCTCATTCCCTCCTAGGCCTCCTCTACGGCTCCGTGAGAGCACGAGTTGCAACTTGATATTCTTGCGACGTTGTAATCCATAGGAAGAGCCGATTAGCCAAATCGCTGATTGTGATTTCTGCTTTTCTACGGTTCAGTATCGATTATTACTTTCTAGTTTCTCCATATTTTGCCTAACTTCTTGAGCTACTTCTCAAGACTTGCTTACCCCTTATTTCTAGTTCTCTTTTGGTCGGAATAGATTGATTGAATAAATCTTTGTTATGCAATTTCTTTGTTTAATTTGTGAAGTGATTAAGATATGAAGAATATTATGGGTTCTAGATGACTCAAAAATGCTCTTGAAATTTCTCGAATTTCTGATTTCTAGTGTTCGATTTATGGTTGGAATGTGCATTCAAATGCTGAAGTGTCTCTTCTTTGTTTGATTTTGTTAAGTCATGCATATTTTGATGTTTAAGATTTACTATCTATATATAGCTGTTTTGTTACTTGGTATTTAAAAGCTTTGTTTCAAGGAGGATGAAAATTTGGTGTTTAGGGTTGATTATATACATATATATGTTTGGTTTAGTGATGAGGGAGACTGCACTACAGTATGCAGATCATTTGATTCATTTATGATATGCATGTTAGGTTCTATAACTAGGTGTAGTATTGATAAATTAAATACCAAATAAAATGAAAATTGTAGTAAAAAAAAATTGAAATAGACCCAACTAAACAAGATATATAAGCAACCATTTTATCAAGCTAAGTTGCATCTCATATTAAAAAAGATTTAACATCGCAGCCCTTTAAAAATCATAACTCTAAGCAATTCAACATAAAATCAGGTGTAGTATTGATAAACTAAGTACCAAAATACAATAAAATAACAAATAAAATAAAAATTGCAGTCAAAAAATAAGTTGGATTTATCATTTAGGCTGCAGTTAGAAAATTTGGTCTTTACTTTATCAAATACTATACTTGGTTTTATGTTGAATAAGTTGGATTTATCATTTATGGGTGTTTGAAAAATTTAAGCAGTGATCAAGCTATGAAGACATCATTGATTAGCTGAAAAAAAATTTCAAACTGAGCCCATTTAGTAATTAAAGCAGCCATCAATATTAGTGAGTTGTGAGCTTATTTTACTGCGTCATACTTTTTGGCTGTCTTTGCTGTTATTTTGAGATAAATCTACTTGCTATTTTTTATTGTTTTCTTAGCCGTGAGGGGAAAACTTCATATGGAATATATACACACCATACCTTCAAATTTCAGTCACTTTATAAATTGGTAAGTTATTGCTTCATTAGAAAGAAATCAAATTCTCCATGATACAGCCTAAAAACTACTTACAGTTATTTTGAGATATGACTACTTACTGTTCTCTCCAGATTTTTCAGTCATGAGGACCATTCAACACTATTTATATAGCAATTGGGCTATACTTTTTATGACAAAATTAAGATATATCAAATTCAATATTAATGTATATTTCATTTTTGATTGATGCAACTTTCATTTTATTTGCTATTTTATTGTGTTTTAGTCTTTAGTTTATCAATACTACACTTAATTTTATGTTGAATTGCTTAGATTTATGGTTTTTAAAGGGCTGTGATGTTAAATATTTTTTAATATGAGAGGCAACTTAGCTTGATAAAATGATTGTTTATATATCTTGTTTAGTTGTGTCTATTTCAATTATTTTTTGACTACAGCTTTCATTTTTATTTGCTATTTTATTATATTTTGGTTTTTAGTTTATCAATAGTACAATTGATTTTATGCTTAATTGCTTAGATTTATGGTTTTTAAATGACTGCGATGTTAAATCTTTTTTAATATGAGATGCAATTTAGCTTGATAAAATGACTGATTATATATCTTATTTAGTTGGATCTATTTCAATTATTTTTTACTGTAGCTTTCATTTTATTTGCTGTTTTATGATATTTTGGTCCTTTGTTAATCAATACTACACATGGTTTTATGCTGGATTTAGTGGATTGCTTAGATTCATAGTTTTTAAAGGGCTATGATGTTAAACCTTTTTTAATATGAGATGCAACTTAGCTTGATAAAATGGCTGCTTATATATCTTGTTTAGTTGAGTCTATTTCAATTATATTTTTACTACAGTTTTTATTTTATTTTCTATTTAATTTATCAGTACTACACTTAGTTATAGAACCTAACATGCATATCAGAAATGAATCAAATGATTTGCATACTACCATTAAAGTTGAATTCCCATCAAATAAGGTGTATCATTGATTTACACATAACAACCTCTCGCATGAATAATTTCATCTCTCTTCTGCTCTGTCTTCTCAATTGGAGCCCTTAATCCTGTTATAGAGAGCTATTCTAGGTAAGCATAGAAATTATATGGTAGGAAGTGCACTCATGTAGAACAATTATAACTCGAGATATCACTCATGTACATTTCTCTTCCCATGAGATTTAGAGATGAAAATTAATTAATCGTGCTTATAAAACTCTTAAGATTGGGCATCCGCCATGTAGTAGAATCTTGTTCATAAAATATACATACAATATTATAGTTTGATATCTATGCTTATTTTCATTGACAAAGATAAAAATTATTCCAACATTGGAGTTTAATATGCAAAAAAATTTTATTATTAGCATGACGAAGTTAATTTAATGACCGTATTGAAAATTCCAATTCATAAATAATAATAATACATCTTTAGTAAATTATCATTATGCTTAAATGAAGTTAGTTAGATGTGTAATACTAAATGAAATCATGTGATGTTTTAATTAACAAACGTTTGACATTCCTTTGGTTTCGTACATCACATTTTGCATTATAGATACTCATCATGCAATATTACTAATGTTTAAATACTCGTACAACTTCTCAAAAATCAAATTTCATTGTAAAACTAGATATTCTTTTATATTAAAAAAATTAATTTAAACATACTTTTATTATTGTCTTATATATATATATATATATATATATATATATATATATATATATATATATATATATATATATTGCCTTTCACTTGCCATTTCTAAAATTATTTTGCATACCTTGTGCAATATTGTATATTAGATAATTTATTATATCTCATGCATTGCAAAAATTGATGAGTCGAAATATCAATTAAGAAAAAAGTTAGATAACAAGAAATCCACCTTAAAACCCATATATACATTTATACATTGAGGTAACACCTTCTAACGCTTTCACATGCATTACATTATTTAAGGCACACCTTCATTCTAACAAAATTTAGAAGTTTAAGTTATTGAGACAATGTTTATAAAAATTCTTGAGATAAAAACTATAGTGTTTTAGTTTAGAGTCGTAGGGACACCATAGAGATCTTAAAAGGTACTTATTGAAGTGATCAAGTACGCAATTAAGGTATGATGTACTATCTTGAAAGATAGAAACATCACCATATAATGGACTTAATCACATAATAAGGACTTCTAAGGCAGATGAGTCTACATATATACTAGAGATCTTTTCCCTACTTTATATGGATAGGTAAAGTAGGGTTTATTTTATGCTGGGTTCCTTAGTTCCCTATGAAGGCAAGCCCCATAATTAATTACATCCTATAAAATGAAAATTTCCTAAGAAAACTCTTGATTAAAGTAGTCAATAAATGTCTCCAAAGATTCCAAGGCTAGACTATCAAAGAAATAATTGTTATTATAAATCAAATGGGAAGAGTTCAAATAGGAAGACTTATTTATGGATTCCACAGGATGATGAGATACTAGGAAGCCTAGTGAATGCTCTAGTTTATCCTATGATGAGGCTTTTATTTTTGAAGGAAGAATTTATTTTTTAAGTTCAAATTTTATTAGAGTGCTAGGACTTATAACCCAATAATACAAGATTGTGAAGATGCCCAAAAAGTGAGAACCTCGTAACTCAAGAGAAATAAGTGCCTCAGAACATAAGTCTACAATGCTTTAGCATAAGCTAGAAGCATGACCTAAGTTTAATTAGGGAGGATGTGATATAGTGATCCACCTCCACAAGAGAGAATGAACGCATCCCGACTCTTCTGGGCTTATAATCGTCTGGAGTGGCTACCATCCAATACCTCCTATGATTTTAAACCATGCGAGTCAATCATATTTAAATGTAAGATAGCTAGGTTATTATTAATTAAAAAAGAAATTTAGAGTCCTAAACTCACTTTCTGAGAGGCTAGATCATGATTGATATGAAAATATGACTTAGACTAATACAAAATTCATAAAATTTTAAACCATTTTGACACATTAATTTGGACTAAGGCTTGGGATAATTATGCCTAAATGCATGATGAAATTGAGTTATGGGCTAAATCCATGAGAAGAGGTGCTCTCCACTACAAGAGATTGCTCTCAAAAGTCAAGCTTGTCCCCTATCATGCAAGAGTGGAGATCCTCTATTTTTAAGAATGGAACGATATGACATGCATGTTGTTATAGAATACAACCATTCAACTAAGAGGTTTCTAAATCTTTTATTATCTTATTTATATATCTAGGCTTTAGAGTGAGATTATGAGTTACATTAGAATTTAATTATGAGTTATTTAGTGATAATTAAATATTTTAATTTTATTGTAAAGAGACTACCACATCCAAGCCACACATCAAACATACATGCTTTAAGAAACTTATGAAAAATATGTCATTTCTATTAAACAATCTAAACATAATAATCAAATATTTATATTTTCATAAAAGAATAAAAGACTTATGTAGCTGGGTACCACCATACACCCCGAAAAGATAAAGAAATTGGGTAGTCGAACTTTACCCTTATATAGCCTGGACTATAATTAAATCTTACAAATAAAATAAATGTTATGGGGGTCTTCCATTCTTATTCTTCTTTCCTTTTTTGAATTAATTTTCTCCAGGCTTCACATGGCCTCCTAGGTCTTTGCCTTCTAGCCACTGTTCACCATAAACCTCATAGCATTAACCCAATCTTATTACAAAAGTTATATTTTTTATTAAAAATAAAATCTACTACACCTGCAAAAAAAATATTAGCAAAATAAACATACAAACCCAGCAGTTATATTTCACATACTTGGGCTTAACACCCTATATTTAGGTAACCAAGCCCACCTCACTGTCTTAATTAAATTATACTTTTGGATTTAAATAGTACTTGCAAGCAAGAGCAATTATATTTATTTATTTTTACAGTGGTCCCTCAAGCACATTCCCCTACATAAAATATCATTAGGCTAATAATGACCTAACATCCAGTCTACACACAAACAATCCTAACATACAATCTAAAATATTACATCATAGAATAAAATATATCACCCTGATATACCTTTGCCCTAATAATACTGGATCAATAACTTAATATTCTAAGGTGTGTGTTAGGGCTTAGTGTGGTATGTCTTGATTGAGCTTTAGGATTAGGATTCTCTAAAGTTTAGGATTGTTTAAATTACCCATTAGGGATGGTTTCACTTTAAGTCTGTTAGTATCTTAATTGAGTTTTAACTTATGCATTTTTATTTTACTCACTTCTCAATTAAGATCTAATCATTATGAAGAGAACAAAGAGACTTGACTCTTTCATCCCTAACCAAAGTTGATTTTTAAAGGTAGATTATTATTGCTTTAAAATTCTTAATAGACCATTCATAAATTTTATTTGAATCTAAGTTTAGACTAGCTTTAAGGAATTTTATGCAAACATGAAAGGCATTTTTAAGACCAATGAAATTGAGTCACCATCACATAAATAATACTCCACTACTTCATTTCATTATCAATAACAACCACATTATTTTCTTTTTAATTTCTTGAATATTTGGTTTAGTACATATATACTTGCAATGTACTTATATTTGCACACTTAATGAATGTTGATGTATGAATTTGATAGAAAAAGGGATTTCATCTCATATTTAGGCATATGCAAACATGTATAAGGAATTTAAACAAGTATGTGCCGTTGTTAAACAAAAAAAGTGAGATTATCTAAGACCTCCTTAGGGCTACTTAAAGCCTCATGTTCCCGGGATGTCCAGACTATATACTTGCCAATTCGAATACACATAAGCATATATATAAACATAGAAAGAAAATCATGAAAAATATTGTGTGTAAATATATTTTACTTATGTAAAGCTTAATGACAAAAAGAAAAGGGTTTTACTTTATATTTTAATGTATGCACACACATAAATGAAATTAAGCAAATATGTGTCATTGTTAAATCAAGGAAATGAGATTATCTAAGACATTTTTGGAGCTACTTAAAGCCTTGTATTCCCGTGATGTCCAGATTATATACTTGTCAATTCAAATACATGAATACATAAATATGAACATAAAAATAAAACCATCATTTGTCATCTTTTGATTACAAATAAATGAATATTTTATTTTTTTACATAATTAATTATTTATAATAAGCATTAATTTAAGCTTCAAATCAGTTAAATTATAACTAACATATTGTTTTAAAATAGTTTAAAATTTACTAATAATAATAGTCACACCATATGATAATATTTGTCCTACTCATGCAATTTAAATGCAATCATATTCTTTTAATTTTAAAATATGAATACATAAAGCACATGATAAGCACATTTATGATGATTTGAAAGGAAGTAATTGAGCATCATCATTTCAGATACTTTATTTCATTAGAACTTAAGTACAATCAAGTTATATAAACATCCCTTAAATCTAATCAAAGTTTCTTTAATGCTTAATTTTAATATTCATGTTGTTAAACAAAAACCTAAAGAAGAGAAACAATGCTTAAAATTCACTCCACCCCATGTTGGTTATTTAAGATGTTAAAAGAAGAAAATTAAATATATATTATGAATTAATTAAGTTTAATATTAATTATATCTATTTAGTCACCATGTCTAAGCTTCTTTAATTTAATTAACTACCTAAACATGAGCCTTCAATGATATGCTTTGGGAAAAATAAAATTTGCAATGCACCTAAAGAGATCTAATGTAATTAGGCTCATATTTAAGAATTAATGAAATTAAAGAAGAAAAAAGATTTAAGATGAATACTCTTATGATTTCCCCACAACACTAAAAAAATCATAATTTTTTTAACGATTTTATGTTATTGAACACATAAAGGGATTATTGGGTTGCACTTGAGTTACTTAAATTAATTTCACTTTCATAAATAGTTTTCTTTAATTTACTTTTAATTATTAAGCATATTAATTAAATCTTTTAAGGGAATATAAGTGGGAACAACTAAGAGAGGGGATCTTTATTAATCACCATGGTACCCCACTATTTTCATTAATTTATTAACCTTAATTCCTCAATTTAACTATTCATTGATTTTAATAATTATTAAATCATTTAAAGAGAGTAATTAAGATTGAAAATTTGGAATTTTTCAAACCACACGATAAATAATTCCAAGAAAAATATGAGAGTCAGAGGACATCCTATGGAATCAACATGCCAAATTAGTAATTAATTAGCAATATAATTTGGCTTTAATTAAGGTAATTAGCCTAAGATTCAAACCTTAATTAAGCATTATTCATTAACTATTAATTGAGGCTTTTATTTTTATTAAATTCTTCTATATTTGACCTTTCAGAAATGGGTTTATTTATATTTTTTAGATTTTTTTATAAATAATTATGATTTTTTGAAGTACTAGCTATTTAAATATATTTTTAAACTGAATTAAGCCATTTTAAACCATCAACTCCATCTAATGTGCTTTCCATGTGGTGCCGAAAGATAGTTATTTAAAAATCGACACAACCGCCGACTCGCTGACACGATTTTGTCTCATCCACTCAATTAGATGATTGAGATTAATCTTATGGTTATGAAAGGATTAAGTTGAGATTTCTAGCATGATTAATTATGGTCGTTCATTCCAATCATGCGAAATGGAGAGCTAGTGATCAATCATTCCACGAGTGTTGGAAGAAAAAACATCGTTTACCTTCCACTACTTGATCCAAGTTCATCGAAGCTCACTTTATAGTAGAATCAAATTCAAAAATGACCAGGGAAGATATCTAAGGAGATCCTATGATGGAAATCATATGTTGTTTTGAAAAAGACCAACACCTAATGGCCAAATCTATGGTTGCCAAATTTTTGCCTCATCGGAGCTAAAGACCAATAGTTTGTTGACAAAGGTAGCTTCATTTGGAAGAGACAAACCCAGTTAAGAAGATCTCGAGCTACCTCCTAGTAGATCAGTCTGTGAATCAAATGCCATAATGAAAGTTGCTAGAGTTGGTCTATGGATGCCTTCCGATGGTCGAATTAATTAAGAAATGATTTATTTTCATTTACTGGACTGTGGTCAAGGTGTGAGAAAAGTTAATTTGGTTTTGGTAGAGATTTTGTGAGGTTGGATAGATGGAGCTCTCGGGTGTAGCTGGAGCTTGGTCTCTCCAGCGATGGGGTGCACGAGGAGCTCAGAGAAAGCTTGGGGATTGGTCAGAATGCTCTAGAGAATGTCTATTGTAAGTTTGAATGGATGAGGAAGAATATACTCTCCTCCCTAACTGAACCAAGGGCTGAGATTGCTTCGGCCTTTGGCAGTCCTCCAGCCGGAGTAAGTGGCTAAAGATAGCAGGGGACTATTGAGGTGGATGTGTGTGAGATGCTGAAAGAGTGTAGTGGGTTGCCATGGAGTGCAAACTCCTCTTTTGGTGGACCAATAGTTTCCCATCGGTGAGCTCACTCTCTCTTGGACAAAGATTGAACCCAAGAGTCTTGGACTAGGTTAGGTCAGTGGTCCTCTATCCAAGAAAGGCCAAAGATAGCTACAAAAGGCATGGGGAGATGGATAACTCTTATAAATGAGGATTTTATTTCATTTGGAGAGCTTGGTTCAATGGGTTTGACCCAACACAGATTCACCATGGGTTGGGCCCACTTGGGTAGGCCATGGTGACCCAAGGATAAGTTATGCCAAGTTTAGTTGGGTTTGAACTTAATTTGGTTGAGTTTGGATCATTTTAATTCATACAGTTCAAATGAGCTCAATTAGACTAACTTGACCATTTTGACCAAATTGGATCAAAGTAGGAGTTTGGTTAATTTAATTGGATATTTGGAATGAGTTAGTGCAATTGGTTTAGTTCAATTTGAATTATATTTAGATTTGGTTCATATGGTTCAATTTGGGTCAAATGGGTCATATTGACCAATTTTATCAAATTGGTCAAATTGGCTTAAGCATGGGTTAGGTCCATGTTCAATTGATTATTAGTGATTGATTGTAAGAGTTGATTTGAATTGATTTAGATTAGGGAGTAATTTGGTTCAATTTGACCCTTTAGTCCAAATTGGGCTAAGTAAGTCAATTGGGTTGGGTTAACCCAATTGGGTCCAATTAAAGATTGGATCATGTCCAACATCCAACTGGTAATTGATTAGAAGTATTGGTTCAACCAATTTGGTTTAAGATTGGATTTGGCATAATTTGGTTTAGGATTTGATTTAGCCCAATTTGGCCTTTTATGTCAAATTGGGTCAACTTGGGTCAAGAGGCTAAATTGACTTGGTTAGATTCAATTGGATTAAATTAGTGGTTGAGTCATGTTCAATATTTAATTTTTGGATGAGTCAATTGTTACAATTAATTTGGCTTTGAACATGATTTGGCCCAATTTGGCCCTTTGGTAAAAATTTTCTTAACATACTTCCATCTTCAATCTATGTGGATAAAATGAAGATAAAAATATACTTTTTGTTTTAGCACCACGTAGATCTGCAGATATTCTTATTAGAGTGATTGGGTATAATATTGAGAAAATGTGTACTATCTCGAAAGATATAACTCACCACCCTACAATAGACCTAATCACCTTAATAATAACTCATAATGACTATGGGTCTTCAGAATGTACCAGAGATTCTTTCCCTACTTTACATAGAAAAAGTAAAGCAAAATTTATTTTAAACTAGGTTCATTAAATTTCCTACAGGGGCAAGCCTCTATAGTTAATTACAGGGGCAAAATAATAACTCCTTAGAAATACTCTCGATTAAGGTAAATGATCATTATCTCCAAAGATTTTGAAAGATGGGACTATCAATCGATTGATTTATTTTAATAAAATTAAGTGGGATCGATCAAGAGGAGGGAGTACTTATCGAAGCCAAATGAAGATAAGTAGGGAATGCTTGGGATACTTGGAAGCCTAGTAAGCACCCCGAACTATCCTATGGTTGGGCTTTATATTTATGAAATTGAATTGATTTATTTGAGATGAATTTTTATTAGAAAGTTAGGGCATGCAATTCCATGACACAAGATCATGGAAATGCCTATGAGGTGAGAATTTATACTTATAGTACAAAAGGGAGAAGCAACCTCAAAACCTAAATATAGGGAGCTTTGGTGAGGGCCAAAAGCATAACCTAAATCTCAGGTGAAAATGGGTATTTGGTTTACCTCCATAAAAGAGAATAAATCACTCGACTGTTGGACTTACATTCTCCTAGGGGTAGTCGCCAACTAATTCCTCCTACGATTTTAAAACATATAGGCAAGTCAAATGTTTATGCAAGATAACTAAGCTGTTGTTTATTTAGAAAGAGACTAAGTCCTTAAACACACCCCTAAGAGACTAGATCATGTAGGGAATGATTTTAGTGACTTAAATCTAATGCAAATTTTTTATATATTTTATTTTTTATTTTGGACAATCAATTTGACACAGGATTTAGGATTCATATGCCTAATGTATGAGAAATTAGATTATGTGCCAAAATCAATAAGACAAGGAGGTGTGTTTTCATCATGGCTCTCAAAAGTTAAGCCAAGTTCTCTGGCAAAGGTGGAAGCCCTCCAATCAAGAGTGAAGCAATATGCTTTTTATGCATGATGTGAGAAAAGTAATACAATATTTAGCTAAGGGGTTGCTAATTCTTTTATTTGATTTATAGCCTAAGCTTTATGTGAGGTTATGAGTTGTTTATTTTGAGTTTTGAGTTATTTAATTTGGTAGAAAATTTACCTTTTTTATAAGAGCCTAATCATCACCCATGTCATACATCAAAGTAAGGAATAAACTAGAAAAAGATGTCATCTTAATGCACAAACTAAACAAACATCAATCAAATTATAAAGCTAGTGAAAAAGAATAAAATGCCATTTATGGTCGGGCTCCACCCCACAAACCCGAAAATAAATTGAGTAGCCGAGCTTTATCCTTATACTACCCGTATTACAAATGAATCAATTACAATTAAGCAAGGAATTTATGTCATGGGGTCTTCATTCCTCATTTATTCTTTCTTCTTTTGATTCCTTCTTTTGGATGATTGGAATGTGGTTGCTCTAAAGGTTTCATATTGTATGTAAGACATAATCTTATAACCAATGTTCATCCTAATACCTTATAACAATCATTCCAAAATCTTAATTGTAAAATTACATGAAAAGGGAAAAGTAAATCTAACTAAAATCTGCAAAATAGAGATTAAAACAAATCATGCAATCCCAAGCATGTATATGTATAAATTGGACTTAGCACCTCCCACATGGGTAACCAATCCCACTTGACCTATTTTGGATTATGATTATGGGTATAAGCACCTGCACAGCAAAAAATAATTTTATATTTTTATTACAGCGCCCCTTAAGCACAATCTCCTGCAGAAGATAGTGATTAGACTAAATCGTCCTAACATTCAGTCTACGCACATACACCATAGCATCCAGACTAAGAACATCACATCATAAAATAAAAGTAAAACATCAAACCATGCAACGCCCTAACCTAAAGCTAGAAATGGTGACTTAGCCTAATGTGTGTACCATTTAAGGTTTGTGTGGTATGCTTAGCTAGCTTTAAGGTTTGAAGTTTTCTAAGTATGAAATGTTCAACTTCAATGGCTGATTTCATTTAAGTGTTTTAGTTGCTTTAGTTGATTTTATTTTGTATTTTGATTTGGTTTAAATGAATCCTACATTTAATTACTTAAAAAGTTGTAAAGTGAGGAAAAGAGAAGACAACTTCTCTTTCCTCTCTACTTTAAGTGATTTCTAAGGTAGATTCATATTTGATTATTGTTTAGTGAATGTTTGATTATGTGTTTTAATTAATCCTAAGTTTAGATTTTCTCTAAACAAACCTATTCAAAAAGAAAGACATTTTAAGATTAAGTAAAGTGAAATGCTATCACAAAGCACACATTACTTTATTTCTTTCCCAACATACATAACATGTATATGGATGAATCCTAAGCATATCTATACATGAAAATGTAAATGTTTAGCACACCTCATGATGAATGCTAAGTGATGTTACTTAAGGAAATTTGGAATGTTTCATATATGCATGACTTTGTTAAGTAGAAAAGGGTGATTCTTTTATCTATTTTTCACATGCACATTTATATGTATGAAAGGCATAAGTGAGCATGACTCCATTGTTAGTACCAGGGGTGTAAGGTACAAGACCAACATAGGGCTACTTAAAGCCTCGCAGCCCCGGGGTTGTCCAAACTAGTATACCCTTTCCTTAAATACATATGCATGTACAAAATAAATGAATGAAAAAAGAAAGATGCAAAAGTTTATGTTTGTTTATTTAATTTGTTTATGTAATTTATATGTGTAAGTGTTAATACTCTTCTTAATCAATAGCATCAAAATGAATAGAAATGGATTTAAGTAAGTGTTTTGTTCTTTTCAAATGAACTATACACTTTGCAAATCTGATTCAAAACTATACTAAAAGAGAAAAGAAGGAAAATCACACACATCTTTATGTTTATACTCACATGCAAGCTTATAAAAAATTACAAGTAGCATACATTTTAGTTTTGATATTTGATTTATAAGTTTTGAGAATAATTTTGGATTTAATAGTCATAATAGTCATTCATATTTTTTACTTTAACCAAAACATGTAATTTGACATAAAAGAGATATTTCATTTTTAATTTGATTTTTAAAAGACAAGAATGCATGAATTTCATATGATATACACACTTAGCATGCTAGGAAAGAAGTAAAATGATGAAGATATGTAAATTCAGTCACCCTAATTAATTCCTAAAACCAATCTTATGGAATAAGATTATTTAAGGTAAATCAAGTTTAAGGAAAGTTTAATTTTGTTTTGAGTTTGATTTCAATTTGAGAAATGTGAGAAGGTTTACTAGTCCTAACCCATTTCCACATGTGTATGATATTTTAGTTTAATTTTTAGGTGATTAGATCAATTTTATGCTTCAGTAGGTTAAAGTGTGAATTGAGTGTATTAATTACCCCTTACCTACATAACTTTAGCATATTTAATCAAATAATTATGAGCCAATATATGACATAAAATCACACAAGGAATTTAATCAGCAATGCACTTAAGAAAGAAAGGGACCTAATGCAATTGACTCATAATTAGTGATTAATTAAGCTAAAGGGTTTAATTTAAGTAGTTTCGTAACCCTTCCCACACATGTGGGTTGGATTTTGATTTTCTTAAGTTACTTAGATTATTGAACACCTAAGCACCTATCTAAGATGAATTGGTTAAGTTCTGAAATATTTTGAACAATTTTATCAAGTTAATTAAGTAGGTGATTAGTGAATTAGCCCTTAATTTAGTTTGGATTAAGGAAGGAAAGGGATTTAGGGAATGGCTTAGGAAAAATTCTCCAAATCCATTTCATAAGCCTCTTCTTTACTTAAGCAAGGCTTAATTATCTTAATAAAAGGATTAGGCCACTATTCACATGCTTAATTAAGCTTAATTACATTAAGAGGGTGATTAAGGATTCATTATATGATTTTCTTAATTAACTCATCAATAAGCCCCAAAAAATTAGGGGAGGCAGAGGTCATCCCACTAAACACACCAGAGAAATTTAAAATGAATTAATGAAATAATTAAGGAGTAATTAGGGTTATTAAGTTTTCATTAAAACCCTAATTGAGGAAAATACCCTATTCAAAATCTATTGGAAATAATTTTAGGTTATTCACCTAACAAATATCTTTACAGTGCATTTTACTTTGTATTTTTATGATTTTTCTAGAAATAGTTATGTTATTTTGAAGTTTCCATGATTATCCATTAATTAAATAGCCTAATTAAATGACTAATCCCATCGGCGCCACGTGGAGGCTGACGCGGCGCTCACTTTTCACATAGCGTGATGGGAGAGGTCACTTAAGGTATCATATCGTAGCATCGCGTTAGCGGTGGTGCTACGCACTTTATTCTCATCCATCTGATCAAAGTTTGGATGGCTGAGATCAAGCCTGCGGTATTAATAGGATAAATCAGAGGATCCTACGTGTCTTGATCATGGCCATCCATCCAAAATGCACGGATGGACAGCCCATGATCCTTCCCTGAGCTCGCATGCACTAGATGGCCATCGTCCATCTTATAGGGCAAGATTTGAGCTCGATTGAGTTCGGATTGAGCTCAAATTCAACCCACACCATCATCATGCAAGGGAGAAGACATCCAACAGTCAATTTTACTTGAGATAAAATTTTCTTTCACAAAAGACCACACACTCTCTAGCTTAAGCTCGGGTGAAGGCATACCTCACCAAAGGCTATCACCGGCGCTCGAATCCATTGAGGTAGCTTCGTCTAATGGAGACAAAGCCATGTTGAAGATTTGAGGTGTTGAGGTTGAGTAGATCTCTCTATGGACCAAGTTCACTTTTAAATCCTTGCAGTCTTGATCGAAGTCTCACTTCCCTTGCCTTGAGAACTTGGATTAAGCTTTAGGCAAGTTCGATTGAGTCCTTTGATGAAGCTTGCAAAAGGAATTGGCTTGATATTAAGATTAAATGAGATGGAAAAGTGGTGGAGCTCCATTGTTTTCAGCTTGAAGAAGCCAGAAGAAGAGAAATAGAAATGGGTTTGGGAAGCTTGGAGGAACCTTGGGGTGCTAGCTCTGAGTTCCCTAAGCTCAATTGAGTGTGTGCGTCTTGAATTGAAGTGGAATTAGGAGGAGTATATCTCCCCCTAGGTGAATCAAATGACTGCAAGCTTCCTTTCTATTTTGATCCAATTCACCCTATTTAATAGGTTTGTTAGACCATTTAGAGTAGCATGTCATTCAATTTTGGGCGTTGAATGGAGTAGTGAAGCTCCCATGTGCTTGAAATGAGTGGAGGAAGCATTCCCATGTGCTCATGTCAAGTGAGGTGGTCAATTTTGACCTTGGGTTGGGTTTGGCTGACCCAAACCTAATGGATCATGTGCACTATATCCATTAATGACCATTTGGTCCACTAAGAGAATGCCAAGTGTCCATGAAAAAGAATTGACCAAATTCCAAGTGGTTTTGATTTTGGGTTACCCTATAGGCTAGGAGTAAAATGGTCATTTGACTTAGATTTTAGTTTGAATATGTTTGGTATGATTGAAAAATGGGTTGGGCCAAGTTTCATTGAATTTGGAGTTGATTTGATATGATTTGGCTCATGTCGACCCATTTGGGTCAAAATGGATCAACTTGGGTCAAGTTGACCAAATGGTCAAATTGGGTCAAATCAAGGATTGGGTCAAGTTCATATGACCATTTGAAATGTTTTGACATCATTGGTTTGGTTCAATTTGATTTACATTTGGATTTGGTTCATTTGATTTCATTTAGGTCAAATGGGTCAAGTTGACCAATTTGACCCATTTGACCTATTTGGGTTAGGTCATGGGTTGGTTTAGGTTTCATTGGTCATATGAAATGTATTGGTATCTTTGTTTCCAATCAATTTTGGTTTAATTTGATTTTGGCTCAATTTGATATTTTAGGTCAAGTTGGGTTCAAGTTCAATTGGGCTAGGTTGGGTCAAGTTGGCCAATTGAGGCTTTAGACAAGTTCAACAATCATTTTAGAATAAATTTGACCCATTGGTTTCAATCAATTTGGCTTATATCAAGTTTTGACACATTTTGACTTTTCAGGTCAAGTTGAGTCAACTTGGGTCAAGTGGCCAATTGGGCTAGGTTAGGCTCAAATGATGACTTGGTCAAGTTCAAAAATTGATCATGAATGAGTTTTGATCAATAGTTTCAATCAATCTGGCCAATGGTGGATTTTGGCTTATTTAGGTTTCATTTTAGCTAAGTGTTGACTTGGTCAACACACGTAGGCTTGACTTGGTTTGACCCAATTTGAGTGATTGATCATCTTATGATGATTGTTGCTCACAATGTGAGGCTTAGGTCAACTTAGCTCAATCCAATTTGGTTAGGATTAGAATTTGGCTTATAAGGGTACTTTAGGTCACTTTGGGTCAAGTGAGTCTAAGTGGGTCAAATGGCTAGATCGAAGCTTTATTTGAGTTTGATTGAACTCATATATGGACTTATGATTGAAATATGAATCCATTTGCAAGTGATTTGAAGTCAAATGGACTTTGATTCACTTGACAATTTCAAGTTCAAAAGGTGAACATGAGTTTAACTTGGGTGTGATTTTTGAATTTAGTTTTTGGTTTGGTGATTGAAGTTTATGTTTATGTTTGGTTTCATGATTGAAGGATTGATTGAATCATGAAGAAAAATTAAGGGTTTGGCTTGATTTGAATTTGATTTGGCTAAGTTCAAGAATTTGACTTGAAAGGCTTATGTTGAATTTTAATTGAATTTGGATTTGATTTTTGGATTGATTTTTTGGATTGATGATTGAAGTTTGTATTTATATTTAGATTCATGATTGTAGAATTGATTGAATCATGAAGAAAAATCAAGGGTTTGGCTTGATTTGAATTTGATTTGACTAAGTTCAAGAATTTGACTTGAAAAGTTTAGGTTAAATTTTGATTGAATTTAGATTTGATTTTTGGATTTAGTTTGGATATTTGAATTTATATTTCATTTATATTTGTGAATATAAATGAGAATATAAATGGGTTATGAGAAAATTTCTTGAATTTGAATTGATTTAGATTTGATTTAATCTAAGTCCATGAGAGGGAATCAAAGGACTTAGGAAATATTTTTGATTTGGATTTGGATTTTGGGTTTCAATCATAGGTTTCAATTATTTGGAATTGATTCATGATTTGAAAAAAAATCCATTGAATTGGTTCATGATTTGAAAAAAATCCATTGAATTGGTTCAAGGTTTGAGTTAGAGTTGGAGTTTATATGAGTTTGACTTGAAGGAAGGAAGTAAAGAGCAGGTTCAAGCTATAGGGTAGACAAGTTTTCCTAACACCCCTGAGGCATGACCTATTCCTATGGCTAACTCTTCTAAGTCTCTAGGGCTAGGTTGAGTGTTCACCTAATCACTAGAAGTGTCTTAAGACTAAGGAGACTCTTAGTGTCTAAGATAAATTCTATGTATAAGGTGGAGGGATTAAGAACTCATTCTAAAAATGAGGTCAACGGGCCCTTTAGGCATTTTGGGTTATGTTGTTTGGTCAAGTCAATTTGGACCAATTGAGGCTATGGATTGTTGGAATATATTCAATGATGAATTTGAAGTTGATTGGTAGCTTTGACTGCAATCGATTTGAGTTTAATTGGATTTTGGCTCATTTGAACCTTTTAAGTCAAATAGGCCAACTTGGGTTACTTAAATCTAATTGATTTAATTGGCTTGATTGTAAGTGATGAAATGTTTTGAAATGATCTATTAAATATTTAGATGATTGAGAGAATTGAATTAAGTTTGATTTGCTTGGATTGGTTTGAATGGAGTTATAGGATTGAAGTCGATTAACTTGGGTTAAGATTCAAATTAATTTGGCTTGGAGCTTGAATTAGAAATCAAATTCAATCAAGGTTAATTGATTGGTTTGGGGTTGAGATTTCAATCATTTGGTTTAGGTTCAAATGAATTGATGGGTATGAGTGCCAGTTTAGGCTTTAGGGTAGGTGAAGCCTACTTATCCTATGGTAAGCTCTAGACTTAGGGTCATGCTCTATAAGTCTTTAGGCTTGGATTTAGTATCTATTTAACTACTAGAAGTGTCATAGCACTAAGAAAACCTAAGTGTCTAGAAGAATCCTAAACCTAGAATGGGGGTGACCAATCATCACTGTAAAAGTAATGTCAATAGAAGCTCATCATAAACTACAAAATCAGAACTATATGATTAATTGATGAATGTAATCAGATTTTATTTTGTAGATATGTTAGAATTAATTAGATGTCATTTTCATTGAGTTTAAATCACTAGTTTCAATCATATTCTTATGTTAGAATTGGATGTTAAAAGAAAATGTCATTATAAAATTAATTCAATAATAATATCACATACTCAATATGTAGAGTATACTCTGGTTGTTATTAAATTATCAATCTCATTTGATACCAAATAAAAATATGAGATAGTTTAGTTTAAATATGTTTGTTATCGTTATCGATTTTATGTACTTATCTCACATCTTAGACTCTCATCATGTGTCATTATTTAGTTTGGATATTAAGATAATTCCATAGATATTAAATTTCATTCCTAAAAATGAATATTCATTTACATCCAAAAGAAATAAATTTAAATATAATTTATCATTGTTATTTAAAGTATATGCATTTATTAGTATGCATAATCATGCATCTATTCATCATCAATCACTCAAAATTATTTCACAATGTCTTATAATCATTTATTACCTAAAGTTATTCTATATGTTTTCATACTTTTTTCCATCAATTTTACTAAATACTTCACTATTTTTATGTCATGTATACAAAATATAACAAGAGGAAATATCGATTCCAAATAAAGAAATAATATATATATATATATATATATATATATATATATATATATATATATATATATATATATATATACACATACATATATTATGATCATTTTATAATGCATATTACTATATTATTTCATGCATCAATCTTAAGAGAAATATAAATTATGTTTATTAATGATAATTTTTAAATCCTATTAATTTGGGATGTGCATGAGCGTGTGACTGTAGTCTTAGGTTCCTTTCAAATAACCTTCCCCCATTAGCTTACTTATTTAGAGTCAAATAAGAGTCTGTAGGGATGTGAGCATACACATGTTATGTTTCCTTCAAGTTTGCCTAATCGCTTAAGTTAGCTTAGTGAAACCTAAATTTGCATTATGTTAGACATCACCTTATATTGGTCAAATCATGCATATTCATTCACATTGCCTTATATTAGAATGTTAAGAGCATGATTCGTGCCGAACACGTCCAAGTCGCTTACACTCCTTAGCACTAAATGCCATTGTTTGACCCTCATAAATCGAGCATTGCACATAGACACTAGTATACTCACATCCTAGTTCATTGCTTTAGTATCCTCCTCTCATGTAGGTCAATTCATATCATTTTCATGTATGGGTTAACCTCTCGCTAATGTTAGAGTCTCCTGAGATCTCTTAATTTTTGTAACATATGCTATTGGATACCAATGCATTCATATCATTTAGCATATATCTTTTATTCTCCCATTAGTTGTTAATGTTCATGTTGTCTTTTAGATCTAGTTAAATGACTGGTAAAGTTTTTTCTTCATCCAATCATTTAACCTTATATATTGATTAGAATGCATCTATATTAGTATTCATGAGTTAGTTCATAAACTGGCTAACAAGAAGGTTATTAGACTTAATATTTGACTTGTGATTATAATATTTTAATTTTTATTATTAGTGAATCCCCGTGCTAAATAATAATAATTTAATGTCATAATAGAACCCCATATGATCATGCTTATAATTTATCTATTTCAAAAATTATTTTGAAACTATTAAACTAATATAATATATCTTAGTCTAATTGAATTTTTTAGTATAAGTCTGGACTTGGTGGTCTTATCAAGATCATATAAGTATGCTCTTAACTACATTGATTTGCACATACTAGAAGCTATGATAGGCATACCTATAGATATTTGTTTAGTTTACAGTAAGTTGTAGTTAAGATTTTTTCATTGTGCAGCCATTGTGATTTTGTTCTATTCATGTTGGTCATCCATTTTATGTTTATTTTTTATAAAATGTTTACTCTGTGTGAGATGTGCACACCAAATTAAGAATATATGTATTTCTCTGTGGGAGACCAAATTCAAAAGTAGAGGGGATGTGATGATTAAGTTTATAATAATACTTTTATGTAGGTGCATGCTATATTATACTTATGAACATTAACTTTTGTTTTCTCTTGTAAGGAATCGAGTATAGCCTTATGCTTATTTTTATATTCTTTTTAGAGTCAAGTAAGATTATTTATTAAAACTAATGTATAAGTATGAGTCCTATAGAACAAAGTTAGGATCATATGGAGGCATGGAGTAAGAGCAGCCTGCTCATGCCTTAAACCATAGGTTCAAATGTTCATTTTTATATATACATAGGATTGGGAATGTATATATGTGGAAAAATCGATCACTTCTTTGTTCTTTTTATTTAGGTGTATTGTATAACCCAACTGCAACTAGCTTTTCATATTTATTGTTTTAATATGTGTTTATTTTGCATACATATAATGATTTATCTACTTTCTTTTTATATTGTGTTTGTCTGAACTCACGCTTGCATTAGGCTCTTAGAATAAAATTTCCTCTATAAAAAATAATATAAAAGATAATTCTAAAATATAAAGGTAAAAATAATTTGAATTTTTATAATAAAATTTTATTTTAATGCAAGTCTTATAATCGCTTTTTAAAATGATTGTATGCAATGGCCTTAACCCTTATATAATTATAGAGTCTCCACATTAGGGATAAATAATTTTGCTTCATCTCGTGTCCCTTAGGAAGTATACTTGCTTTCCTTCACTTAACTGGACATATGATTTATATTTTCTTAGATGGTTGTTTAGTGTGCTTTAAAGTGTTAGTGGCTATCCTAACTTAGACAAGATTGTAAGCCCATACTGGATGGTCTAACTATAGTGGTTGGGCAACTCTTTCTTTCTTCTTCCATAGGCTTCTCCTCTACTTCATGGAGTATATGTTCTATTCTTAGCTTTTCCACTTGGATAAAGTTATAAGATTTTAAGTTGGTTATATCCTTGGCTTTGAATCTATTGAGTTCCCCTAGATGATGTAATTCATAGATTGCTGACATGGGATTCCTAGCTTTATTGAGTCAACTATTTTCATGGCTAAATAGACTTAGGGTGGTCTGATAACCCAAGATGATGGATTTATGAAATCTTGATTGGGTTATGCCAACCGGTCTTAGAAATTTCTTACATATGTTTGGAACCCCATTGAGAGGTGATCATTTGTTATGTTTCGATGATTCACTTTTTTGCCTAGTGGTCTGATTTAACTTTAACAACATGAAGTATCCCATATTGAAATGACAACAATCTCCTTGGTTGACCCTATGATAACTTATTGAATCCAAATAAGATTTATTTAATTGAGAGAGTATTCTTAGTATCCCCTAAGATCTAGTTAGCCAAGTTAGACCCATTTTCCTAGAGTTTCACTTGACCCTAGAATGAAAATAAATTTAATTCTCTACCTATATGTGTGGAGTCTCCAAAGGTTCTTTTTGTAAATATGTTTGGGCTAGGCTAGCATGATTTTCTTCAGATTTTCATTTCTCAACTTATCTCATAAAAACTATCTTATGAGGACCCTTTACACTCCTTTTTTTTTATTTTAACTTTTTCCTTTTCTCTCTCTCTCTCTCTTCTCTTATCATCATCTTCACCTTTTGTAATCAGATAGGGGTGATGCAATGATCATGGTGATGTTGTTGAGAAGGGGGGAAATTTAAAACAAATGCGATGGATGCATAAAAAAGAGGTGAGCACTCATTAAGCAATGAAATTTATATTTATAATTTTATAATATAAGTTCGAGCTATTGAGCTAAAAAAATGAAAGAATAATCAAAGTTAATTAAAAAAATTAAAAAAAATCTTTTAAAAATTATCTAACCAAAAGGCCCACCTTTGTATTGATCTTCAATAACACATTAAAATATTGATTATTATAAAATTTAGCAAAGATGTATGTGTTATTACATATAATATTCAATGTAATAATGTCGTTAGCCTCAAATATTCAAACCACAATTTCCACCATACTATAATAGATCTTCATACATAATAATCCAACTCAAATAAGTCATTCTCAAAAGAGATAATAAAAATAAAATGGTAAACTAAAACCATATTCTTACTATGTTTAAATAACATACTAATAATATTTGAACCAAAGTTTAATCTTACTTGAAGTGTGATAAAACTTTGAACAACCCTGTTAGGACTAGTTAAATCATTATTTCAATGTTCAAATAATTTGAATCTAGTAGTTAATTTTCAAATCTATGATTTATATTTCAAAGTGAGAATTATATTTTCAAATATAAATACTCAATTATATAAAATCACTAATATTAAATAACTAGCTGCAAACAAAGACATAAGTAAATTTAATATATTGATGTGTGTATATATGTATAAGGGATAATTAAATTGCTCTTCTACAAAATTTATGTATCATATAATTATACCTTATATTAAATACTAATAAATGAAATACATTAATCTACTCATGCATCAAAGTGTGAAATATTTAAATAATACATATATACTTACTAAATCTAATTACTTCATTAAGTATATTATTTAATTAAATGAATACAAAGTGATGATGAAGCAAAGCTAAAATTTATCACCAAATTAATCATTATTTAAATTTATTAATCTTAAGATGTCTTTTATATTTAGATAAAATCATTTTAATTAAATCCAAAAGCATAGTTTAATATGAAAATTTATAACATTTCATTAAGATGATTAAAAGTCATAAATTCATCTTTAGATTTAACTTTAGGTTAGGGATTGAAGTGGTTTTACCCTTCTCTCTCTCTCTCTCTCTCTCTCTCTTTAAAATTTTAAATTATAAAAAAAACTAAATGAAATCAAAATTATAAATTTAAAATTCACTTCAAATTATTAATCACTTAAAGTGTAACCATCATTTAATAAGGAATTTAAACATTCATTCTTGGATAAATTCAAACATTAAAGCCTAGTCCATGACATACCGCACTAAGTCATAGCACACACATCAGAATGTTAAGTCATCGATCCTAGTTTCAGATTAGGCCATTGCATTGTTGTGATATATTGGTGTTTCATTTTGTAATGTAATGTCTTAGTTTGGATATTAGGAATGTATGTGTGTAGATTGAATGTTAAGACAATATTAGACTAATAATATTTTCTATAAAATATTATACTTAAGGGACCGTTGTAATAAAAATTATAAATGCTTCTTACTTATAGGTGCTACTTAAGTCCCTAAGCATAATCTATTAGGATAGGTGGGCTTGGTGACTCAAAGTAGGGTGCTAAGCCCAAATATATAAAATATATAACTGATTGTTATTAATGAATGTTGACATAACCCTCTCTTACAGGTGTAGTTAGATTTATTCTTTTATAAGATGTAATTTTATAATAGACTTAGGATTAGAGCTATGTGGTTTAAGATGAGCAGTGGTTAGAAGGCTTTGACCTAGGGGACCTATGATGCTTGGAGTGCCCAATCATTGAAGTAAGAATGAAGATGACAAATTAAAAATCCCATAGCATTATTTTCAATTATAAACTAATCATAATCTGGGCTATATAATGGCAGAGCTCGGCTATCCTTTTTTTTTTGAGGTGTATGACGGTAATCGGCTGCACCAGCCTTTTATTCTTTTAATTAAATGATGTTTACTTGATTTATTTACATTGATTGTGTAATAAAAATGACATATTTTTCATTTGTTTCTTAAGATTTGATTGTTTATTGCATGTCTTGGATGTGGTATGCTCATTAGGAACTTAATCTTTCTACTCCAACTAATTAACTTCAACTAAATTTTAACAACTCAAAATCTCACTTTAAAGCCTAAGATTTTAATCAAAGAAATAAAATATTTAGCAATCTCTTAGTTGTATAGTTATATATTCTAATGTCATGCATGCATATTACTTCTTTCTTGCAAATAGGGGGTCTCCACTCTTGCATGATAAGGGACAAAGCTTGACTTGCAAGAGCAATTTTTTGTAGTGGAGAACACATCTTCTCTCTGATTTTTTTCCATAACTCTCTAATTTTTTTTTCCATAACTTAATTCTATCATGATTATAGGCATAAATTCTTCTAAGTTTGAGTCCAAAATAATGAGTCAAAATGAAATAAAAAAATTTATAAATTTTATTGTATTATTCAAAGTCATGGCTTTCATGTAGTCATGATCTAGTCTCTTATGGAGTGAGTTTAGAACTCTAGATTCATTCTTAATAAAATGACCTTTATCTTGCATTTATATAAGACCATTTATGTAATTTTATCGTAAAGTGTTAGCACCACTCTAAATGGGTGTAAGTACAGAAAAGTCAAGATCAGTCCACTCTCTCCAATGAAAGTGAACCAATATATTCTACTTTCCTCGAGTGGATTTAAGCTAAGCTCTTAGCCTGTGCTAGAGCAATTTAGATGTAGGAGGCTGCTTGTTTCTCTTTTACTATGAGCTTAAGTCATGACTTTTTACACACTTTCATAATTCTATGTTGTTGGAATTTAAGACCTGACATTCTAATAAAATATCAACTCAAATAAATCTAATTTTCTCCCTCAAAATATAGAGGCTTATTATAAGATAGATTGAAGCACCCACTAAATTTCATAGTCACAAGTTCTTTCTACTTATCTTTCTTTAGAATCCATTAAAAACTCTCTCCATTTGAACCTTCCCATTTGATCTTTCAATAATCACCAATCTTTTGACTATCAAGCTTTGAAATCTTTTGGAGATATTAATTGACTACTTTGATCGAGAGTTCTTAAAAAATCTCCATTGTCTAAGAAATAATTAACTATGGAGGCTTGCCTCCATAAGAAACTTAAAAACTTGGCATAAAATAAATCTTGCTTTACTTCATTTATGTAAACTAGGGAAAAGATCTATGGTATATGTACACCTATCTGCCTTAAGAGTCCTTATTAGATCTTTAAATCCACTGTATGGTGGTATTTCTATCTTTCAAGATAGTACATAATTCCTTAGATGATGTACTCAATCATTTGAATAAGTAGCCCTAAGATTTGTGTGGTGTTCATACGACTCCAAATAAAATCACCACCCTCTTCTTTTCTCTCTTACTTAGCTTACTAAAAATTACTACACACACCTTCATAAGCTAGGCCAAGCATCCACCTCCCCTTATTGTGTTTTTAAAGCCCAAGATCAACTAAACTCCAATAAGGTGAAATGGCCATCAGTGGAATGGACGTTCGAAAGGGAGGCAGGGTGGAGATCCGCACTAGGGACTCGCCTCGACCCAAGAAATCACTTTTGCACAAAAAATCCACAAAACATTGGCTATTGTAATGCAATTTCTCTAAATTTTAGATCAGTCATAGATGTTGAGGTTTTGTAAAACAAATTTGCATTAGTTTAGTTTCTCTTATTTTTTCAATTTTGAATTTTTTGGTGCAAAAAACAAAATTTTTGGTGAAGTTCAACAAAAAAAGGGCTTGGGGTGGAAAACCGCCCACTCACTCTTTGGTTTTGCCTGTTATGGGAGAAGCTCCCTAGCTATCCAATATATCTGATTTGAATGGACGACCATGATTAAAAGCCCTTTAAATTTGACTTAGTTTTTTTTAAATCTTTAAAATTTACTCAACAAAAAGTGCAAATAAACCTTCAATGGATTTAGCATTCAAAGAGGAAAAGAATGAACCTAGAAGCTCCAAAATTTTTTGGATGTTTTAGGAGTAATTTAAGCTTAATTAAAAATTACTTTTTTAAATTAATCATATAATATTAATCTAATCAAGCTAAAATTTTAAGGGATTAAACATAATTTTATTCTCTATCTAGCATAAAAATTTGAAGTCAAATAGGCAACTATATTAAGAGTTAATAATTTTTGAAGTTTCATGAGTAATATTGAGTAAATAATTAATTAAAAATTACAAAAATGACATAAACTCATCCATATGATTCAAAACACTATAATATTTAGTCAAACTTTAAAAATTTATATAAAATTAACCATTAGGCTAAAAAATATAAATAACCCTCCTTGGATTCATATTTTAGAGAGGAATCTAATGGTCTAAAAAGCCCTAAATTTATCAAGTATTTTAAGATTATTTAAATTTTTTTTTAAAAAAATAATATTTTAATAACTCCTAAAATATAAATTCAATTGAGATAAAATTTTTAACATAGAAACCAAATGCCAAGATCTATTTACTATGAAAGTGTCAAATCAATTAGATATCTAGATTAAGAGTTGTCATTTTTGGAACACATTAGGATAATTTGCATATAATAATTAATATAAAATTATAAAATTTATAAAAGTACAACAAAGTATTTCAAAACATATTTATTAGCACCAAAGAAATCAAGAAAATTAATTACATTCTCCAAAAATAATTAAATACTAAAATCACTTAATTAGAGTTAATGAGAAATTAAAATTCAACCAATTTATTTAATAAGATTAGAACTTTAAAAATTCATAAAAAATTTACTACTTAGCCAAAATTTATGAAAATTAAAAAGCCCTAAACTTTACAGTGCATTTTAAGAGTAATTTAGCTATTATTAAAAAGTAAATATCTTTAATTATACTTAAAATATATAATTAACTAACTTAACTTTTTTATGATGGAATCAGCACATCAATATTGACTTTTCATAAAATTTTTAAGACATTTGGGTCATTGGATTAAAGGTTATTAATTCTTAACTCTTTCAAGACAATTCAATCAAATAATTAATCTTAAAATAACAAAAATTGCAAAAATGAGCTAGAACAATTTAAAACATCTCCCTTAAATGAGAAGCACTTAAATATTAAAAAATAAAATTAAATGATAATTAAATTTTTGGACTTTACCTAAAACATAAAATATTAAAAGCCAAATTTAAATCAATTTTTTTAATAAAATTTAAGAAAGCTTTAATAAATCATAATTAATTCACCTCTTATTCAACAAAAAATATATTAAACTTAAAAAAAATCATTACTTAAATCTTTATTAAGTAAATCATTTGATTAAATTGATCATATCAAACTTAATTAATTAATAACAAAGTTTAGATTTAGTTAACTACCTAATTAAATTAGAGTTGTCAAACTTAATTAATCATTAATTAACTTTCAATGTATTTCTTACTCCTTCCTGTTTGGAATCTAAAAATAACTTTTTTATTTAAATTATCCCATTAGACCTCTAGATTTGGTAGTATTGAAAATAAACTTTGAAATCTATAGATATAGAGAACTATTTTTTTTTTTATAATTGAGAGTTCTCTTAAAAGAATGTTGCTCTCTTAAGATGTACTAAATTATAAGAGCTTGCCCCTATAGGGAATTGAGAACTCGGTATAAAATAAAACTTATTTTACCTTATCCATGTAGTTCAGGGGAAAAATCTTTGGTATGTGCAGACATATCAATCTTATGAGTGCTTACTAAGTAATTGAATTCATTATGTGATAATATTTTTTATCTATTGGTATGGTATCAAACCCAATTTTAATATCCTAGATTTGAGTATTTTAAAATTTGTTTTATTTTCGAAAAGTCTTGATAATTTGCGAAATAAGCTTGAGTGTGGTGAGGATCTCACCATAAGATAGAGGCTTTTAGGGTTCTCAATGTTTTTCAATGCAAAAAAATTCAAGAAATATTGACTCAATTTCTTTGATTATAGCCATGTTCACGGACAAATCTTGTTGTTAGTCAAAAGACTAATCAACATTTGTTCTTTCTATTTGATTAAATTGAATGATTATGATCAAGCTAAAATTTTATTCCAAGAAACTCTACTAAGACAATGGATAATTTTGGCCATTTGATATTGGATTGAACTGCCATGATTAATCTTTTTTCCGAAACATTTACACACAAGCCTAGTCTGGCCAATTAAGTGGTGCACATAAAGAATGAATCTAATCAGCAATAGCTAGAAAAATCTAAAATAATATGTAAAATAAACTCATGAAAATGGCTAAAATTTTAAAAAACACTAAAAATTCAAGAATAATTCAAAAAGTATATATAAATGCTCCCTAAATTAAGCATTTCAAGGAGAATTCAAGAAAATAGTCTTATTTCTTTCTAAATATTATGGGACTTAATTTAAAAAGCTTGGGAAATAGAATTGATGATATTAAACTCAAAACATAAAAATCAAATCTCATGAAAATTTTAAGGAGAGTTTCTTAAGGTGCTTTTTACCTCTCTAAATTTTTCTAATAAATTTTTTAATATATCATGTGTAATTAAAATTTAAATCTTGATCCAAGAAATCGTATTAAAAGATTAAAGTTAAAATTATATAATTTATAAAAATGCTAAAAAATGATCTAGTACACTCCCTAAAATAATAATGATTTAAGAAAATTATTAGTGCTCTTTGACATTTGGTTAAATTTAATAAATATTAATAAAAATAATATAATTTAATACTTAAAACTTTGAAAAGTTAAAATTAATTTAAAATAATGTCTAATTTTGCAAAATAAATCTTACAACAATAACAATAACATGCCTTTATTCACTATTTGGGATTGACTTCATGAATCTTTTTCTCTATTGAGTCTTTTTTAGTGTCATATTCTTATTTAATTTTAATAAAATAAAGCTTTTTTTTTACTTCTTAACCAAATCTTTCTTTGGCATAACTCTACTTTTCTTAACATAAGCTTAATCTAATATATCTACTCTCCTAATTGGGTATGTGGTATTTTAATTTAAAGTTGTTGAAACCACTCAGATCTTATGGGGTACTTATTGAAGTGATCGGGTACGATATTAAGGTATGATGTACTATCTCGAAAGATGGAAACATCCCTATAGTGGACCCAATCACCTAATAAGAACTTGTAAGGCAGATGAGTCTTCGTATAAATTAGAGATCTTTTCCCTACTTTACATGAAAAAGTAAAGTAGAGTTTATTTTATGCATGGTTCTTTAGTTCCTTATGGAAGCAAGCTTCCATAGTTAATTACATCTTATGAATTGAAAATTTTCTAAGAATACTCTCGATTAAAGTAGTCAATAAATATCTTCAAAGACTTCAAAGTTAGACTATCAAAGAATTAGATTTTTGAAAATTAAGTGGGAAAGTTCAATTTGGAAGACTTATTTTTAGATTTTAAAGGAAGATAAGTACGGTGCACTCATGATACTAGGAAGTCTAGTGAGCACTCCAGTCTACCCTATAGTGAGGCTTTATATGATTGAAAGAAAGTGTTTATTTTTATTTGAGTTGAAATTTTATTAGAATGCTAGGGCTTATAATCCATCAACATAAGATTATGGAGATACATAATAAGTGAGTACTTACACTCATAGCCCAAAGGAAATAAGTAGCCACAGATCCTAAATCTAGGATGCTTTAGCACAAGCTAAAAACATGACTTAAGTCTAATTGAAAAATGGGACATAGTGGTTTATCTCCACAAGAAAGAGGATAAACCCATCCCGACTCTTCTAGACTTACAATCGCTTGGAGTGGCCACCAGCTAACACCTCCTAGCTTCAAAAACATGTAGGCTGGTCTTATGTAAGTGCAAGATAACTAAGTTGTTATTTAATTAGGAAGGAAACTGTAGTCCTAGACTCACTCCTTAAGAGACTAAATCATGACTAACATGATATCATGACTTAGGCTAATACAAAATTTATAATATTTTATACCATTTTGACACATTCATTTGGATAAATGCTTGGGATAATTATGCCTAAATGCATGATGAAATTAGATTATAAGCTAAATCAGCAGGAGGAGGTATGGTGTACTATCTTGAAAGATAGAAACATTATCCTATAATGGACCTAATCACCTAATAAGGACTTGTAAGACAGATGGGTCTCCGTATATACCAGAGATCTTTCTCCTATTTTACATGAAAAAGTAAAGTAGGGTTTATTTTATATATGGTTCTTTAGTTCCCTATGAAAGCAAGCTTCCTTAGTTAATTACATCCCAAGGAATGAAAATATTTTAAGAACACTCTTGATTAAAGTAGTCAATAAATATCTCCAAAGACTTCAAGTTAGACTATTAAAGAATCAGGTATTTTTAAAAATTAAGTGGGAAAGTTCAATTTGGAAGACTTATTTTCAGATTCCAAAGAAAGATAAGTATGGAACACTCATGTTACTAGGAAGCCTAGTGAGCACTCCAGTCTGCCATATAGTGAGACTTTATATGTTTGAAAGAAAGAGTTTATTTTTATTTGAGTTAAAATTTTATTAGAATGCAAGGGCTTATATCCATCAACACAAGATTATGGAGATGCCTAAGAGGTGAGGACTTACACTCGTAGCCCAAAGGAAATAAGTATCCTCCAATACTAAATCTATGATGCTTTACTATAAGCTAAAAACACAACTTAAATCTAATCAAAAAGTAGGACATAGTGATTTATCTCCACAAGAGAGAGGATAAACCCATCCTAATTATTTTGGGCTTAAAATTACTTCGAGTGGTGGCTAACACCTCCTACACTTCAAAACATGTGTAGTCCAATCTTATGTAAGTGCAAGATAGCTAGGCTGTTATTTAATTAGGAAGGAAACTAGAGTTCTAGACTCACTCCCTAAGAGACTAGATCATGACTAACATGATAACATGACTTAAACTAATGCAAAATTTATAATCTTTTACATCATTTTGACACATTCATTTAGAAAAATGCTTGGGATAATTATGCCTAAATTCATGATGAAATTAGATTATGGGCTAAATCAGCAGGAGGAGGTGTTCTCCACTACAAGAGATGCCCTCAAAGGTCAAGTATTCCCCTATCGTGTAAGAATGGAGACCCTCCATATTCAAGTGCGAAACAAGATGTTATAATATTCAACATTTAGCTAAGGGGTTGCTAAATCTTTTAATTATCTTGATTATAACCTAGGGTTTAAGGTGAGGTTAGGAGTTATATTTAAAATTGAGTTATGAGTTATTTAATGGGGATAGAAAAATCAATTTTATCCTAAAGAGCTTACTGCATCTAGGCCACACATTCAATCTTCAAGCTTTAAGAAATCTATGAAAATATGTCATTTCTATTGCACAAGCTAATCATGAAAATCAAATACTCATAAATTTCATAAAATAATAAAAGGTCGGTGCAGCCAGGTACCACCGTACACCTCAAAAAAGTGAAGAAGTTGGGTAGCTAAGCTATACCCTTATACAACCTGGATTATAAAAGAATATTACAATTACATTTTAATAAATATTATGGGAGTTTTCATTCTTTCCTTTTCTTTTATTCTTCTTCCTTTGGTTTGATTTGATTTTACTCCAAGCTTCACGGGGCCTCGCAGATCTTTTCCTTCTAGCCACTACTCATCATAAATCCCATAGCACTAATCCTAATTCATATTGTAAAATTACATGTTTATGAAAAATAAAATATGACTGCACCTATAAAATAGATGTTTGCCAAACAAACATTCACACCAAGCAATTATATTCCATAAATTTGGACTTTTGCACATGGGTAACCAAGCTCACAAGTTCTAATGTGGATTATGCAAAGGAGTATAAGCAACCTGCAAGTAAAAGTATTTATATTTATTTATTATTTTAGTAGCCCCTTCAGCATAATCACCTACAAAAAAATATCATTAGACTAATAGTTACGTAGCATCCAGTCTACGCAAAAGTAATCCTAACATCCAGTCAAAAATATTAGGTCACAAAATAAAATACATCACAACATACACTGGCCTAACTTAGAGCTAGAAATGGTGACTTAGTATTCTAATGTGTGTGCTAAGGTTTATTGTGGTATGTGTTAACTAGGCTTTAGGATTATGATCATCTAAATTTGGAATATTCAAGTTACTCATGAGGGAAGGTTTCACTTTTAGTCATTAAAAGGATTAGTGGCATTTTAATTTATATCTTATTTTATTTCATTTGATATTTACTTAGCATCTAGTTGTTAATAAGAGAGGAAAGAGGCTTGAGCCTGTTCATCCCTACTCTAAGTTATTTTCTAAAAGCATGTTATTATGATTTTTGGTTTTTTTAGTGAATGATTTATTAAACATTTTTATTAATCCTAGATTTGGGTTAATCCTAAAGAATCTTATTCAAACATGAAAGACATCTTAAGATTAATGAGATTAAATTACTATCACATGGATAATATTACATCATTCCTTTTCATCATCAATAACATACATATGATATTAAACTTAACATACATATACATGCAATGTACATATGTGTATTTTTGGCACACTTGAATGATTGTTAATGCATATATTTTTGGTAAAAAAGAGAGATTTCATTTCTTAGCAAAGTATACATACACATGTATTAAAGATTTAAGTAAGTACGTGCAGTTGTTAAACTACGAAAGTGAGATTATCTAAAACCTCCTTGGGGCTACTTAAAGTCTCGTGTTCCTGAGATGTCTAGACTATATACTTGCTATCTTAAATATATATAAATGTCTACATAAACATAAGAATAAAATTCATGAAAAGGATTATATATTAGCAAATTTATCTACTCATATAAAGTAAATCTCTATCCAAATTCTAATACATGTATACATATTAATAAAATTAAGCAAGTACTTGCTATTGTTAAACTAGAAAAGTGAGGTAATCTAAGACCTCCTTGGGGCTATTTAAAACCTTATGTTTCGAGATATCTAGACTATATACTTGTTAACATTCAAACATATATGAACATACATATGAATCATGAAAATAGAACAACCTTTAACATGTTTAAAATATAAGCAAATGTAAATCACATAGAATTTTCATAACCAACATCACTTTAAATCTTCATCATTAGTTTATAATTTTGAAAATAATTTGAGATATATTAGTGATAATAGCTATGCTACATAATAAGAATGATTTGACACATGCAACTTATACATATATAACCATATTCACTTGATTCTTTTATTTGAAAACATAAATACATGATACAAATGACATACAAATTTATAATTATCGAAAAGAAATAATTAAACATTGCCACATAACACATTCAATCACATTAATTCTTAAAGATAATTGAGTCAAATAAAATTCTTTAAGATTAATGGAAGTTGTTATGAAGTTTGATTTTTGGATTTGAATTATTAAAACTTAGAGAAGAGAAATGATATTTGCTATTTTACCCCATCCCACATTAGTGTCTTAATGTGTATAAGGAAAAATAATTAAGTAAATTTTATAGATTGAGTAAGTTCAATTTAGTAAGCAATTAATTTAATTTCCCTTTCATAAGTCTCCTTAATTTAATTAACTACTTAATCATGAGCCTCCAATGATATGCCAATGAGAAATTAAAATTTGCAATGCTCCTAAAGGAATGCAATTAGGCTCATGTTTAAGAATTAATTAGATTAAGGAATAATCTAAATTAAGTACTCTCATGATTTTCCCACAACCATGGGTTGACCATAAATTCTATAATGGTCTTTATATTACTAAACACATAAAGGGGAACCCATGAATTTAATTTGAATTATCTAAAATAATTATCATTTCAATTTAATTTTTACTTTATTATTAATTGCATAACTAATCCCTAATTAACCCTCCTATGGAAATACATTTACGAAAATAACTAGGAAGGAGACCCTAATTATTTTCCCTCATCATTCTCAATATTGACATTGATCAATCATCATTAATTATTTAAATTTTATAATTTAGAATTTTAATAATTATTAAATTGATTAAAGAACATAATTAGGATTGAAATTTCAAATTCTCCAAATTGCATGGACAATAAATCCCAAGAAAATTATGGGAGGCAGAGAATATCCCATGGGATTAGTCCACCAAATTTGAGATCAATTGACCCAGTAATTATTTATTAATTAGAATAATTATTCTAAACATCAAACTCTAATTAAGCATTATTCACTGATCAAACATTGAGAATTTTTTTATTAAATTCTCCTATATTTATCCTTTCCAAAATGGGTTTATTTATATATTTTTGGATTTTTCTATAATTAGTTATGAATTTTCAAAGTTCTGGCAATTTAATGTCATTTTTAACACTTAATTAACTCTCTAAACCGTTGGTGCCATGTTGAAGCTGACGTGACAGTGCTTTCTACGTTGTACCATGGGATATGTTATTTAAAACATCTAACGAGCCTAAGACGGCAGACGCATGCATTCGCCGCTCGATCTCGAGCGGAGATTAATCACATGGTTTCTAATGGATTAAATCAAAAAATCTAATAGATTAAATCACAGTCGTTTGTTATAATCACGTGGAACAGACTGTCGATGATATGTCATCCCCCGAGCGCTAGAAGACAGACACCATCCATTTTTTACCGCTTGATCCAAGCTCTTTAGAGCTTGTAAAATGATGGGATCGACTCAAAAATATGTGGGGAGGAGATCTAAGGAGATCCTATGGTGGAAATCGCATGTAATCACAATTTACTTCACAAAAGACCAACACCTAGGGGAAAATCTAAGGTTTGTCAGAGTTTTACCTCTCAGAAGCTAGAAATCGACGGTCTGTCGACTGAGGTAGCTACATTTTGAAGAGATGAAGCCTTGTTGAGAAGAACTCAAGATGCCTCCCAGTCGATTCCTCTATGGACCAAGAGCTACCATAAAGCTCGTCGGAGTTGGTCTTGGAGTGCCTTCCGATGATCAAGATAATCGGGGATCGATTCATTTTGAATTGCCGGAGTGAGGGGAAGGTGTGGAAAGAGTTAATTTGAGTTTCGTGTAGTTTTGGTGAGGTTGGACGGACGGGGCTCTAAGTTTTGAATGGTGATTGATCTCGCCAGCAGTGGAGAGCACTAGGAATTTGAGGAAGGGTCTACAACTACTTGGAATACTCCGAGGAAGCTATGTGTGAAGTTTGAATGGATGGGGAGGAGTGTACTCTCCTCCCAAGTGCACCAAGGGCTAAGATTAGCTCAGCCTTTGGCAGTCGTCTGATCGGGAAATGTGGTGAAGGTGGCAGTGGAATGCTGAGGTGGAGGTGCTTGAGAGACTGAGGCAATGGCATGGGCTGACATGGGGTGTACTTCCTCCTTCAAGTGAACCAATAGTGTGCTATGGGTGAACTCACCATATCATGACCCAAGGCTGAACCCAATAGCCTTGGGTCAGGCTTGGTCAGTGGTCCTAGTGTCCAAGAAGGGTTAAAGGTGGCTTCCAAGGCTTGGGGAGTGGGTGAACCCCTCCAAATAAAGATTTTTTTCTCATTTGGGTGGGTTGGTTCAAGGTTTTTGACCCAACCCGGGTTCACCATGTGTTGGATCCACTTGGGATGGCCCAAGGTGACCCAAGGATGAGTCATGTCAAATTTGATTGGGTTTGGACTTGGTTTGGATGGGTTTAGCTTAATTTGACCCATATGGGTAAAATATGGTTCAATTGGGTTAGGTTGACCAATTGGTCAAATTGAGTCAAATCAAAAGTTTTTGTGTATTCGAATGATCATTTAGAATGTATTGGTGCAATTGGTTTGGTTCAATTTGAAGTGAATTTGATTTTTGGCTCATAGGGTCAAATGAGCTAAGTTGACCAATTGGTCAAATTGGCTAAATTAGCTTGGGTGGATCATTGGTTTAGGTTCAATTGATCATTTGAGAATGATTGTATGTGTTGGCTAGAATCAATTTAAATTTGAGAAGGATGGTTCAATTGGCCCCTTTATGTCAATTTGGGCTAAATGGATCAATTTGGTTAGATTGACCAAATTAAGTTCAATTCAAGGTTGTATCATGTTCAATAATCAAATTATGATTGACTAGAGGTATTTATTTCAATCAAATTGGTTTAGAATTTGATTTGACTTAATTTGGGCCCTTTATGTCAAATTGGGTCAACTTGGGTCAAGATACCAAATTGGCTTGGTTATGACCAACTGGTGGTTGAGTCATGTTTAATACTTAATTTAGGATTGATGAGAGTCATTGATTTCAAACAATTGGAGTCAGAATGAAATTTGGTTCATTTTGGTCCATAAGGGCTAATTGAGTCAACTTGGATCAAGTGATCAAATTAGTTTGGTTAGACCCAATTGATTGTAATTAGATAAGGATGATCAACAATCAGTATAGAGGAGATTGAATGGGCTGATTCAATCCAATTTAAGTTGTATTGAAGTTTGCATCAACTTGGTCATTTAGGCCACTTTGGGTCAAGTGGATCAATTGGGTTGAATTTGATTGAATTGGGTGTTGAGAATAGTTCAATGATGAATTTAGGGTTGATTGATGGCTTTGATTGTAATTGGCTTGAGTTTAATTAGATTTGGCTCATTTAGACCATTTTGGATCAAATGGGCTAACTTGGGTTGATTGGATTCATTTTATTCAACTAGTTTAATTATAAGCATTGGATGGGTTTGAAATGGTCTATTGAATGGTTGGAGTGGTTTTGAGAAAATCAAATTGGATTTGATTTGTTTGAATGGGCTTTAGGTTGGATCCATAGGACCATGATGGGATTAACTTAGGTTAAGGGCTAAGTTAATTTGGCTTGGAGCTTGGATAGGAGACAAAATTAAATTGAGGTTGGTTGTGTTGACTTGAAGTTGGTTTTGGATGAGTGGACAAGCAATGGTTGGTTTAGGCCATAAGATAGGTAAGTCCAAGGCATATCATAAGCTTAAGGTATGCCTCCCTAAGTATGTAGGCTCGGGCTTAGTTTCCACTTAGTCACTAGAAGTGTCTTATCACTAAGGAAATCCAAGTGCTTAGAAGGTTTCTAAACCTAAGATGATGGAAGGTCAGTCCTCACTCAACAGGGTCATCAAAAGACTCATATTTTATGTGATCAAACTATCTGAGGTGACTCTCTTTAATCTTCTCTATGATGGGAGCTACTCCAATCTTTTTACGTATTTATTCATTTTGTGTTTATCTCAAAGTGAACACTACCATTGTCCCAAGTCCGGATGCAAAAAGTGGAGGGTTGCATTAGGTAGTCGACAGCCAGCGTAAAATTTGTCAAAATAATCATGACATGAATCCTTTAAATCATTGTGTTAATGCTAGGGCGTCCCCTGGAAGTGACGCACTGTATGGCTTGAATACAGTGAAAAATGTGCTAGAGCCAGACGGTGCGTGTTAAATAAGCAAGGGTTCCCACATTATGGACGGATGCAAAGAAGTTAGTCCATGAAACTAGAATTAGGTTAGGATCTTGGAATATAGGTACTCTGGTAAATTAATGGAATTAATAGATATTATGATTCATAGAAAGATAAATATTTTATGTGTTCAAGAAACTAAATGGGTTGGTGAGAAGGCCAAGGAGATTGATAGTTTAGGTTTTAAACTTTGGTATTGGTAAAATTGAACTAGAAATGATGTAGGTGTGATTATAGATAAAAGTTTGAAGGATAATGTTATAAGTATTAATGTGATATGGAGAATTATAGCTTTAAAGATTATTATTGATACTAAGATTATCAATGTTATAAGTGTCTATGCTCTTCAAGTAGGTTTGGAGGTAAGCTCAAAAGAAAAATTTCGGAATGAATTAGAGGGATTTATACAAAAGATACCTCTTGAAGAAAAAGTATTTATTGGGGGAGATTTAAATGGACATGTTGGTAGAGTGGTAGAAGATTTTAAAAGTATTCATGGTGGTTATGAATTTGGAGTGACTAATGAAGAAGGTAGGACTATATGAGATTTTGCTTTAGCTTATAATTTTGTAGTTGCTAATACTTTATTTAAGAAAAGATATGAACATATTATTACTTATAAAAATGGATCTAGTAAAACACAGATTGATTATTTTCTGATAAGAAAAATAGATCATTTAGATTGTAAAGATTATAAAGTCATTCCAAGTGAAATTTTAAGTACCCAACATCGACTATTAGTTTTAGATTTTAAGATGAAAGGTTGTAAGAGAAAAAATAAACTAAATTATTGACCTAAGATTAGATGGGGACACTTAAAGAACACAAATAAAAATATTTTTAAGATCAAGCTACAAGAAATTAGAGTTTGGGATGTTCATAAGGAAGCTAACGTTATGTGGGAAAAAATATCAAGTGAAATTAAGCAAGTTGCTAAAGATGTGCTTGGCAAATCAAAAGAAAAAGCTTCTTTTAATAAGAATAGTTGGTGATAGATGAGTGCAAGAAAAGATAAGAAATAAGAAATTGTTATAAAACTTGGTTTAGATGTAAAACTCGAGAATTGGGAAAGATATAAAATGGTCAGAGATTCTAAGAAAGTAATATGATGCAAAAATTTAGCTTTTAGTGATTTATACAATAGATTAGATACCAAAGAAGGTGAAAGATGTATGTATAAGTTAGCCAACCAAAGAGATAGGAGAGAAGCATAGTTCAAGTGGGGTATTAAGGATGAAAATAATAAAGTACTTTTCTTAGAAAAATATATTGGAAATAGGTGGATGGGGTATTTTAATAAACTTTTCAATGAAGGATCTGAAAGTACGATTAATTTTAGCAACCTTAATACCCTAAACAAAAATAAAGAATTTAATTTTATCATCAGATTAGTAACTGAAGTTAGTGAAGCTTTAAAGAAAATGAAATGTGGAAAAGCAAGGACCGGATAATATTTCAATAGAAGTGTGGAAATGTTTAGGAGATCAAGGAATTTCTTGGCTTACAAATCTTTTTAAAATTATTTTAAAGACTAAAAAGATGCTAGATGAGTGGAGAAAGAGTTTGTTGGTTCCTATATTTAAGAATAAAGGTGATGCACAAGAGTGTGCAAATTATAGAGGAATTAAGTTAATGTGCCATACATTAAAATTAATGGAGAGAGTAATTGAGCATAGGTTATGATGTGATATAAGTTTCTCACAATGTTTGGTTTCATGCCGTAGATCTACTATGGATGCTATACATTTGTTAAGAGGTTTGATGGAGAAGCATAGAGAAAATAAGTCGGATCTACATATGATATTTATTGATTTAGAAAGCTTATGATAAAGTCTCAAGAGATATTCTTTGGAGAGTTCTAGAACGAAAGAAGTTAATATTGGTTATATTCAAGTCATTAAGGATATGTATACTAGAGCGTACTTGTGTCCAAACACAAGGAGGATTGACAAAATATTTTCCTATTTCAGTTGGATTACATCAAGGATCAACATTAAGCCCTTATTTTTACTTTAGTTATGGATGTTCTTACGAGGCATTTACAAGAAGATGTACCTTGGTGTATGCTTTTCTTGATGACATTCTTCTTGTTGATAAGACTAGAGGGAGTCCAACAACTTGAATTATGGAGGTCAACTTTAGAGTCTAAAGGTTTTCGTTTAAGTAGATATAAAGCGAATATATGGAGTGTAATTTTAGTTGTAGAAGTTTTAGTGGTAGTGTTGTGACTTTAGGCGATCAAGTCATTAATAAGAGTGAGGGATTTAGATATTTAGGCTCTATTGTTCAAAATGATGGTGAAATAGATGGAGATGTTATTAGTAGAATTCAAGTTGGATGGTTGAAGTGGAGGAATGCATCTGGCCTATTATGTGATAGAAAAGTTCCACTTAAACTTAAGGGAAAATTTTATAAGATGGTGGTAAGACCTGCAATGACTTATATGGTGCGAATGTTGGCCAATAAAAGAGAAACATAAGACTAAGTTAAGTTACAGAGATGAGGATGATGGTCGTGGATGAGTGGCTTTACCCTAGAGATAGAATGCAAAATGAGTATGTTTGGGAAAAAGTTGGAGTAGCTCCAGTGGTAGATAAGATTAGTGAGAGTCGCCTTAGATGGTTTGGCCACATAAAGCGTCGGTCGTCCGATGACCCGGTTATGAGAGTAGATGCATTAGATTTGCCTTATGTTAAGAAAGGTAGAGGTAGACCTAAAAGACTTGGTTAAGATGTATAAAAAATGATCTTAGTATACTTGAATTAACTGAGAATTTGACACATAATTGGACACAATGGAGACGAAGGATTCATGTAGCCAACCCCACCTAGTGGGATTAAGGCTTGTTGTTGTTGTTGTTGTTGTTGTGTTTATCTCAAAGTGTAAAGCTACTCATCCAGCTGAGCATCTTGATCTCTGCAACATTTAACTTAATTTTACACTTCTCTAAATCAATGAATATCATATGCATATTCTAATTACTCTCTCTATACTTCTCCATCAATCCCCTCAACAAATATATAGCATCCATAGTAGACTTAGCTAACATAAATCCAAACTCACTTCATTATTTTTTATTTTAACACAAACATAATTAAAAATCTCTAAAAATTATAGATTAAATAATAATAAATCTTAAATTTTATGAAACATTATCTATAAATATTTTTTTATCATACAATTTTTTTTACAAAATTTAGAGTTATTTTAAATAGTTTATTGATTTTCTTTAAATAAATAATATGAAACATGAACAAAAAATTAATTAAATAATTACAAAATCCATAAAAATTTACTTAGGTTAGTTTTGAGAGTGTTATGAAACACATCATCATTCATTATATACAAAATGTATTTAATAATGGGATGCCTAGGTAATAAGGTTCACCATATTGGTTGCTTGTGTTTGTATATTCTTATAAATTTATAAATAATTAAAACTCAAATCAAATAAATTTTATTTTTAAATTACTAATCACTGAAATTTGCGACTGCCCTTAATTAAATTGAAAAATCGTCCAAAACTTAGAAAAAATATAAATATAGATCAGACCTTATAACCATACACTTGTACGATCTAACATGCAATATAATTAAGCTGTGACGATTGTCAACAATGATCGGCGACGATCGACAATGTTTATGACGGTGATAGACTTGAAGCTTCTAGTTCTCTCTCTCCTAGCTTTCTCTAAAGTTCAATTCTAGTTTCCTCCTCCCTCATGATAACAATGACGTCACATTTATAGGATTCTGAGAGGAGCATTTTGGTTATTGTAGCATTTTGTTAAGAACATATCCCTTAGATATTTAGGCCAGAATCAATTGGTTCTGAGTGTTGTGATGTTTTGAAGTGATGCTTTTATGATATTGTAATGTAATGCTTGTTTTAAGAAAAGATTGTTGAGTTAGGATAGTTCTAAAATGAATATAGGCTTTATCAAATATTAGACTAATGTAGATGGTTATGCCTAAAAAGAGGTCACTACTACAACATAATTGTGATATTGATATGTATATATGATGTTTAAAGCTAATAAATTTGTTTGCAGGTGTTGCTATATGCTATGCCCCCTGAGCATGACCAATAGGATAAGTGGCTTGTCATTTGAAAATACTAGGTATTTTGTGTGATGTTGTGGAATGTGTGAAAATTTACTTATATATATAATTGTTGGACTAACATTTGTTTTGCAATGACAAGGTCATAATTTTTTTTTATAAATGTATTTTTTAAGTCATGAGAAAAATTGCTATTACTTGTGGGGTACTAGAAGGTGCATGGAGAAAGAAAACAAAAATGTATTAAAATTGATAAATCTTTACCTCCTTTTTAAAATCAAATAGAACCAAAAGGAGGAGTAGAGAAAGAAACAAGGATAAACAACAAAAGTTGAATCTTTGTATCCTTTTGGAGCCCAAATGAACCATAAGAATTAGAAGAAGGAGAAAAAGCTAAAAGATCCATAGGCTGAGTCTATCTGTCAGCAGGTTTAGGTTGGGCTATAAGACATAGCTCATTTTTTATTTTTTTGGGATTCTATTTTGTGGATATGACAATACTAGCCATTTTTTATAATTTGATATCGTTAAGATGTTTGTTTTATGCTTACTTCCTTTACGTGAACTATAGATGGTAGAAAATGTTTATTTGTGATATATTGCTTTTGTGATTTATAATATTGTGTAGGTGCCTGATTAAGTCATGTTAGGATTAGAATTTTTTTTTTTAAATGAACAAAATTAATTAAATGACATAAGAATAAAATGAAGTAAGAACTCCCATGTTATGTCATCATAATTGCATTCATATTACATCTTCATTCTTGCTAAAGCACTCTATCTTCATTACGCAAATAAGGGTCACTTGATCTTTGAGGGTGATAACCGCTTAAATGAGATAAGTGTGCATTAAGGTGGGGCCAAACTAGGACTTGACATTGCATTCATATTAGGGTTGTCTTAATCAACAAACCTAAATAACAAAATTTTAATGTATTTAGTTTAGGAGCATTGCATACCCACATATTTTACACATGGTGGCTAAATCTAAAACTAGGACTCTTCCTAATAAATAATAATCTTATCTATCTTATATATGCATGTGACTGAACTTGATGGTTCTAAAGTGATTATGTGGGTTAGCTAGTAGTCTTTTTAATAGAGATTGTAAATCTAGAATAGTTAAGCTTAATTTAATATAGATGAAGTTGAAATCCATAAGTCCCATTGCATATCGTTAGTTTAAGTCCGTGCAACTACTTAATAGTAGTTCTCAATTTAGTTTAAGATTTAAGGCTGGACATTTTCGTTTGGGCTACATTATAAGTGCTCACCTTTTGGGAGTATTCATAATATTAAACTAGTGAATTATATGTCTCAACTTTCTAATAAAATATTTAACTCAAAATAAAATAAATCAAAATATCAAAACATAAACCTGATCTTAGGGATAAAAAATATTTTTCCATTTTCTTCTTTCTTATTTTTAAAATATTTTTTTAAATTTTAAAAGCTTTTTTTTTTTAAAAAATCACATGATAATAATAATTAATATAATATTAAAGTTTTCTTTTATAAATGAAAAATAAATTAAATAATCTAAGATTTTAAAAAATTATAAGAATCCTTAATTATAAAATTTTGTTCTAAGATATGTATATTATAACAAATTAATTTATTATCAAAATTTTATATATTTTATGATATTTATTCTATATAATATTAATTAGAATTATTTTATAAATATCAATCAAATAAATTAATTAATATGTAATATTTAAAATTATTCTAAATAAAAAAAATTATATAAAAAATTGATTTAAAAATTTTAATTAAATAATAATTTAAATAAATATTTAATATAAATTCAAAGTAAATTTCTTTAATTTAATGAAATATCTAAATGAATTTTTATTAAGATTTTAAATATTTATATGAATTTATTAAAATTAAATTTAAAATAATTAAATGATTTAATAAAATTTGATAAACATATATAATTTAAATAAATTTTCTTATTAAACATATAAAGAGTTTTTATCAAATGATACTCATAATATTTTTAATGCAATGTTAATTTTCAAATGAAAAAAAATTTTTCATAAATATCTAGAAAAATGTCTAGTGATCTAAAAAACACAAGAATGTTTTTAGTAAGTGATAGACTTTGTTAAGGATATGGTAAGATAAATTTAAGAGGAAACAAAAAGTTTTAGATGGTGAACTCAAATGTTGTCATTAAGAATATATATAAAATGGAAATATAATGTTCATCTATATGGTATATTTAGAAATAAATGTTATTAAATATAAAGAATTTTCTTACATAGATATAAAAATGTCTCATTGATGATATGAGTTTTCAAATGAATGTATTTTACATACATATTTTTTCTTAGAAAATTTTCAAGGTTTTACATATGACTTTTGATTTAAAATGAAGGAGATAAATGAAACACAAGTAAAATGTTAGCTAAAAAAAAGATTTTTTGATATAAGATATTTTAATGATATGACCAAAGAAAAGAATGTTATCTTAAGACAATCTAAGTTAGCATAAATCAAGTAAAGATATTGAACCATTATAAACAAATAGTATCAATTATATAGATATCTTAAAATGACCTCCACATAATGAAAATGATATTATGCAATTAAATTTAATACCATAGATAAAAATGTAAATGTGATTGTTGTACTCTGATAAATATATGACAATGATCTTATAATAAATTAAGTGAACTAAATTAAATACAAACATTTTTTTAAATGTGTTTTAATGTGTTTTTCTTTTAATTGTTTTTATATGGAGAACTTTAGTATCATCTTTTAACCAAATCTATAAAAATATAAAATATTTGTAATATTTCTAATTCTTTAATACTAAAATATTTATTTTGTTAATTTATCATTTTAAGTTAAAATTCTTTATTTTTGGATTAATATTTTACAATTAAAGCTTTAGTTTTTTTGATATTTGAGTGGGTTAAATTATATATATATTTTTTATCTATTTTAGATGTTTATATTTTTTTTAAAAAAAAAATAAATATTTTTTTGTTCTTTTATAAAATTTAATGATTTTATTAATTTTAATATATAAAAATATAAATATTTGTTTGTTTATTTATTTATTTTTATATTTTTATTGTATCTATATTTTTTTTTACAAAATAATGATTATAATATTATTTTATATTTTTATTTAAAATATAATAATTTTATTAATATAGATACATATAAATATATTGTATACTATTTAAATATCATTTTAGTTACATATATTTTAAACACAAAAATAATGATTAAAATATTTTATATTTTATTTTTTATATATAATATGCACATCTTATTGTACTATTGAATATTAATAAAATTAATATGATGTATATCTAAAAGATAAAAATTTTTTTTATACTTTCACTAATAAAGACTCCTAAGATATGATGGATCTTCATATGTACTATAGATGCTTCCCCTACTTTACATGGAAAAGTAAAGTAGGGTTTATTTTATAGAGAGTCCTTTAGTTCCCTATAGAGGTAAGCCACAATAGTTAATTACATCATAATAAATGAGATTCCCTAAGAAAACTCTCGATTAAAATAATCAATTATTGTCTCCATAGATTTTAAGGATTAAGACTATCAATGAATTGGTTATTTTGGAAAATCAAATGAGATTATTCAATTAGAGAGACTTATTTTAGAATCCAAAGAAAGGTAAGTAGGAAATACTCATAATACTAGGAAGCCTATTGAGAATTCCAAACTTTCCTATGGTGAGGCTTTCTATTTTCGAAAGTGAGAGGATTCATTTTATTTGAGTTGAAAATTTATTAGATTGTTAGGGCATATAATCCATCAACACAAGATTGTGGAGACACCTAAGAGGTAAGGATTTATGCTCATAGCCCAAGGTAGACAAGCAACCTCAGATCTTAAATCTAGGGAGCTTTAACACAAGTTAAAGCATGACCTAAATCTAAGATAATTGGGACATAAGGGTCTATCCCACAAGAGAAAATAGACCCGTCTGACTCTTCTAGACTTACAACCGCTTGGAGTGGATGCCAGCTAATACCTCCTACAATTTAAAATCATGTAGGTGGTCTTATGTAATTGCAAGATGGTTTAAGCTGTTATTTAATTTTGAAAGAGACTAGAGTCCTAAACTCACTCCCTAAGCGACTAAATCATGTTTGATATGAGCGTATGACTTAGCCTAAAAATACAACATCTTTTCAAATTTTATATTTTTTGACACATTCATTTGGACAAAGGCTTGAGACATTTTATGCCTAAATGCATGATGAAATATGGTTGTTGGCCAAATCAAATGAGAAAGAGGGTGAAGCTCCATCATAAGGGGTTGCTCTCATAGGTCAAGCGGTCCCTAAAGTGCTGAAATGGAGGCCGTCATGTTTACAAGAGTGATTCAATATGATATGCATGATGTGAGACATACAACATAGAACTAATGAGTTGTTAAATCTTTTAATTATCTTATTTACCTTCTAGGATTCATGATGAAGTTGTGAGTTATTTTAAGATTTAGTTATGAGTTGTTAGTTTGGTAAAAAAAATTAATTTTATTCTAAGAACCTACTGCTTCCAGGCCACACATTCAAACATCAATCATTAAGAAATTATGAAAATCATGTTATTCTATTACACAATTTAAATAAAATAATAATTATTTTATAGACTATCATGAAAGAATAAAAGGTCGTTGTAGTTGGGTACCGCCGTACAACCCGAAAAAGAGAAGAGATAGGTAGCCGAGCTCTACCGTTATGCAACCCAGAATTACAAAATAATATTATAATTTAGAATTGAATACACACTATGGGGTCTTCATTCTTCATTTCTTCTTTCTTTTGATTCTTTTGATTGGTTTGCTCCAAGGCATCTCAGGGCACATCAGGACTAAGCCTTCTAGCCACTGCTCATCCTAATCTCCATATCACTAATCCTAATTCCTATTACAGGAATTCTAATTTTATGAAAAGCAAACCTAACTATGCTTGCAAAATAGAGGTTAGCTAAACATACATACAAACCCAAGTAGTTATATTTCATAATTTGGATTTAGGACCCTGCACATGGGCAACCAAGCCCACATGTCCTAATATGGATTATGCTTAGGGGTATAAGCAACCAACAAATATAATATTTATATTTATTTTTAGCATCCCCTTAGGCACAATCCCTAGCAGAAAATAAAATTAGGCTATCAATTGCCTAACATCCAGTCTACGATCTACATTCCTAACATCCAGTTTAAAATATTACATCATAAAATAAAACACATCATCATTACATGCACCGTCCAAACCTAAAGCTAGAAGTGATGACTTAGCATTCTAATGTGTGTGCTTCGGCTTTGTGTAGGATGTCTTAGCTTGGCTTTTGAATTATAATTTCCTAAGTTTTAAAAAGTTTAAGTTAACATGATGGATGGTTTCATTTTAAGTTGTTTAGGAGATTAGTGAGTTTTAATTTGTATTTATTTATTTTATTGAATACACACTTAGCATTTAAGTGTTGTAAAGAGAAGAAAGAGGCTTAACCTCCTTCATCCCTACCCTAAGTTATTTCCTAAACGCACATTTATATGATTTAGTTTCTTTTAATGAATGATTTATTAAATGTTTTATTAATCCTAAGTTTAGTTTAACCTTAAAGTATTCTATTCAACATGAAAAACATCTTAAGATTAATGTGGTTGAATTACCATCACGTAGAATATGTTGAACCATTCCTTTCCATCACCCATAACATGCATATGATTTAACACTTAGTATACCTATGCATATAACGTATTTTGAAAGACTTGAATGATCATAGATGCATACATTGGGAAATTATATTTTACTTGATTAAATTATTTATACATGTAAATTGAAGCTATATTCAAACTCTAAAATAAATGCACATATGAATGAAATTAAATAAGTATGTGCCTTTGTTAACCAGGAAAGTGAAATAATCAAATGACCTTCTTGGGACTACTTAAAGCTTCGTATTCCTGGGATGTCCAACTATATACTTTTTATCATTCAAACATATGTAATTTCATATATGAACATATAAAAGAAAGCACTACATTTACATACAATACATTTGATGTGCTTAAATGATTATGGATGCATGTATTTATAGTAGAAAATAAGATTCTCATTCTTTAATCAAATATACATATATATTTATAAAAGATGTGTTGTCCTCACTTTTACAGTGAGTTCTTAACTCCCTCATCATAGATCAAGGACTTTTGTAGATACTAAATGCTCCTTAGTCTTAAGATACTTCTAGTGATTGGGTGAACACTTAACCTAAGCCTAGAGACTTAGAAGGTTTAGCCATAGGAATAGGTTATGCCTTGGACATAGGAAACCTTGTCTACCCTATGGCTCAAATCCAATCTAAGCTTTCCTTCTCAAACCAAACCTCAAATTCAAATATCAATTCAAACTCCAAATCATAAATCAAATTCTAAGCCAAATGATTCAATCCCATGACCAAATCTAAATGTCAAGACCCTTCATAAGCCCTTTGATTTCATCTTATGGATTTAACCTTAACCAAATTCAAATCAACCCCAATTCAATTGACTTTCTCAAATATCAATTCAATCTCAAATCAAATCATAAATCAAATCCAAACCAAACAAGTCAATCTCAAATTAAATCTAAAACCAAATTTCCCTCCTAAGTCTTATGAACCACTCTCATAAGCTTAGTCAAATATCAATCCAAATAATCCCGAACTCAATTGATTTCTCTATAAATCAATTATTCCTTCATTTATATTCACAAATATAAATAAAGTCCACCCTTCAATGACCAATATCAAATTAAACTAAATAGGTTTTCTTTCTTAGCCCTTTTGACCGACACCTATAAGCTTAGTCAAATTTGCTTCCAAATCACTCCAAACTCAAGTGATTTTCTCATGACCCCTTTATATTTTCATTTATATTCCTAAGTATAAATGAAATATAAATCCAAATAGCCAAAATCAAATCCAAATCAAATCAAATTTCCAATTTTAGTCTTTTTAGCTAATTTCTTGAACTTAGCTAAATGATACCCAAATCAATTCAAAACCCATGGATTTCTTCATGATTTAATCATTCCTTTAATCATTGTTCCAGATATAAACATAAACTACAATCATCAAGCCAAATCAAGTCAACCCAAATCAAACCCAAGTTAGCCTTTTTTGACTTAAAAAATTCAAATGAGCTAAAATCTAATTCAATTCAAATCAAAGTGAATTAAGCAAATCCAAACTTCAAGTCATGATTATTGATTGTCCTAGGTTAATCAATTATCATGAATTTGGTCAAACCAAATCAACCTAGCCTGTTGACCAAGTCAACCCTTTAACCCATATGAACCCAAACTAGAAAAATTATAACCTAAACCAAATTGATTATAACCAATGGCTCAAGTTTATTCTAAATCGATTATTGAACTTGACCAAAGCCTCAATTAAGCCCAATTTGAGCAATTGGTCAACCTAACCTAACTTAGCCCAAATTGACCATAAGGGTCAAATCAATCTAAAACCCAATCAAATCCAAATTGAACTTAACCTAAGCCTACAATATATTTCAAATGATCAACCAAACTCAAACTAAGCCATGATTCAAGCCAATTTGGTCAATTGGGTCAAATTGATCAACTTAGCCCAAATTGACTTAATGGATCAAATTGGCCAAAATCTAAATTAAATCTAAATTAAACTAAATTGATTGAAACCAATTAAAATAAATTGATTGAAACCAATTAAACCAATATACTCCAAATGATCATTTGAACTTGACTCAACCCTTGGTTTGACCCAATTTAACCAATAGGTCAACCAAACCCGTTTTGACCCAATTTGGCCTAAATGGGTCAAAGTAACTCAAATTAAACCAAATAAAATCCAAATGGCATAAAATTTGGTCCAACTCACTTTTGATTCATTTCAAATCTATTCAAATCAAATTCAATGCTAAATGACCACTTTGCCCTTGGGTTAAGGGCATCCCATGAGAAAAGACACTTACCCAAGTGGATATTTCTCTTCCTTGGCCACTTGACACTCATCCTTTGGTCCACATAGGCACCAAGAACACTGATCATCAGACCCAAGAGGTGGTTGGGGCAGCCATGACTCATGGGGAGGTGAATTCACCTCACCTCTCCCATTGGAATACTTCGCATGAAGGACTTGCTAAGACACCCATTTGTCCTTCATGACAGCCACTTTCATGCCTTATCCAACTAAAATAAGCCACCTAGGATGATTCCCTTCCATTCCCAACCACCCCAAGCCAAATGACACCCATTTGGAGCTAAAAAATCAAAAGAAATGAGGATTTTCGGCCAATTTTGAAACTAAGATATTAGAGGCAGTAAAAATCATCTTACCACTCTCATTTCCATCCCCTAGAGCTCTCAAACCAACCAACACCCTTCCCACTTCATTTTGGGGTGAAAAATATCAAAAATAAGTGGATTTCAACGAGGAAGTGGTGGCAATTGGAGAAGACATCATTTCAAAGTGAAGGCGAAGGTCTAGGCTCATTCAAGGCTTCTTCCCCCACTCAAAAGTGTGCTCGGATCATCACCGCCACCAAAAATCATCCCCAGCGAGATAATCTTCAAAAACCCATTGTTGGGCTTAGGATTTCTTATTTTGTGATGCTTTTCTTGCAATTTTAGGATTTTTTTCTAGAAATCTCTTGCATTCTTTATTTTATATAGTCCTAATACAAATATAAAAGTTTTTTGATGAGAATCATCGCAAAATGGAGCCCATTCGGATGATATTTTGCAAAAATTGCTCGATTTACTATTATTTATCCATTTCTTTCGTCAAATGCACAATAGCCGTCCCATCCCATGATTCACGAGATCGAATGGCTCGGATTGAGCCCAGATCCTGCATTTCGGCCTGTTAGATCACGCAGAACGATGCTGTCTAATCGCATGGCACCGCGTTGCCACGTCAATGCCACATGCAATGTTGATTGGGTTAAGTGGGAAAATCTGGATTTTCTAATTTTAAAAATTATTTAAAACACCTGAAACTTCAATAATTCATATAAAATAAAATACTTAATGAAAAATTACAAATAAAAACTTTTTGGATTTTTCTTTCCGAGAGGAATCTAAAAAACCTAAAATATCTAAATTTTACTGGATATTTTGAGCTTAATTTGAGTTTTATTAAATATCAAATTTTATTAATTAAACTAAAAACACACATCAAATTAAGTTGAAATTTTTAGGGATTGAAATTAAACTTAAAATCTACCTACCATAAAAAATTTCAAGTCAAAATAATTTATGGATTAAAAGATATTAAAATTTGAAGTTCAAGTGATTTATTTTAATAAAATAAATTAACAGACTTCATAAAATCATCTTAAATCAATTGAAAATTCTAAAAATCATAACTAATTGTAAAAAATCTAAAAAATACAAATAAATATTCATTTTAAAGGAATTTTAGGAGAGATTAATTTAAAATTAATTCTAATTAATTTTGCATAGTAATTAAGGCTTAATATGGGTTTAAGTAAAAACTAATTATCTTAATTACTCTCTAATTACCTAAGTAATTAATCCCAAACTCTCTCAGGTTGATTAATGGGATGACCCCCACCTCCCACAATTTTTTAGAATTTATTTCTTAGTTAATTAGAGAAATTGATTGTCTTAGCCTTAATTACTTTCTTAATTAATTAAGTGATTAATTAACATGCTAAATAGTAAGAAAATCATTAATTAAGCTTGTTAATCATTATGGAACAGTGAATGGACATGAGGAATGATATTGGGACATCTTTTATATTCTTTTCCCTAAGTTCATTTCACTTGACTTGAAATCAATTAATTTGGAATTAACTAATGGTTTAATTCAATAATTAAATGACTTGATTAATTAAATTGAATTCATAATCATTTCAGAACTTGTCTAATTAACTCTTGGGTAGCTCTTTGGGTGTTCAATAACCTAAAGAGAGAGCTAATTAAATTATGGTTAGGTCACATGTGTGAGAAAACCATAAGAGAAATTAAGTAAGCTCCTTAAGCTTAATTAATTAATAATTATGAGCTGGTTGCATTAGGCCCCTTTCATTTTATAGGAGCATTGCTATTTACTTTTCTATGTCGTTGCATGTCATATTACCTCATAATTGTTTAATTAATTACCTTAAGGTGACATAGGTAAGAGTTAATTTATTTATTTAATCCATGCTTAACTTAATCAATCCATAAAATCAACCTAATTATTTTTCATTAAATCAAATTAACTCACACATATGAGAATGGTATTAGGACTAGAAAACCTCTTTCACATTTCATAAATCAAATCAAACATTAAATAAAAAATGGCTTTAAGAAACTTTGGTTTATTTTAAATAAGCTTGTTCAATGTGATTGACCTTAGGAATTAGTTGTATTGAATGAGATTATGTGGTTATGTTCCTTTATTTCTTTCCAATAATATTAAAATGTTGTATGTCATTTTATTCATGCATTCATCTCTTTTAAAATTAATTAACTAAAAATGATTTCCTTTATGTCAAATTTGCATGTGTTGACTTAATTAAAAATATGTGTGGCTATTATCACTACTAAATTTCAAACATATTTTCAAAAACTTCTTAATGAATAAGAATATGTATTGTGACTTTAGTTATAAATATATATGCGGTTAATGTGAATATAAATTTAGTATATGAAGTAAAGTTTCTTTCTTATATTCATATGTTGATTTGCATAAGTAAGAATGTTAGCGGGTATATTAGACTGAACATCCTAGGGATGCATAGCTTTAAGTAGCCCTAAGGAGGTTCCTACCTCACTCCCTTGGTGTAGAACAATAGTGACGTACCTGCTTGATTTCATTCCTATGGATTTTTGGCATTAGAATTTAGATAGAGCTTTAATTCATTTACACAAATAAATTAATTAAATTGAATCCAACTTTTGTATAGTTTTCATTTCTATAGTTGCTTGCACATTTATATATATTTAAGAATAGTGGGTATATTAGTCTGGACATCCTGTGGATGCCGCTTTAAGTAGCTAAGGAGGTTCCTACATCACTCCCTTGGTGTAAACAATGGCGGTCTACTTAAAAAATTCTTATATATATATATATATATATATATATATATATATATATATATATATATATATATATATATATATATATATATATATATATATATATATATATATATATATATATATGATACAACTAGTGGATGAAAACCATAATTTAATCAAATAAATTCTACTTTTGCATGTTTATCATTCCTATAGTTGCTTATACATCCATACGTATTTAAAGATAGCGGGTATATTAGCCTAGACATCCAAGGGACGCACAACTTTAAGTAGCCCCATGGAGGTTCCTACCTCACTCCCTTAGTGTAGAACAATGGCGACGTACTTGCTTAAAACTCTTATACATTTGTGTGTACATTTGACTAATGCATGATAATCTCATTTTTTATTAAAAAGAAACATGCATTCATATTTAATTCAAGTGGTTGAATTGTTTAGCCATGTGACTTAAAACTCTTTGCTTATGCTTTTGTATAAGAATTTAGATAGAGCTTTAAATTAATATGATAAAATAATTCAACCAAATGAAACATCAATTCTAAATGCATTTGCTTATATTCATCATTCAATTGTTCTAAAATATAAATTGTATATATAAGTATGATTATGACTTAACCATATGCATGTTATACATGATGAAAAGAAATAAACAAGCATGTGTCATGTGATGGTAGTTTATTTCAATTAATCTTGAGATATCTTTCTTATTGAATGAGTTATTTAAAGTAAACCTAAACCTAGGACTAATTAAAACATATAATAAGACATTCACTAAAGAGAATTGTTTAATTAATTAGCTTTAGAAATGACTTAAGGTAGGGATGAAAGAGAGTGATTCTCTCTTTTCCTCTATTTATAACACTTAGTTATTTTGTGCAGGTCAAATGAAACAAAAGAAAATATTAAGTAAAAACTTGCAAATCAACTAAATAACTTAAAGTGAAACCACCCTTTAAACTGAATTTGTTTACACTTAGGAAACTATAACTCTGAAGCCTAGTTAGGACATACCACAAAAAGCTTAATACACACACATTAAATTAAGTCATAGCATCTAGCTTTAGGTTAGGATGGTACATGGTTTGATGTATATTTTATTTTGTGATGTAATATTTTAGACTGGATGTTAGGGTGTATGTTTCGTAGATTGGATGTTAGGCCATTATTAGCCTAATCATGTCATCTTGCAAGGGGTTGTGCTTAAAGGGCTATTAAAAATAAATATAAATGCTCTCTTTACAGGTCGCCTAAGCCCCCTAAGCATAATCCAAGTTAGTACATGTGGGCTTAATTACCCATGTGCGGGGTGCTAAGCCCAAATTATAAATATAATTGCTTGAGTGGAATGTATGTTTAGCTAACATTTATCTTTTAGGTGTAGTTAGTTTTATTTTTCTATTTCAATGCAATCTTGAAATTATAAATTAGGATTAGTGTTATGGTGGGATAAGGATGAGCATTGGCTTGAAGGCTTTGTCCTAGGAGCCTATGTGATGCCTTTGAAGTGGAGCAAATTAAATCAAATGGAGATATGAAGAAATGAAGGAGACATGAAGAATGAAGATAAAGACCCCCATAACATGTATTCATTCTTAATTATAATTATTCTTTTATAATTCAGGTTGTATGAGGGTAGAGCTCGTCAACCCATTTTTTTAATGGGCTGTACAATGACATCAGACCGCATCGACCTTTTATTCTTTTACACTAGCCTTATAAATTGTTTGATGATTTATTTATTTTATGCACTAGAAATTGCATGTCTCTTATAGTTTCTTTCTATATTTATGCTTTAATGTGTGGCCTGGATCCGTTTAGGTTCTTAAAAAATAAATAAATTTTTTACCCCAATCACAACTCATAACTAAATTTTCTAAAATAACTCATAACCTTACTTAAAGCCCAGGCATTAAATCAAGATAATAAAATATTTAACAATCCCTTAGCTGGATTTTGTATGCTTAATACCATGCATATCATTTTGTTTCACTCTTCCTAAGAGAGGGTTTCCATCTTTTCCAAATAGGGAAAATGCTTGACCTTTGAGATCCTATGATGGAAAACACCTATTTCTCTTTTGATTTGACCCATAATCAACTTCATCATACATTTAGGTATATAAAATCTCAAAGCCTTTGTCAAAATAAATAGTCAAAATAAAATAAAATTTGATAAGATCTGCATTAAACTAGGTCATTACTCATATAACTCATGCTCTAATCTCTTAGGAAGTGAGTTTAAGGACTTAGTCTCTTTATAAATAATAACAACCTAACTATCTTACAAAATATAAGACTTTCCTGCATGGTTTTAAAGCATAGGAGGAGTTAGCTGACTGTCACTCCAAGCGGTTATAAGTCTAGCAGTCGGGTGATTTATCCACTCTTATGGAGGTAAATCATATACTCATATACGCTTAGATTTAGGTTGTGCTTTAGTTCTTACTGAAGCTTCCTAGATTTAGGATATGAGATAGCTGTTTCCTTCAAGTTACAAGCATAAATCCCCACCTCTTAGGTATTTCCAAAATCTTGTGTTGTAGGATTATAAGTCATAGCTTTCTAAAAAATTTCAACTCAAATACATAATTCTCTTTAATTTCAAATATATAAAGCCCAACTATAGGATAGTTTGGGATGCTCACTAGGTTTTCTAGTATCATGAGCATTCTTTAATCATCTCCTTTGGCTTTTATAATAAGTCTCTCCTTTTGATCTATCCCACTTGATTTTCTAAACATAGCCAATTTATTGATAGTCCTATCTTTGAAATCTTTGGAGATAATAATTGCCTATTTTAATCAAAAGTATTCCTTAGGAACTCACATTTGTTAGGATATAATTAACTATGGAGGCTTGCCCTCACGAGAAACTTTAGAACCCAGTTTAAATAAATCCTACTTTATTTATCCATGTAAAGTAGAAGAAAAATCTCTAGTACATTCAAAGAGCCATTATGCCTTAGGAGTCCTTATTAGGTGATTAGGTCCATCGTAGGATAGTGATTTATATCTTTCGAGATAGTGCACTATTCTTTCATGTCGTACTCGATCACCTCAATAAGTACACCCTCAGATCTGCGTGGTGTCTCCCCCCATAATATACCCACACATACATAGATCTAAAAATAAAACACCACAAGATGTAAGCAAGTACATATCATTATTTAAACTAAGAAAGTGAGATAGTCAAATGACCTCCTTGTGGCTACTTAAAGCCTCGTATTCTTTGGATGTCCAAACTATATACTTGTTATCTTAAGTACATATGAATGTATATATGATTAGAAGAATGAAAATCATGCAAAATATCATATTTTATTTGATTGAATTATTTATGCATGTAAATTAAAGCTTTATCCAATTTATAATACAAATGTACATAAGAATAAAATTAAATAAGTATGTTTTAATTAACTAGAGAAGTGAGGTAATCAAATGACCTCCTTGGGACTATTGAAAGCCTCGTATTCCTAGGATGTCCAGACTATATACTTATTATGATTCAAATAGATGTAGATCCATATATGAACATAGGAAAGGAAGCACTACCTTTACATGCTTACACTATAAACACATATAAATCCTATATATATCCATAACTACTATTACTCCAAATATTATTATCAATTTATAATTTTTGAAAAGTAAATTTGGATGTATTAGTGATAATAGCCACACATATAATAAGACTAAGCAAACACATGTAATTTTACATAAGTAAATTCGACTTTATTTTAAAAATATGAATGCATGAAATCACATGACATACAACATTTAAATTGATTGAAAAGGAATAGCCAAATATTTTCACATAATTCATTCAACTGCACTAATTCATAAGGATAATCACTTTAAATAAAATCATTTAAAGAAAACCAAAGATTCTTATTAATTTGATTTTGGATTTTAATTACACTTAAAAAGAAGAGATCATTTGTTGTTTTTATCCCATTCTCATGTTAGTGATCTTAATTTATTTAAGGAAAGATAATTAAGTGATTTTTATAATTTAATTAGGTTGAACCATTAAACAATCTATTTAATTATCCTTTTCTATGCTTCTTCAATTTAATTAACTATTTAATCATGAGCCACAAATGACATGTATATAAGGAAAATAAAATTGCAATGCTTCTAAAATACCTAATATAATTGGCTCATGATTAGAGATTAATTAGATTAAAGAATCTAATTAAGTACTTTTATAATTTTCCCACACATGTGCTAATCATCCTTAAGTGTCTTTATTTTATTAAAAACATAAAGAGGAATTCTTAATTTAAATGTTAGTTATTTGATGTGATTATCAATTTAATTTGATTTGATTTCATTATCAATTGATTATTAATCTTTTAATTCAACCTCTCATTTAATTAAATTTCTTTAATGAAATGAAATTGGAAAAGTAATTAGGAAAGTAGTCTTAATCACCCTCCCTCATTATCTCACTATTGATCATTGATTAATGAAGTTTAATTAATTAATTTTTTATTATTTAGAATTTTAAATAATCGTTAAGTTAATTAACATAATTATTAAGGTTTGAATTTCAAATTCTCTTAATCACATAGCCAATAAATCCCAAGAAAATCATGGGAGGTAGAGGTCATCCCATTAAATCAACATGCCAAGTTTGAGATTAATTTTCAAGTAATTATGTCATATTTAAGCTAATTAAGAAAATATCCAAACCCCAATTAAACTTTAATCACTATTCAAAATTAAATGAAATTATTTTTATTAAATTCTCCTTTGTTTAACCTTTTTAAAATATATTTATTTGTATTATTTTAGATTTTTCTACAATTAGTTATGATTTTAGAAGTTTCACTCAATTAACCATATTTTTAGGCCTAATTAACCCTTAATCCCGCCAGCGCCATGCGGATGGCTGAAGTGGCAATGGTTTCCATGTGGCACCGCAGGATTGACCACTTAAATTGTCCGATGCGCACATACACGTGACACGCTGTCTACGTAAGATCGATGGGATTAATCTTGAGGTTCCTTTAGGATTAAATTAGTTAAATCTAGCTGATTAAATCATGGACGATCGTTCCAATCATGCAAAATAGATGGTGGATGATCCATCATCCCCCAAGCGATGGAAGACGAACACTGTCCACCCTCATCCGCTCGATTCGATCTTGTTGGAGCTCGTGAAAAGTCGGGATTGACTCCAAAAGCTTCATGGAGAACATCTGGGGATCATAGGGTTGGAATCACACAAAATCACACTTCCTTTGAGAATGCCCAAGAAAAAAAAGATATTTTGATGGTTTTCCAGAATTTATCTCACTATAGCTCAGGATCAGCGGTCTATCGACCGAGATAGCTTCATCTTGAAAAGATGAAGCTCTGGTGAGAAGTTCATGCCTTGCCTCCTCGCTGGTGGCTATGTGGATCAGACGTCATCAAAACCCTCATCAGAACCCTCATCAGAGTTGGTCTTGGATGGGTCTCTGGTGCTCGAACCGATCGGGAATTGACTCATTCTTGCTCGCTAGAGATCGGGGAACGTGTGTGTGAAGTTAATTTGAATTTAGTGATGTTTGAGTGGAGTTGGATGGAGTAGAGGCTCGATTTTATTCTGCTTTGGTGTCGCCGATGATGTGGAGCTTTGGGAAAGTCAATGGAATGCTCGAGGAGGTCGCCTTGAGTCACTGATGCTCTCTGAATGCTTAGAATTGAATGAGAAGGGCTCCTCCCCAAATGACGACCCGATGGTTAGACACCTTGATTTTGGCAGTTGTTCGGCAGACGCAGGTGGCCGAAGATGCTAGGGAGTGGCTGAGGTGGCTCAGTTTGGGTGGATGAAGGCCTGAGGAGGGCTGTCAAGGCGGAGGTGGAGTGTCATTAGTTTCTTATGTGTGCCAATGAGAGGATGTGGGTTAGCTCACCTTCCTTGGCCTATGGCTGACCCAACCAGCCTTGGGTAAGGTTATCCATAGGGTAAAGGGTCCAAACCAAAGTTTGGGTGGCTTCCATTGCAAAGGGAAGGTTTGACCCCCTAAAAAGGGGTTTTTTCTGATGTGGAGGGCTTTACCCAATGGATAATTGGTCAAATCGGGTTTGATTTGGGTTGGGTTGGTTTGGGCTAACCTATGGTGACCCAAGGATGGGTCATGCCTAGTTTGAATGGGTTTGGACTTGATTTAGTTGGGTTTAGCTCAATTTGACCCAAGCAAGTCAAATTAGGCTAGGTTGGATTAGGTTGACCATTTGGTCAAATTTGGTCAAACCATGAGTTTAGACAAGTTCAAATGATGATTTGGGGTGTTTAAGAGCAATTAGTTTGATTTAATTTGGATTAGAAAGATTTGACCCATATAGGTTCATATGAGTCAAATGGGCTAAGTTAACAATTTAATCAAATTGATCAAATTATCTTAGGCTAGGTGTTGGTTTATGTTCAATTGATTATTTGAAGATTATTGTAAGTTTTGAGTTCATTTAATTTGGATTTGGGAATGATTTAGACCAATTTAACCTTTAGGTCAATTTGGGCTAAATGGGTCAATTGGGTTCAATTGGCCAAATTGGATTCAATCAAGGGTTTGATCATGTTCAATAATTAATTTATGATGATTTTGAATCATTGGTTTCAATCAATTTGATGTAGGGTTTAATTTGGCCCAATTTGGCCTTTAGGTCAAATTGGGTCAACTTGAGTCAAGAGGCCAATTAGACTTGGTTTGGCTTAATTGATGATCAAGCTATGTTCAAGGATCAATTTGAACTTGGTATGAATCATTGGTTTTTAGGATGGGATTTAGTTTAATTTGGCTCATGTAGGCTAATTTGGTTAACTTGATCAAATGACCAAACTGACTTGGCTTAACCCAATTGATTGCAATTGACCAATCAAGGATGATCAACAATCATCCTTGGAGGTTTTGAATGATTTGGTTCAATCCAATTTGGGTTAGATTGGAGTTTGGTTCAAATGGGTCCTTCAGCTCACTTTGAATCAAGTGATCCTATTGGGTCAATTGAATTGGTTTTAATGTTGAATTAGATTGAATTGAGTTTGATAATTGATTTGGGATTGATTGATGGCTTTGATTGCAATTGATTTGGGTTTAATTGGATTTTGGCTCATTTGGACACTTTAGGTTCAAATGGGCTAGCTTAGGTTAATTGAATTGATTTTGGTCAATTGGCTTGATTGGCTTGATTGTAGAGTTTGGAATGAGGGTTTTGAATGGTTGGAGGGCTTTTGTAAAAATCAATTGAATTAGGTTGGATTGAAGGAACTTTGGTTAAGTCTATAGGGTTTACTTATGGGATTAAGATGGATTTAGGTTATGAGTTTCAATCATTTGGCTTGGAGCTTGGATATGAATTGGAATTCAATTGGGATTGGTTGAATTAATTTAAGGTTTGGTTTTGGCTAAGGAGTTATGCATGGATCTTGGTTGGGGATATATGATAGGTAGGCTTCGTTAGATTCTAAGACATAGTCTAAACCTATGACAAGTTCTCTTAAGTCCTTAGGTTTGGGTTAAGTGTTCATTTAGTCACTAGAAGTGTCATATGACTAAGAATGTCCTAATGTCTAGAAGACCTCTAAGTCTAAGATGGGAAGGTTGAATCCTCACACTAAAAGTGAGATCAACAAATTTGATATTAAATTATTTTTAATATAATTAAACAATGGTAAATGGAATTTATTTAACTATTATTTGAGCATTAAATCATTATTAAATTGTAATCATAAACATATTTTGTTCAATACAATTGCTAATTGAAACCTTTATATTAGTTAGATATCATCTCTATATTGAATAGCCAATGATGATTTAATTTTCAATTACAAATATTATTTTATTAGAATAATATATATATTTGAAGTATTTATTATTTTTTTCTTCTTTATAGAATGAAGTTCAATACACATACCTATGTATTAAATTTTCTCCTAGTGTTTCTAAATAAGATAAAATATGCATTCATTTTGAACATGACTTGTATTTATTTTGTTGACTTATTTTATTTTAAATAGTTAAATGAACTATGCATGTGAGTGCACAAATTATAAAATACATGAATAAGAAAGTCAATAATGATTATATTGATTTGATTAAATTAAAGTTATTATTATTATTTTTTACTAAATAATAAATATTATAGTATATCATCATTCAATAATTAATAAAAAACGATTTAATTAGCTATAGTAAAATTAAAATGTGATAGATGTATGAAAAGTTTAGTGACATGATTGATAATATCTACTCTATTATTATTTTTAATTTAAAATGTTGATTAAAACTTGGAATAAATTGTTTAATATCATGTAGATCATTTGATTATCGATAAAATATATTTAGAAAAGTGTGAAAATAAAATTAAAAATTTAATTATTTAGCATAAATAATTTTGAATTACAATAATTAATAAATTATTATTAATATTAAATATTAAAGTTTTATAGTAAATTTGTATGACGTTTTGATCTAAAACATTTTCTATTTTACATTTTATTTGTTAAAGAAAAAGTTTAGAAATTTTTTAAATTTTATTTCATAAATTTTTTTGATAAGTATTTATTTTATTAGATTTTTTTTGAAGTTTTGTTTATTTAAATTAATGTCCCTAAATTTCTTTTAACTAAATATCATGGGCCTAAGTAAGGTGGTGTGTAGGAATTATTTGTAAAGGGTGGGATCTAGTGAGCTCTTGTATAGAATTTGGGTGCAACAAAGAAAGAAATATTTCATATTCAACCTAACTTGAATCATTGGATTTCAATTTTGAAATTCAGCAATTCATATTCAACTTGTTTCTTAAATCAGGGCAAGGTGAGTGTGTGGCCTTAGAAATCAGAGACTAGATAATGTGAGGTGGGTGGATGCTAGTTAGATAAGACCAAAGTCATTGACGAGGAGGACTATCAATTGTGACAATGGTTGTGTTGGAGGCAACAACGATTGTGACGAAGTCATTGCTTATACTCCCCTTTTTTGTTTTTCTTCTTGATTTAGGGATTTGGGAATGCCTCCATGGCCTATGGAGTTTCCTCTATGATAAAATAAACTACTTTGGATCTCTATAGCAAATCTAATTGACTATAAGAGAATGGATGCTTTTATAAAGGAGAGGTCATACCATTGTGATGGTTGGAAAAGATGGTGGTATCGAGATGACTTGTTTTGATCTCTCTTGATTCCTTGGTTTGCAAAACATTGCTCATGAGAAAGGGAAACAAGAAGTGTTGAGGGCAGAAGAAAGTTATAGATAGTTGAGGAAGGGAAGAAGAAACCTCTTTATTTTTTTTCTTCGTGGGTTTATTTCTTGCCAAAGGGAGAATAAGGTAGCCTTTGGTCTATGTGCCAAGCATGGCAACTAAGAAAAATGTCTAATAGAATGAAAAGATGACTAAAGATGAGTTTAGCTTGTGAACAATCAACTTCATATTTTATTTTATTTTAAAGACTAATGTATTGAAAAGTTTGATCTTATTTGGTCAACTTCTACTCATTATTGATCTTGCTTCTAAATTATCATAAATTAGATGAGGAAATTTCAAACCACAAATTTTTTTGGACTAATTTAAGTTCATTTAATTAAGCTCATTTGATAAGATTCAATCTTTCTATTTGGATTTTTAATCCACTTGACCTTAAATAATGTCTAAAAGTAATGCCAACAATAGATGTAGTAAATGAGCAATGGAGGTAGCATAGAGACATGAGTAATGTGCCTCTGAGAGGTAGTGATGAACTTATGAGATTGAGCTTGATTGGGAGAGGAGGTGAAGATAGAGCATGGGAGGCTTAGAGGGATCATGAGAGGAGGTCAGGGTTGCAAAATAACGTCAATGTGGGCGACAAGTTAAGTAAGATCGGGAGAGAAAGTCGAGATAACTGGGTATTGATTGTGTGATGACAACACAAGCAACACGGTTGGGGCTTGTAAGGAGGAGGTGATATTTTTGATCATTTCTAATGCTTTGTGTGTTATTTATATAATTAAAAAAAATTTAAATGAAAATAAGAAATTTTTTTTTTTGGGACATTTGAGCGAATTTAATCTCAAACTCACACACACAACGACGAAGACTTAAACCCAAGACCTGCTAAGTTAAAGCCTATCAACCACTGCAAGATGCTCAGTACAAAATAAGAAATTTTAGGTGCGATGCAATTCATATAGATTCCTCTTTAAAATAATACTATTTTTTTTGGAAATTACATCCTCAATATTTCACGATTCTGGTCCAGGGAACAGAAGTAACCCGGTCGAGCTAAGCGAAGCTCGGTTGGCCTATTTCAGTTCTCGCCGTTGGAAGAAAATCAAGCTCACACCAGAGGGTTTTTCTTGGGTAAATATTATTAGTACCGCTTCCGATCGATCGTGAGGGGGATGTACCGCTTGCCATCCATCGTGCATCTCCTTCTTCTCGTTTACTCGCCGATCGTTGCATATGGTGACCAGCTCGGTCCAAAGGAGTGCGAGAATCTAGGGTTCACCGGTCTCGCCCTCTGCTCCGATTGCAATACTTTCGCAGTGTACGTCAAGGACGAAGGTTTGCTTCCAATCTATCATAATCCATTCAAGAGTTTGAAACATTCTTGTTTCATTTGTTCTATGATTCAATTTTTGACTCTTTTGGCATCATTAAATTGTTATGAGACTTAAGGGAAACTAAGTTAGAAAGTGTTACTAGTGTGCTTTGAACCCGGACCAAACGAGAGGAGGGAAGGCCCCTCCACCGCCTGAACTGACAGTTAGCCACGTTTACTGTCTTTTTAATTTGCCAAAGTGGCTGGAATGAAGTTTAAGTTTGGTACCTAAATTTAGCCGTGTGTTACATCTTGCATGCTTATTAACTGGGTGGTGGATTAAGTGTGGTTATAAAGCTGATGACAATCGTCAAATAATTTAATTTCAATCTATGTTGAGGATCAATGTGAGTACACTTTCTTTTTTGGTGAACTACGGGGTTGTTTGGTCTGTCTACGTATTGGAAATTACCTTTCTTATTTTAGGCTAGTTAAAATGCATGTGCACCAAGTGCACACACCTTATAAACATTCAAATGATAGCAATGGTTTCATCAACATCACATATCATTGTAATGTTCTTTTTGCTAATAAAATACTGATTGGAAGATAAATGGTCTTTGTATTTCATTAAATCATATGTAGGCTACTATTTATATAAGAAGTTCTATTATTATACAGAACAAATCACATGAAGGATTAAGACTAATATTCCAATTAAGCTCTTGATCCACAGCTACTCAAAAACCCTAACTAATGCTAATTCTCTTGTATGATCTAATTATATTTCTTAAGAAAAGTATGATTTTATCTCAAACTATTGTAAGATCAATGCAGTGCATGTGATGGAATTCAAAGAAGTCCAAAATTGCAACTTTGAGTTGCTGGAAACAGGAAAATTTGGGATTCCTGGGATCCATGGACTCTAACATGTAAGCACCAGGGAGATTTGCTATAAGAAGTGCAAATGCTGCACTAAAAATGGGCAAACTGAACTACAGTAAATTCAAATCTATGTGGAAGGGCCAAAAACAGTTTCCATTGCAACAATAAATGACTGTATTGAGATAGAAGGAAGAAGATAAGATGGCAAATCTTCATCTCATTGTTCTCACAGAAGGTGTCAAAGAGCTTTTGAAAGGCTTGTCTCATAGTTGATCACCCCATTGTCCTTGCTTCCTCCAGAATCTACATTTCAAGGGTTTGAGATAATAGGATTACATGAGTTTTCTTTCAATAGTTTAGTTGATGAAACAATGTAAGAAGAAGAATCCATCAGGTAACATTGTAATCTCTCCAAATTCATATAAAAACTTAGTACTTTACTGTAGGGCATCATCCTTTCTCATAATTATCGAAGATCATCAGCATCTCGATTAGGGTAAATGCAAAACAATCTATACTAAGAAAATTCATCAGCATGCAAATCTGGTGATCTCATTGTTGACGACCAACCCCTTGATTCACATCTGAAGCAGCTGCCACAATAACATTGCTAGGAGGATTATGAAATAAGCCATTGTAAACTGTAATTGCTCTGAAATTCTTACTTTTTGTGTATCAGTGATCTACTCCCCCCATTAGACCTCCAAATATCATTAAAAAAAAAAACTCCAAAAATATGTTGCTTTCCACCTTAATAGTCTTTCTTTCATCCTTCTTCCTCTCAGTTTTCTGTAGTCTTTTGGGTGATGGTTGCTCGCTGGAATGCTAATTTGGAATAAGAACTTCAGGAATTCAGTTCTAATGGCTTGCTAGTGCTAGGTGCAGAACTTTTCTTTCTATTCATAGATCAATTTTATTCCATTCCATAGAGTAAACTTCAGTGTCATCTGTCAACTTAAGCTTGGTGCTTAAACTTGCTAAGCATCATCTGTTTTATGCATTGCAGATTTGTTTTAATGTATCTTTGGCTCTAGGTGCCTTGTTCCTGCCGTTCTATGCTTGAAGGATATTGTCTTTGTTGAAGCCAAACTACCCGTATTCTTTATTTAATTTCTAGGCTAAAATGGAAGAATTTCATCTGTCCTGGATAAACGTAAAAAAATGTGGGATATTGGTTCATGTCAGTTACCTAAGGTTGTCTTGATCATAACGTCTCAATTACATTGTGTGATGAACAGGCAAGATCTAAGATTCATTTCATAATGTCAGTTTTTGTAGTATGTCAGATGAATATGATTAAGATGATTAAGCTTACAAGTGTCATTTGCTGCTGTAGAATTGGTATCTGATTGCCGCAGGTGCTGTTCAGATGATATTAATGATTCCTTGAGCAAGGTAAAAATCCTTTATATCCATCTATTAAGTTTTTTTTTTTTTGGTTGTATTTGTTTGTTGAAGCTACTAGTCATTCCCCACTTTTGTCTGGACAGTCAAAAAGATTGTCTAATTTTCCATCATATACATTAATGATATTCTGTTGTAAAGCTTTACTAGTATTTTTGTTTCCTTTGGATTTTAAGATGATGATATAATATAATTTATTTGTTCTTAGTTAAAATAATTTTCAGGTTTCTAGCTTATGTAAATAAACATTTGTTTATATCGGGTTGGCTGATTTTCGGTGGTTGATGTAGGCAGTAATGCACTTTTTTTACCATTAAATACATTTTGTTTAGGATGTTCGTATCATTCAAACTTAGAGATTTATGATTCTAACTCTTTCATGCTTTAACAGCATATTGTTCCATTGAGCTTAAACCAAAAGAATTGAATAAATATTTTCACGAATTTACATTGAATATTTTTGAAAAATTGTTTTTTTCCTATTTATGCTATTGAAATTATCAATGGTATTGCATACTAGTTAGCACTTGTGATAAAACCCCTTGATTCTAATTTCAGATGAGAGTGGTTGAGGCCTTGAGGGTTAACATCAAGTTTGTAACCAGTAGTATAATTTATGTAAACTTATATGAAATGAATTCAAATTGGAATTTTCATAGTGCTAGGATGTTCTCATAAATGATGTTCCATGACTTGATTGTGGAGAGAGTTAGACAAGAATTCACTAGAATGTCACTCATAAATGACAAACATTATTGAGTTTGATTGTGGTGAAAAATAGACAATGGTTGGCTATGATGTATAACAAGTGGCGTGTTACACCAATGACATTGAAAAATGAACATTGGTTGAGTAAGTATAGAACTAAGATTAGAAATGTTGTGTTGGATTTGAGGAAGTTAATATGTTATTTTATCTTGTTGAAAATATTTATAATAAAATTGAGATTGACATAGTAATGGATATAGAGTTGATAGATAAAATTATGAAGGCTAACAAATTTAGAGATATAATGATTGCTACAGAGTTAGTTATTAAAGAGGAAGTTAGCTTCTCAAGTTCGATTAGAAGATAGTTTGAAAAAATTTAGTTTGGGAGACATCGATGCACTATTTTAACACATATAAGTGGAAGAAAGGATAATGCTTTGGGTTGTCTTAAATGAGCATGTATGTTATAGTAGTATGAGCTATGATAAAATGTAGTTGTCAATGGCATACAATGGTGCATGCCATTGTGTATTGTGAGGCATGGCACATCCTTGGTTCCATTTTCATGGTACTGTGCAAGGGTACAAAATGGTGCATATCATATGCATCATATAAGGGCAATGGCATATGGTGCATTGCCTCTATGGGACATGCCATTTTAAAGTACTAATTTGTTATTATAAACTAAACATTAAATTACTATAATTAAAATTTTTAGGGCAAATTAAAAATTTTATTTATTTTTTAAATATGTAGGTCAATCACTTTCAACTAAGGCATCAACTTGTGTTTCCTTCTCACATGCGACGTCGGTGTCTTTGTGCCCAACAGTCTTATCCTACGGCCCACTAGGCTTACCTTGCACACTCTCTCAGCTTCACATGCTACTGCAACACGCGACATCACACACAAAGGAGTTGCTCGCTCTCGCACGTAGCAATAGCATGTGAAATCGCACGCAATTGCAATGCTTGCCCTCACACACAGTGTTGGTGCCAGGCCTCACATGCCCCCTTCCCCGCTCGGCATGTAGTGATAATGCATCGGCCCTACCTCACAAATAGCAGTAGTACCCCTCGTGTTCTTGCAGTCTTGCTTGTGCCCTCACATGTAGCAATCGGCCTCTACCGTCCTCGACCTCCTTTGACTTCTATTGCAGCCTCACTACAGTTACATGCAACATGTTGTATATTAAGATGTAGCTTCGACAAAGGTATCATTTCTCACAATTGATGACAACATTAATTGTTTAAATTTATATATTATTATTCAACATTTTTTAGTGTATATGTTAGTATTAGTTAACTCTATCATTATTACATATTTGAAAAAAAATGTTAGATTTAATTCAAACTACAAAGAAGAAGCTGCATTGAAATATGCAATATTGACAAAGAAGGTGATAACAATTGTGTGACGTGTATTTTTGTGGCAAAATGACAAATGAAGGAATTACTCATCCTAACAACATTTGGTTGGAGGTTTTAGGATTGTTAGAGAATATACTATTTGTTCTAAACATGTTAGAGAAGAAATTTAGGATTATTTGAAAGAGAATACAACAACAAGAAGCCTTTATCACACTACGTGTGGTCGGCTACATGAATTCTTTTTCTCCTATATGTTCTATTAAGTGTCATATTCTCATTTAATTCTAATAAAATAAGGTTCTTTTTTTATACTTCCTAATCAAGCCTTTTTAAGTCTACCTCAACTTTTTATTAACATATGTAAAATCTAATATATCTACTCTCTTAACTAAGTCATCGGACGACCAGTGTTTTATATGATCAAACTATCTAAGGCGACTCTTTATAATCTTATCTGCCACCTACTCCAACTTTTCATGTATATATTTATCTCTCATTTTGTCTCTAAGTGTAAAGCTACTCATCCACCTGAGTATTGTTATCTTTGTAACACTTAATTTATACTTTTTTTACTGACCAACATTCTGCTCTATAAAGCGTTGCAGGTCTCACTACCATCTTATAAATTTTCTCTTAAGTCTAAATGATACACTTCTATCACACTAGTTCGATGTATTTCTTCACTTCAACCAACTAACTTAAATTCTACTAATAACATCCCCATCTATTTCACCATCACTTTGAACAATAGACCTGAGATATCTAAAGCGTTCGCTCTTTTTAATGACTTGTTCACCCATTGTCACAACCCTGTCACTAGATCTTCTACAATTAAAATTACACTCCATATATTTGATTTTAGATATACTCAAATGAAAGCCTTTTAGATTGTAAAGTTGACCTCCATAATTTAAGTTTTTCTTGAACTTCTTTTCTAGTCATGGAACGAAATTGATTTTGAGAAACTTTTGTATCACGTTGTAGCCTATGTTAAATTATTCTCGTCCATAATTTTAATGTATGACACATTAATTTCATATCTCTATGATTTGCACACTCTTGTGCTTGACCTGTATTCTTAAAATAGGAAACTATCAAACTCTTTCTCCATTTATCTGACATCCTTTTATTCTTTAAAATACTATTAAGAAGATACTATTATGAAATACTAGTAAGCCAAAAAATTCTTTGATCTTCTTAGTATTTTCACACTTATATTGAAATATCATTAGGTCCTCTACTATTTTTCTACAATTCTTTTTCTTTAAAGCTTCTCTAATTTCGATTTTACTAATACAATGATAAAAACAATGATCTCTATTTTCATTAAGGTATTAAGGTTACTAAAGTCAATCTTTTTTATGACCTTATTAAAAAATTTATCAAAATATCTCATCTACTTATGTTGAATATCCTCTTCTAAGAAAAGTATTTTTTGATCTTCATCTTTGATGCACTTCACTTGAATTAAATCTTTACTTCTTCTATCTCTTTACTTGGCTAACTTATACATACATATTTCGCCTTCTTCAATGTCCAATCTATTATATAAATTATTAAATGATGAATTTATGCATCATAGATTGCTTTCTTAGGCTCCCTACGAGATATTCTATATCTTTACCAAATCTTTGAGCTTTTACATATAAATCAATTTTTATAACAAATCTTCTTATTTCTTATGATTTCTTATATATCTTGGCTCCACCATCAAATGTTTTTTACTATTTGGAGTTTTTCCTTTTAATTAACCAAGCACATTTTTTTCAATTTGCTTAATCTCATTTAGTACATTTTTTTACATAACATTAGCTTCCTCATGAGCATCTTAAATTCTAAGATTTTGTAGTTTACTCTTAAAAATATTTTTATTAGTATTCTTTAACTACTCCTATTTAATCTTAAGATATTGTTTTAATTTATTCTTAGTTTTCCAACCCTTCATCTTAAAATTCAAAACTAATAATTAATGTTATATATAAATTTTCACTCAAAATGACTTTACAATCTTTACAACCCAAACGATTTATTTTTCTTATAAAAAAATAATCACTCTGTGTTTTACTAGACCTATTCTTCTAAGTGATGATATGTTTTTATTTTTTTAAAAAAGTATTAGTAATTACTAAATTATAAGCTAAAGAAAAATCTAATATGATCCTATCTTCTTCACTAGTTACTCCAACATAGTCACCATAAATGTTTTTAAAATCTTCTATCATTCTACTAACATGTCCATTGAAATTTTTCTTCAAGAGGTATTCTTTGCATTAATTCTTTTAGGTTATTTCAAAATTTTTTTTGAGCATCCATCCAAGCCTACTTGAGGGCCATAAGCACTTATAACATTAATAATCTTAGCATCAACAACAATCTCTAAAGCTATAATTTTATTTTTAATCTTATTAATTTTTACAACATTATTCTTTAAATGCTTATATAATAATCACGGCTACACAATTTCTAGTATGACTCCTATATAAATACTTAAGTTTAAAAGTTAAATTATCAATCTCCTTGGCTTTCTCTCCAATCTATTTAGTTTTTTGAATACATGAGATATTTATCTTCTCATTAACCATAATATCTATTAATTCTAGTAATTTACCCGTAAGAATACCTATTTAAGATTTTATTTTAATTCCAGTTTCATGGACTAGCTCTTTGCCCGCATCCATCCATAATATTGAAACTCTTGCTTATTTAACCATACACCTGGGTGTCGATGCTACGGCCCTTGCATATTTTTTACTGTATTCAGACTATATAGTGCATCGCTTCTAGGGAACGCCCTAGTATTGGTACAATGTATTAAAGGATTCATGTCATAATTTTTTGACAAGTTTTATGCTGGTTGTCGACTATTTAATGCAACCCCTCTACTTTTCTCATCTGGGTCTTAAGACCCAGCAATCACAGTGTTAAATGCATTCATTAAGCCTGAAGATAAAATTAGCTTCAAAAGATTAGGACTAAAAGGGGTTTGAATATGAATAAAAGTTGGTCATAAAGATTTGTTTAATGTTGGTTTAATACTTCTTGGATCATTCTATAGAAACAAATTGAAATTAAGGATTCATAAAACCTATGCCAAATAGTTGAGATGAGGCTAGTGACATGGCAGTATTTTGGAGTCATATTGGATTGTTTAAACCCTAACATTAGGAATTGAAGAAAAGTGCTCCTGTTATTTTATCCGTGGATTATTCTTCTTCAGTGTAGCTTATTATCCCTTGTTATTTCTAAAACTGCTAGCATCAAACTTTTTCTTGCCAAATAAACATATCTTCAAGTCAAGAAAGCATTGCTTTGCGATCAAACATATTTTTACACGGGATTATTATTGACCCACCTCTCTGTTGTGTATTATGGTGAAAGTCCATTGTCCTTCCAAAAGATGAAGCTATGGTGGCATAAACAATGTAGTGGACAAACCATGAAATCATCAAACTGATATATATTTTTAGAATTTCAAAAAATTTTCTTCTATAATATTTTTAAACTTATGGTGAAAGTTAATAGTATTATATACTATTTTGTTTTAATAATGTTTCCAAATTAAAGCACCGAAGTCAACTAAAGGAGACTTGTTTATATGATGGCAATGTCCCTATTAGATGAATGGTCTTAGAAGCTATATTGCTCTATAGTCTTCATTCAAAGATTTCTGATGAACTCATGGCTTTCTAGAACCTAAACCTTTTTTATTGATTTGTCTGTGTTTGTGGAGTTGACCAATCTCAACTACCACATTTAATGCGACAATGCACATATTTCTAAGACTATTAGTTCTTTTTTTCGGATATGCATTGTACAAATATCCCTAATTTACAAATTTGAGGTGGCTTGGATTTAATTTCAGGTTTCATTTTCTGGTGCTATATTAGAGGTTTGTATGAGAAAGCTGGTTTTCTATCCTGAAGTCGCAGCATTCATTGAGGAAGAGAAAGATCAATTCCCTTCTGTCAAGGTTCAGCATGTGTATGCTTCACCTCCAAAGCTGGTAATGCTTGATGAAGATGGAAATCACATGGAAACAATAAGGTATGTTTGGTTAGGCTGTTCGTCATGTTATGCATCATCTCAAATTTTCTCTTAGAGTGCTTTACATAGTAAGTTTAACTTTTCCCTCCAATTTGAGCATGAATGAATACTATCTGATTATGTCAATTTTGTCTCTCATGAACTTAGCTCTTCCTTATAAATAGACTATAAGTTGCTGATGGGAAAGCCCCTTCATTGGTGACGACAGGGTAGATGTCTAAGTACAGTTACAGCTTCTGAGTTATTACAACAAATCTTTGTATTTTTTTCACTTTATATTTACACGTCCTTTTTTTGTCTGTGGAACTGATAATCAGGGAATGTGTGGCTTATGTGATACAACATTTGTTTTTATTAAGTTACTTATTAAAATTTCAATTTTTAACCTAGACTTGGTATAGATTTCTACTTAACTTTTCAAGAAGATGCTTTGATTTGTATAAAAATGAACTTAGAAATTTCTAACTTTGCACCAACTTATGATAATTTTGTTTAGTATAAAGTAGCAACAACACAACATTAACATAATTGTACCAAACAAAACTTGTTACTAGGGGATTAAAAGAATAAAGGAAACCTTAGATCTCAATGTTACCTCAAATAGTTATAGAAGGAGAAGAGCATTACCCTTGTCTAAAATTGCGCAATAAAAAACCCATCTTAAAGCCCGCCTTAGCACTTTTTTGAAAAATTGTAATGAGGTTTACGGTCTCATTAGTGTTATGTGAGGCTTATGCTTCACATGATGTGAGGCCTCCCTCGTCTTAGGTTTTGTCATGTGTGCGCTTTTAGATCTAGGTTTAAAAAAAATCAAATAAAATTTGTAATTATCAAAATAACAAATACACATTCAATCTTAAAATAGAAATTACTCAAATGCATCTCTGTTTGTGCTGACCATCACTGCCACCATTCGTACTTGTGATGTTCTTACTTTAATATTAAATAATTGGAGTGGGAGAGAAAGACTTATAATTTAAACTTATTTTGAATTATTTTTGCCATTAATTTTTACTTTGATATATAATGTTATTTTGATATTAGTATAACACTTCTTACTTCAAGATTTGATGTCATGATATTATTATATTACTCAACTTTTTTATACAATTTATTACCTCCTACTGTATTTAGATGTTATTATGTTGCATTTTAATATGTTAACAAGTTAGAATACTTCTTGCTTTGTACTTTAATGTGTGCACAATACTTATCTTGCGCAATTTGTTGATTTTGATGCTTATGCCTCAAAACGACTTGAGGCATACACCTCGCCTCACAGACGAAAAACAACTCAATATTCGATTGCGCAATTTTAAACTTTGAGCATCACCCCTTTTCTAGGAGGAAGGAAGCAGGAGGGTGAGAGAAAATGCGAGGGAGAGTGAAAGATACAATGATAAAAGTGGAGACAGTAATACAGATTGAGATTTGGGGAGGAGGGAGGGAGGGGGTAGGGGTGGGCTACTTAGTTATCTTAGGAGAAGTGCATCATCCTATTCTAGGAGGAAGTGGGATAGGAAAGTGATAGACAGTGAGTGAGAGTGGGAGGTTGAGTTAGAGAAGGAAAGTGGAGGCATGATAGATACGACATGGGGGAGGTACATGATGCATAATGATGGAAAGGAAAGAATAAGGAGAAGGGCAGGAAGGGAGATAGATAATATGGAAACATGAGCAGACTAGCAACATATTATGTTGTGTTTTATTCTTGTATCATGCTGCTTTTTCTATATCTTATATTTGTAAATATCCGGTGTTTTGCATGGGTTTAAGACCATCCTAAATTTTTTGAATATCTTTTGGATCCAGTGAGACATCTTAAGTGGGCACCAAATGCAACTTAACCAAGAAATTCTAGGTTGGAATTAATGAAATAATTTATCTTTATAGGATCCGCACTCTAAGTCTGTGTTTATGTATGAATGGAGGGTTGAACCTAGAAGACAATGTTCTGTCCATCGTATTGCTTTTTATAGGTAGATATATGATGAATTGATGATAAACCTGCCGGTTATTGGTTAAAGACAAAATAAATAAATAAATAAAAATAAAAAATAAAAAAGGCACAACTTTATGAGCTTGGTCAAAACTTTTGGATTTGTTTTGAAATTATATGCAATCTCCTTATTGTTATCATAATTGATCTTAATATCATTATCCATCAGAAAGTGAAGGATAATAATCAATTTTTGTAATTCCTTTTAAAATTTGCAGTGAATTAGAACTAGAATTGTGTTATCTATTAAAATTTGCAGGAGTTGAATTTGGGAAATAAAATATTCACCATCGTTTGATCAAAATGAAAGTTATAAAAGATGCTTATTAACCTTTACGTTTTATATTTGGAATTAAGTTATCATTAGTATCATATTGCAAGACACAGGCCAAACAAATCTAAAAATGTCGTAGTTATTAAATTTATAAACCAATGCCTTCATTATTGAATCATCATCAGCGATTATCTTATGATAATAAACATCACAAAGCAAAGTTCAAATTCACTCAAATATGTTTTGTTTTTTTTCTGTGAATAATTCATAGATAACGGAATAACCTTCGACGTTGCTCGCTCTCTATTCTTTTAATCATGCTTTGAGCTGTGTTCCAAAATTCATTACGATTATAAACATTGCATTTTAGTAGCCATACAGATATTTGCCCAAAATCATTAGGATTAAGACCATTATATCCATGAACATACCTCTTAAAGGTAATTGCAGGTTTTTAAACTCATTTCACATCTTTTTGTACTACTGTTGATTTCCAATGATGGAAAAGACATTAATAACGTTGTGGAAGTGATATAAAACGTTTTAGAAACACATCAAAGATCAAAATTTGTAGTTCTCAAAATTTCATTTCGGTGCTGTTTTTTTTATGCCCAATCAGAAATGCATTTAATTTATTCTAAATGATGATATAAAATTGCAAACTTTGAAATTCTATAAGAAATCTCAAAATGAGTATAAAATTCTATAGTAATTCAGAGTGGCATCATAAAATAGAAACCGTGACAAAACTCGTATGTATTGATCTTGATATAATCTTAATAATGCACATAATCTAATCCCAATTTAGTTTGGATGAAAGAATAAGCATATAAATCAACAATTGGAAGATACAGGCGTCACATTGCTATAAGTTGAAGCATCCTTAGAATGTTGTTGTCAAGACTAGCAAGCACTTGAAAAGTCTACATCCAACAACACACACAAGAGGAAATATGATATTAAATTATAAACTTTAAATATTGTTAGGGACTTTTTATTTATAATAATAAATTATAAAAAAATACTTGCTTCTTAAAATCCTCCAATTTTTGGTCAAATTTTACATGCTTCAATCCAAGCACTTGTATTTCAACAAGAATAATAGATTTTTAATATTAATTTTAGCAAAACAGTTGGTTTACATCTTCAAAATCCCATTTTTAACAATGTCCCACAATTTTTGGCCTCTATTATGGGTCAATAGTAGGAAAATATAAGGAAACCAACTAGTTAAATCACAACTATTATGCCAAAATTGAGTGAATAAGGAAACAGCATTCTGTTTTTGTTTAAATAGGAAGGCGATGAAAAAGTTGAAATTAGCACTAATCAAAAGGCATGTGCGCATGCAACTTGACTATTGTTACTAGAACCGTAAGATGATTGAAGCAGAGAAAGTAGCATCAAGGCAAAGTAATATCTAGCAATGATAACACCAGCAACAATAGGAAGGATTAATATAGGGAATGCATGACAACAATAACGAATAACGATTAAACATATCAGAAGTTGGATAGTGAAATAATGTAGTGACTTTCAGAATAGTGTCAGAACACCAAATCAGTGGCAATAATAATGATAATAATGTGAAAGCTGACATTTTTTGTAATCAAGAAAGGGAAATGACTGGGCTTGGGGCTTCAAGAGATGAATTGAAACAACTTGCAACAATAAACCAATCTAATGTCTTAATCAAAATACTAGAGAAGACATCTTGTTCTCAAAAGGACCATCATCATTGCAATGTTACTTACAACAACAACAACAACAACAACAACAAGCCTTAATCCTACTAGGTGGAGTTGGCTACATGAATCCTTCGTCTCCATTGTGTCCTATTATGTGTCAAATTCTCATTTAAATCAAGTATACTAAGATCATTTTTTATACATCTTAACCAAGTCTTTTAAGGTCTACCTCTAGCTTTCTTAACATAAGGCAAATCTAATGCATCTACTCTCCTAATCATTTTGGTCAACGCTTTATTTGGCCAAACCATCTAAGCGACTCTCCCTAATCTTATCTACCACGAGCTACTCCAACTTTTTTCCCGAATATACTCATTTTGCATTCTATCTCTAAGAGTAAAGCTACTCCTCCACCTAAGTATCCTCATCTCTCAGAATAATTTAACTTTTATGCTTCTCTTTTATTGGCCAACATTCGCACCATAAGTCATTGCAAGTCTTATCGCCATCTTATAAAATTTTTTCCTTAAGTTTAAGTGGAACTTTTCTATCACATAATAAGGCCGATGCATTCCTCCACTTCAACCATCCAACTTGAATTCTACTAATAACATCTCCATCTATTTCACCATCATTTTGAACAATAGAGCCTAAATATCAAACGCCTCTTATTAATGACTTGTTCACCTAATGTCACAACACTACCACTAACTTACAACTAAAATTACACTCCATATATTCAATTTTAGATCCACTTAAACGAAAACCTTTAGACTCTAGAGTTGACCTCCATAATTCAAGTTTCTGTTGGACTCCTCTCTAGTCTTATCAACAAGAAGAATGTCATCAGCAAAAAACATACACCAAGGTACATCTTCTTGTAAATGCCTAGTAAGAATATCCATAACTAAAGTAAAAAGATAAGGGCTTAAAGCTAATCCTTGATGTAATCCAACTGAAATAGGAAAATATTTTGTCAATCTTCCTTGTGTTTGGACACAAGTAACAACTCTAGTATACATATCCTTAATGACTTGAATATAGCCAATATTAACTCCTTTATGTTCTAGAACTCTCCAAAGAACATCTCTTGAAACTTTATCATAAGCTTTCTCTAAATCAATAAATATCATATGTAGATCCTCCTTACTTTCTCTATGCTTCTCTATCAAACCCCTTAACAAATGTATAACATCCATAGTAGATCTGCATGAAACCCAAATTGTGAGAAACTTCAGATCACATTGTAGCCTATGCTCAATTACTCTCTCCCATAATTTTAATGTATGGCACATTAACTTAATTCCTCTATAATTTGCACACTCTTGTGCATCACCTTTATTCTTAAATATAGGAACCAACAAACTCTTTCTCCACTCATCCGACATCTTTTAGTTTTAAAATGACATTAAAAGATTTGTAAGCCAAGAAATTCCTGATCTCCTAAACATTTCCACACTTCTATTGGAATATTATCCGGTCTCTTGCTTTTCCACATTTCATTTTCTTTAATGCTTCACTAACTTCATTTACTAATACGATAAAATGAAATTCTATTTTTTTTGTTTAGGGTATTAAGGTTGCTAAAATCAGCCGTATTTTCAAATAAAGTGTTTATTTTTTCTCTTAAAATAATTCTAGGACAATAATTTGGTTTATTTTTTCTCTTACAACATTTCATCTTAAAATTTAAAACTAACAATCGATGTTGAACTTAGAATTTCACTTGGAATGACCTTCAATCTTTCAATCTAAACGATTTATTTTTCTTATCGAAAATAATCAATTTGTGTTTTCTAGATCCATTTTATAAATAATAATATGTTCATCTCTTTTCTTAAATAAAGTGTTAGTATAAAATCATAAAAGAATAATATAAATCTCATTCTTAATTCACCCAAATCCATAACCATGAATACTTTTAAAATCTTCTACCACTCTACCAACATCCATTTAAATTTTTTCCCAATAAATACTTTTTCCTCAAGAGGTATCTTTTGTATTAATCCTCTAATTCATTCCAAAATTTTCTTTCGCTTACCTCCAAACCTACTTGAGGCATGTACTTATAACATTGATAATCTTAGTATCATAATAATTTTAAAGTTTATAATTCTATCTCCACATCTATTAATATTTATAACGTTATCCTTCAAACTTTTATCTATAATCACACCTACACCATTTCTAGTTCGACTTTTACCTGAATACCAAAGTTTAAAACCTAAACTATCAATCTCCTTGGCCTTCTTCCCAACCCATTAGTTTCTTGAACACATAAAATATTTATCTTTCTATGAACCATAATATCTATTAATTCCATTAATTTATCTGTAAGAGTACCTATATTTCAAGATCATAACCTAATTCTAGTTTCATGGACTAACTTCTTTGCCATCCGTCCATAATATGTGGGAACCTGCTTATTTAACACGCACTGGCCATGCATGCTCTACATTTTTTCAAGTATGCAATGTTACTTAATAGTAAACAAAATAAAAAACAAAAATGAAGATGTAGAGACAACTAAAATAGTATCATTGCACATAATTTATGCATCCAATAAATAAAGATCATTTTCCCGATCAAGAAAAATTTTGTTTCAATTAACTATTTTTTTATATTATAGTCAATGAATCATCATAAATATGTTTGTCCTTCAAAAGCACAATTATTACTGTTATCCCCCATAAGTAGTCGACACAACCTTTCTATATAAAATTGCTTAGGGAGTAGTAGATGTAAAATTATCTGGCTTGGCATTTGTTGTGAGTTAACAAATAAATTAGAATAATGAAGACTCCTTGATATTTGTAGCAAGTTCATGAAATAATGTCAAATTTAATACATTTAAGTTTGGAAAGACATTAGATAGATCAAAAGTTGAATTTTATTTTTGTTTTAAGGTATTTATCATTAGCAAATTCTTTAAAATATTGATATAATTTTCCTTTCTCATTAAGACTCTATTTACAAGTTTGTAAGTTTAAGAACTGAGAACAAAAAACAATTCAAATTCATTTTGATTTGTTGAGGTGATTTTGTAAAAGCTTCCTCGAAAGTTAGACCATCAAATTTATCAATTGATTTATCTATTTTTGTGGGCATGATTTGTTCAACTTCATATTCACTACTAAATTTTAAGCCTTATATATGCTCATATTTGAATTCCATTTAGAATTTTGGATCAAATGTGGTTGTGGCTTCAAATTTAAATTTAAATTCAGTATTTATTTGAGGTTTATATTCAGAGTTAATATTCTTAAATGTGATTTGTAGCTCAAATTTGGCATTCGTTTAAATTTATGTTTTGTTTTTTTTAGGAATAGTCTCAATTTTTCTTAGAGGGTTAAGTTCATATTAGATTTTATGCTTAATGTCAAACTCATGTTTTGATTTAGTTATGATGCTCATAGTCAATTCTATACTCAAAATTTAACTCTTGGTTATGTATGGGTTTCTGCTTATAAGCATGTTCTTATATTGGTATATATGCCTATCCAACATAATCAAACATTAACTGATATTAAAATATTAAATCTTCTTCTCCATCTAATAAATCATCCTAAGATCAAACTTTGGGTTGCTACTTTCCTACTTAAGTTTGTTGCAGTAATCAACTGAAACTTTTGAGAGTTTGCAGCCCATCTTACCTATCTCATTTAGTAGATTGAGAAATTTTTTATTGAAGATGAATATCCTAGCCTTTGAGTGAGTCGATTCAGTTCCAAGGAAATATGTGCATATTGTTAGATTTTTCTTACTTAAAATTCTTTAGATAGTTGGTCCTTTACTCTTTTTATTCTTTGAGATGTTCTTTTATTGTGGTCATGTCATCCATATACACTGATAATTATTATTATAGCTTTGTTGGATTTCTTTATAAATAAAAGCTGATCTCTAAGGCTTAATTTGAATTTCATTCTTTCTATGACTTTGGTAAGCTTCCTAAATCATGTTGTTGGGGTTTTTTTGAGCTAGTATAGAGCGTTTTTTAACCTATATTGGGTTAATATTAAGATCTTGATTGAAATCTAGTGGGTACATATAGGCTTGTTCCTCTAGTTCACCATGTAGGAGTTCAATTTTTACATTCAGCTATTGCAAGGACCAACTGAGGTTGGTCGCTAAAGATTGATGTATTGGGATAGTTTTTAGCTCTGTGATTATTGTAAATGTTTCTCCATTATCAATTTCATAGGGGCCTAAGTTTAGCCTTTTGCCACAATTCTAGCTTTATACTTTTTAAGTATCGCATTTTCGTTGTACTTGATAGTGTTTACTCACTTACATATAATTAATTTCTTTCCTTTTGACAAATTTATTACTTTTCATATTTGGTTTTCTTTAGGGCTCTTATTTCTTCAATCATGACTTTTTGTTATTTATTTTGAAGTGGTTGGATAGTTCTTGGAATTTTGATATTATATTTCTCAGTAAGAAAGGTTTTGTGGGAGGAGAAAATATCAGAAAATAAAATAAAGTTGTTTATTGTATTGGGTACATGTTTGAGCTCTCTTTCATAATGCAATAGGAATACTGCTATTATCATGGATTTCAATTTGGGGATAGAGATCATACCTTCATTACCTAATGATTGATCTTTCATGTATTTGGACGGTTGAGTTTTGTTGGCTCAATTTGAAACTCTTTTTTGTTTCTTAGTTTAGTTATAGTATGGTTTATTTTTGCTAGGTATGGTTTTGTTGGAGTTCTCTAAAGAGGCTACTTCTAGTTTGTAGAGAAGTCTTGGGGTTACTCTAGACTCTTTGGGTCGGTTTGGTAGTTGGGAAGTCAAGTTTGATAAAGTCAGAGTTATCAAGATATCTTCGCATGGTTTTTTTTTTATAAATTAATATGACAATGATTATACTCTTTTTGAGTGTTGAAATATCACAGAAAGGTGCATTTTATAGTTTTTGGATCATGTTTAGTGTTTTGATTGTGTTAATGGATATAAACAAAGCTCTTAAAAGTTTATAGTGGAACCAATGAGTGTTGTGTTCTCGAGAAAAGTTTAGTGATTATTTTATAAATGATTTGTTTTGGAAAATTCTATTAAGTGATTTATTAGGAAGGTAGCATCAAAGTTACTTTCTATCCAATAAAATTTTGTAATATTCATTTAAAAGGTAGGATTCTAGTGGTTCAAGGAGATGGTGATTTTCTATTATATGAAAACATTTTGTTGTGGGGTGATAGCACAAGATAATTCATAAATGATGCTATTTTTATGGATGAAAGAGGATAATGTTTGATTAAATTATTTCTTTTCATTATTAAACTTAATACGTTTAATATTAGTGTGAAATTGAACAAGGTTCATCTTATAGAAGATGGGGATAATTTTACTCGCATCAGATTTAATTTTTATGAGAAAAATTATCTATGAAAGTAACAAATCATTTATCCCCATTAATATTAGTTATGTGAGATGGTCCCTAGACATAGATGTGAATTAAGACAAAAGATATTAAGATTTTTTTTAAGTAGCTTAAGGGGTAGGGAACTTTGTGATTTTAACCATTTGATTAATCTCACACTTGAACTCCTCAACTTTTATTTTAATGAATAATGGAAGAAATATAGATTGTAATATACTTAAAGATGGATGACTTGACTAAATGTGATGGAGCCAAATTTGTGCCCTTGCCTTCAAATTTTTTGACAATTATTATTACTTGTATACAGATAGTAGAGTCCATCTTATGCCTTGTCATGCTCATTCATCATACTTCTCGTTATTTGACCTTGAAATAAACAATGAGTACGATATAGTACTGCAATACAACTTAAGTTAGTTGTTTGTTTTTGAGTGGATAATGGGTTCATGTATAATTTAATTATGTTGAAAATAGATGTCAATAAAAGGAAAGGTGTGAGTTTTATAGATCCCTTTCTAATAATAGCAACAAGGACTGCATCATCTACTATTATTTTATGATTTTCTTATTAGGGTATGATGCAACACTACCATAAAGGCCATGGGCAAGATCACAAATTAAGAACAAAATTAAGATTTGGGCTATTCATCACATACTACTCTAAATAAACCCATGGATGACCCTTAATTCCTTCAAAATCATTAGAGAATAATTAATAAATTATTTAAGTGGCTTGGTGGGGTAGGTTGGTTGCCCCAATCAAGGAGGTGAAGATCTTATGAGATTATTTGATTTCAAGAACACTCTATTACCTTAATTGGTTGTTGCTTTTGAAAGCTTTAAATTTTGTAACATTTTATTTATTATTAATTTTTTTTTTGTATTAGGATAAGCCATTAACATATGTAATAGTATTTTATTGGCTCTGTAGGCATTCCAAACTTGTTTAGGCTTGTGGAATTTATAACTAGAACCTTGCTTTGAACTTTTGAATTTATTGAATAAAAATTATCTTTTTCTTGTGAAAATTTCGTATGGAAAAGGTTTGGTAGTTGCTTTACTCTTTGGTGTGGTTTGATGGCTAAGCTCCTAGGGCTTTAGTCTTTTTCAACTTTTACTTCTCGGTCTGAAATTATCTCTTGTGAGTAATCACATTAACATTCTAAATTTTGATTTGATCTAAAGTTTCTCGTCCTTTTCCTCCAAGAAAAACTTACTCTTTTCAATTAGCTTCAAATTTAATTTAGTTCTAAATACCCTTTTTTGTGACCAATATAATAACCCTTCCACCGCCAACCCAAGATTGTTAATAGGTTATGACATCTAAGAGGGGAGGTGAATTGGGTATTTTTAAAAATTTTAAGTTAAAATTTAGTTTTTAACTTTTATGGTAAAGTTAATGAAAAAGAAATTTGAATAATGATTATATCACAACAATAATAAAGAGAGAGTGCAGGAAAATAAATGCAAGAAAATAAAGAGATAGAAGACAAATTTTTATATAGTTTGGCCGAACCCAAAAATTGGCTTATGTCCACGCCTAGCAACCTATGTTAGGATTTCACTAAAACAAACAAGATTACAAAGAATCTTTCATACTCTCCTATACTAGTCAGGTATAACCCCAACAACGTAATTTCCTATACCGGGCAAATACAACTCTAATAACATACTTTCTTACACCAGGTAAGTACAATCTCAAACAAAGAATGTACTCTCCAACACGGGCAATACAACTACAAAACATAAAGCACAAGAAAAAGAAAATGCAAGGATGAATATTTAACTCTTAGATTTTAAAATAAAATTGCCCACAAATCCAACTAAGCAATAATAAGACAAATGAAAGAGAGTTCACAATATAGTTTTGTTCTTTTTGATTTTAAGGCATGCAATAATATGAATTTAAAATGGCTTCATGCAAAAACTTGATACAAATCAACCCTTGAAGCTACTTGCACTAAGTAAAATACAAGAAGTTTGAAAATAAAATCTTTGATAAGCAACAAATGTGAAAGCCTTTAGATATGATCTCACAAATTAAAATACAAATCTAGCATAATATGAAATATTCAAATCACCTGAAAGATTAATGAAAAAGGACTTAGAAAATTTTAGCAATGTTAAAAGAAATCCTTTTCAATCAATATAAGCCATCAAATCAAGAAGAACAATTAAAACAAATTAAAGCAATCTTACTCAAGTCACTTGATTGAATGAAAGTGTAAGCACAAGACTTGGATGATGAAGCTTGCTTGAAGAAGAAAAAAAGAGTCTCTCCTTGAGTATGGCTGAAGATGAGAGCAAGAGAGAAGAATATTTGATCATTTGAACCAAAGAAAGCACACCAAGACTTATTTGCAATGGGTTCACTAAGAAATGATTTTTGTGGTAGAGATTCAAGTCACAAAAGCCACACATTAAATAGAATGTGATCCATACATGGCTCAACTAATTAAGGTAAGGATTTGATTTTGAAATATGTGGAGCCAATAATATGAAATAAATCAAAACAAATTTCATTCTTAAGTAGACGACCAAGGGAAGTGGATTTAATGCTCTTAACATAATTAAATAGTTCTTAAATAATGAAGAGTTCAATTAAGGAAGTAGTTTGAATTAATTTGAAAATAAAATAAATCAAAAAATAATTTGCATGTGACAGCCATAACATACAAAATGGGAGTCAATAAAGATTAAATGCAAGCTAATCAAGGGATTAATTAATTAATCAATCAAGAAATAATAAATTAAAGTATTTAAAATTAAATCAAATAAAATAAATTAATTAAGTTATAATGAGTGGGACGACCAAGCCTTTCTAAATAAGAATTAATCTTCAATTAATGTGAATCTATTAATTAGCAATCAAGGAGATTAATTAAGAAAGAATTTGAATTTTAAAAATAATTTAAATTTAAATAAAAATATCAAAGGAAGCCGGCCAAATAATTTTCTAAAAATAAGAATTTAAAAAAGGAAAGTGCATTAAGTCTAACCTCATTTGAATTTAAATTTGTAATAATTCAAATTAATTTAAATTCAATAAAATCTAATCAATTAAAACAATTATGGGGCTGGCCTAATCATGCCAAAATTAAATAAAGCACATTAGGAAATAATTTGAAAGCAACATTCAAATTTAAAATTCAAGTAATTTTAGTTTGGAAAAAAGTCATTAACTAAAGAAAATAATATAGCAATTAATTAAATAAATCAAAAAACATCTCTCATATCAAAATCATCAAAAATTCAGCCAAGCATGAAAGATTTTGAAATTCAAATGAAATTATTGTTATAGGAGAGAAATAAAGTGAAAGAAAAGAGAAAAATGATAATTTGAATAATTTAATAAACAAATCATGTCAAATTCTAAAATAAAGTGATAAAAAATTAGTTCAAGCGTAAAAAATAATTGATGAAGTGATTAATAAGCTAAAATCAATTTTAGATGCAATGGATAAGACTTAAATCGATGCAAGTTATCGAATTATCCAAAAATGATAATTTCATTAAATTTAAAAAATAATATAAATTAAATATGGCAAAAAAATTTAAAAAAAATTAAATCAATGAGATGAAAATATTTTAGCAATTATTTTTTATTTTTGTGAGCTTTATGTATCTTATTATGCAATTCCTATAAAAATTTTCAAACTGCCCAAGTCCAAGCTGATTCGACTTTCACAATTTGGTTGAACAAGTTGAGTTTGATAAATTTGTTGAAACACTTGAATTAAATTATTAGTATCATCAGATCATATATTTGTTATCATCAAAATCAAGTAATTATATAATGAGGATTATGGAGTCAACAAACACAACCTCAATCAAGTTGTTGTCTTCACCATGATATTGTAGATTGAAATTAAATATTTTTGTAGCTAAAGCTGATATTTTCCGATAGATTTGATCTTTCAAGATGAAAATGATTTGAGATATCTTGCCACTAAAGAATGTTAATTCTTTGAGGAAGGTTATTATGCTATTCTAAGGCCTTTAATTTTTATTTGATAGCTTATTCACAAGAGAAATGTTTGAAAAATTACATGTTAATTGACAACTTTACAACAACAACAATAACAATAAATTTTTATCTCACTACGTGTGGTCGACTATATGAATACTTGTTCTCTTTTGTGTCCTATTAAGTGTCAAATTCTCATTTAATTCTAATAAAATAAGGTCAATTTTTATACTTCATAATCAAGTTCTTTTAAGTCTACCTCTATCTTTCTTAATATAGGTTGAATTTAATTCATCTACTATCCTAATTGGATTATTGAATGACCAACATATTAGTTAATTGATAACTCTATAGGAATTTATTTTTATCTAATTAATTACCAACACTGAAATGATCTAACCTCATTTTATGTAAAGCTACCACAACCTTAGATATATATATATATATATATATATATATATATATATCACAAATAAAGGCATATTCTAAATTAGAATTAAGACGAGGTAGTTAAACCTTATATTTTTTATGATAATTATTTAAAATTTATGAAATTTGTCATTTATTATTATTTAAAAGGATTGTATACTTTGCCAAATTCATAATTATTTCTCTTTTACATGAATTGGGATATATTGTGCTAAACTTTGTATTTTTAAGGTTAAATAGAATTTTGACAAAAGATCTAAATTATCTAGGAAAAACTTAGGGCATAAGTGGTCTTGTATACCCCTCTATTGGAAGTTCTCTTAACTTTAATTTTACTTTGATTATACATATATATACTCTATCCCCCTTTCTTCTAAGTCTTTTTTGTTCTTTCATTTTTCTCTTATCTATTATTAAAAAAAATACTACGTCTTGTGTATCAACATGCTTTATAAAGCTATCACCTTAGATTAATGTGAAGAATTTCAAAATAATTTGAACAACTTCCATCAAACCACAAAAAAAGGTGTTTTAAAATATGTTCCAATCTCTTTAGGATTGATTGCAAAACATGATTGTTAGTCTCCAATTCTCATATGAGTTGAATCCATGGAGATGATTAGTTTATAAGACTATCCACAACATCATTCTAGATTAAACTTTAGGGTTCTAGCTGATTCTTGTTCTAAATTTTTGATGGAATTCATTATCTTACTACATTTCTAGGCTTGTTGACCTAAGTGAGAATTTTTTTTATTGCATGGTATGGACGATTATGAACAGACAATTTTACCTAAGGTTAAAGCTTATAAGGCATGCTAAGATCTATTGGATTAATAACTTAGTTAAAGAGCTTAGGAATGGTAGAATCCAATGGACTTGGGTTGAGATGAAAAACTTTTGAAGGACAAATATTATTGTAAGTTCTATAACAAGCATCCACATAGCTAATTATTGACCTTCAAATAAGGAATTGTGCTTGTGACTAAATACATGGACACTTAAGAGTTACTCCTAGAAAGGGCAAATTGCATTTAGGGGTGTAAATGATTCGAGTTTTATTTACATGTTCGAGTTGGCGCACGAGCCTATGCATTAAGTATGGAAGAGTTAAAATAATTTTGATTCAAGTAATTATGATAAAAATGATAAAAAAGAAGAAGAAAATAGTAAAAAATTACTTGATATAAGAGAACTTTATTATTAAATTCTAATATATTTTAAGTATATTTTATATTAATATTTATTAATCAGGTAGGCATAGTTTAAAAAGCAAGTCAAGGATGGCTTGAACTTGACTTGTTTGTTTATCGAGCTTAGTTCACGAGCCATTTATTGAGCCGAGCTCGAGTTGGCTTACGAGTTGGCTTGACTCACTTAACCCCTAACTTCACCTACTCTTGATGGACTACTTGCTAATAAACTTATCATTGGACTTCGACATGAAATTATGAATGAAGTCGATTTATTAGATCCCCAAATTTTGCAAGATGCATGTCACTTTGCCTTGATGATAAAGAAATAAAAGAAAGTGGTTACCTTCATAAAGCTTAGGAACTCACCCAATTCAACTTATACATCCAATTCCACTATTAGACCATCTGCCTTGGATTTAGTTATCTCATGATCCACTAGCACTTATTGGCCCCAAACCCTCCATGTATCAAATCATAAGAGCACCAACGACATTATTTTCTTTAAATATCATAGTCATATACAAAACCAATGCATAGCAAAAAAAGATTTTTATAGAAAATTGAGTCCCTTAAATATAAAAAAATACGAGGATTTTTTGGATGATAATCTTACGGAAGATGAAGGTGATTTGGATGGTACAACCATGGCTATTATGATATTGTCTTTTAGTGGCCGAACAAAATCTTGAAGATTGGCATCCACATAATATTTTTTAAATAATAGTCACTTACAATGAGATGTAAAGTTATTGATGATGTGAGTGTAATGAACATTATCTCCATTATCGCCTTTATTCAGGCAAATGTAGGATTTGAACTTAGCCGCAAGCCATTCTATGCTAGATGAGTAAATCATACCTCTTTACATGTGGCCTTTATATGTTTGGTTCTGATTATGATGAGTAATTATAGGACCAGATATTGTGTGATATCCTACTAATGGACATAGCTAATATCCTATTAGTTAGACATTAAATCTATGATAGGGATGTGATTCACTATGATTAATAAAATATTCATACATTTAAAATTAATAATAAGACCATCTAGCTTCTCTTTATCAAACCACAAGAGAAAATGGTTGCACATCCCTCACATAAAATCTCTTATGATTTGATACCAATAACTGCCCATCAAAGGATTGCAAACTTTAGCTTATAGTTGTTGAACCACCCAATTCCTTCATCTCTTGCTCAAGAAGCCAACCTTAATGACCTAGCTTCTCTTATTAGGATTCGTATTGAACACATAAGGCTTAAAAAGATTAAGAAAAAAATTCTACTCAAACTCCACATTGCAGTACTATATGTTAAGGAGATAACTCTTATCCCTTTAAAAACTCACATATCTACTATGGCCTCTAATTTCTTATTGAATTCTTGATTTGACCTCTAATGGATGACTCGATAATTTGTGCCCAAGGATAGACATCCAATATGCCATTGACTTCACCCCAAATTCACTGTTGCGTAGCCTACCTTAATATAAGATGAATCTCACTGACAATTCAGAACTACAACATCAGGTAAATGACCTCAAGAAGGGCTTCTTGCAAGTGACTTTTAGTACTATTGGCTCTATTCTTCTCACAAAATGCAAGGACGGCTTTCGAAGAATGTGTTTATAGTTGAGTCATAAATAAAATTATAATAAGTATAATTTCTCAATACTTAGACTTGATGATATATTTATCCTATTTCTTATTCAATCTTTTTTTCTAAAATAGATTTTAGAGGTGATTACTATCAAATTAAGATCACCTCTAGTAATGCATGGAAGACTGTTTGTAGTTATGTCTTTTGAGCTGTCTAATGCTTTTAGTACCTTCATGAAATTGTTCATCAAAGTATATAAACCATTTGTAGAAAAGATTTGCTTTGATGGTATCTTGATAGCATAGGTGAAAAGTCACATATGTGGCGTCTTAGACTTATGTTTGAAACTTTAAGGTCTAAAAAAACTTTATATCAACTTAGGGAAATGTTTTTTTCTTCAAAAAGAAGTCATATTCCTTGATTTTATAGTTTTTTAATAATGGTTTGCAATCTAATCTTATTAAAATCAAGTCAATCATGGAGTGGCCAATAGTAAAATCATTATCAATGTTAAAAATTTCCTTGCCCATTATCTCACTTATAAACTTGCTAAATCAATTAAGAAAAAATAACTGGCAAGTACATTTCTCTCACAATCTCCTATGGTGCCCTTCCCATGGACTTCATTTTTGGATTATCAAGAACTTGTCATTGATATGATATTATTTTTGTGGTTATTAATAGGTTCTTGAAAATAGTATACTTCTTACCCTTTTTAGAAAACTATATGCCTATATTAGTCAAACTATTCTTCAAAGAAATTGTTAGGATATATGGGTTATCATCCACAATATTTTTATATTGGGATGTTAGTTTATTTCATAATAAAATATTATAAAAATTTTTTGGGACACAATGAAAATTTTCTTTTACATTCCATCTCCAAATAGATGGTTAGACAAAAGCTGTGAATAGATCCTTAAGCAACTTACCATGATGTTTAGTAGGTACAAATATTGGGCGCTTGGGATTTGTATTTATGTACGTTTGAGTTTGCATATGGCAATATTTATTCTACAACTCAATAAACATCATCGAAGTTGTTCATGATTATGACCTAAATAAATTGATTGATCTGACAAATACTACCCATCATTCATTTTCAGATGTTGTATTCACCTTTTACATAAAATATTTATAATTAGCATGAACGAGTAGCAAATTTAATTAAGTAATAACAAATTTGTAACTACTGTAAATTCTAAACTCCAAAGGAATATAATGAAGATGAAGGTGATCTTGTTTTAATTGAATTCAAATCATTATCTCACCAAATATAATAAGCTATATGCCATACTTGTTAATGGTGAATGATGCACTATAACATGATAGTTCTTGTGGAACCATAGCACATAGCGTAGACATATTGTGCATCATTTTAAATATGGTGTAAATATTTAAAAATTATGAATAGAAATCTACATGGTATGAAAGACTATTAAATGAAAAGAAAACTCCATGATAATAAAATTAATAAAAAATAATGCTTAAATTTAAATGTTAAACACCTTAATTGCTTAAATATTTTCGCAAAATAGGTTTAACAAATCCTTCAACACTCGAATGAAAGATGACAATTCATAAAACCAAACTAAAATGATTGCAATAAGACTAATAATAATTATGATGATATTTAGCATAAATTTAGGAAGTTCTTAGAAGTATGTTGATTATTGATTTAAAGTTAAACATCATAGTCATTTAAGCATGATAAAAAGTTGAGATCAATCAAACACTTGCATGCCCCATCAAACTAATGAGAATTTTCACATTCATTATGAATCAATAACATAATGATATGAAAATGAAAAAAAAAAATTAGAAGAGTAAATAATTATCAAAACTCAACCTTAGATGAAAGATAATTGAAATTTGATTTTCAAAATATTTTTTTTCCTAAATAAAAAAAAAGCTTTTATAGCCTTAGCTAGGTTTCTCTCCATTTTGACTTGAAAATCAAAGAAAGGAAGCAAATGAGATAATGGATAGTGGTGGGTGTGAAACTCACTGTGTTTGATGACTCTTAAGAGAGGAGCTTGTTGGGATGGGTGAAAGCAAGTGGAGCTCACTATGACGAACCGATCACACAAGCAAGAGTGAGGTCGGAGCTCGTGAGCAACGGATGACGTGATGTTTTGTTTGCTGGATCATATGATGGGAGTTGTCAGAGTTTTTGGACCATGTTATGCCATATATATATTATTTTACATCAAATTTAAAAAATTAATTTAGCACACACCATATGGGGAATGCACTATGCAGCATTACGTATGCATGGATTACATGTGTCTTTTTTGCTATTGATATGTGTGCTATATGACCATGCTTTAGCTCCTTCAAAATTCATAAGAAACTTAGATCAAATACTTCTCAAAATTTTGTCTTGTACATAATTTCTGTTTTAATGTTAAGGATATATTGCCTTATCGTGAATTATTAAATCTTGAGATTTTAAAGATAACGTTATTGTCGGAGTCACAAGTCAAGATTTGCAAGTTCCTCATACCCCATAACTCTTGGATATTGAAGTTATCATTTCAAAATGAATCTGACATCTCTTAAATTTTTGATTAGATGAAAAAGAAAAATGAACCTCCTTTCAAAGCAAACTTGGATAAGGTTACTCTTGATCTTGTTAATGAGGACTTTGACTTTGACTCTTTGAGCCTAGTTTTTTTTAGGTTTGGTGGAGTTGATATAATATCAACATAAAGGCTAGGTACAAGGTCACAAACCAAGGAACTATATCAAGATCTAAGCTATTTATTATGCATGCATAATGTTTCCAACAAGCTCATGGATGTCCCCTAATCTCTCCAAAATTATTGGAGAATAATTAAGAGATTTAATTTAAGATCCCTCAATAGATAAGTTGACCGCATCAACCAAAGAGGGGAAGATCTTTAAAGATTTCAAGACACTCTACTGCCTTATTTAGCTTGGTCAAATTTTGTTACTCTTAAAACTTTAAATTTTTTAATATTTTTTTAAAATTTTTTCTCAATTTATATTAAGACAAATCATCAATCTATGTAATAATATTTTATTGGCTTTGAAAACTTTTTAAGCTTGAAAAAGGCCTAAATTAGGATTTTGCTTTCTGCTTTTGAATTCATTGAATAAAAATTATCTGTTGCTCATGAAAATTCAATGGGGAAAGACTTGTGGCTACTATACTCTTTGGTGAAGTTTGGTAGCTAGTCCCTTAGGGCTTTAGTGAGTCCTTAGTTAATTTTTTCAACTCTTCTCTTTGATCTCGTTACAATTTCTTTCTTTGTATAAAGCTTAGGCAACTGTAAATCTTTATTTTTTCAGCCTTAAGATACCTACAACACCTTTATAACTCTTCTATACTTTCTCCCATAGCCTTTACATCTTTCTAAGGCCTCAACTCTCTATTAACCTCATGATATCTTCATAACCCAATACAGAGAGAAAATATTTCTTTGGTAAGCAACCTAATTAAAAAAATTATAACTCTTTAACCACTAATTTAAAATTCATAAAATCACCATCATTAGTTCCTATAATTTTAAACCTTTAAGTCTAAGTTCCTTGCTCATTTTCTTCAAGAAAAAAATTGACCCTTTCAAAGCCTAATATTTTTAGCCTTAAATTTATCCAAACCCTTGATACCTTTTTTGTTCATTAGCCATATAACTGTTCCACCAATGCTCTATTAAGACATCAATCAAGTTGTTGCTTTTGTTATCAGCATCTCAGAGATCCTACATTAGGGTTTTTTTAGGAAGAGCATTTGGTGAAGTGGTTGGTCATGTAATTAGTTGCTCTTGAGTTTATCTAGGTTTAATTTGAACTAGATTTAGAAGCATGAGGTGTGATGTGGAATACTCACTTGATTAAGCCATAAAACATGTACCTTTTGGTTTATCAAGTGTTGTCAATAAGATACATAAATTTTTTATTTCTTTTTTTGCTTTAGTCCTATGTTTCTGACATTTTTTTTCTTTCAAACATACAGTGTTTTCTTGATGATGTTTGAGCTGGCTTTGGTATGGAGATTTATTTTTGTTGTATAGAGGCCTCTTCTAGAGTTTCGAACATTTGACTTTGTATGTCCTACCTTCTTACAATACTTGCACAATTTAGCTTTTTGACTATTAGATCTTGGGGGCTTGGTTTAGGTTTATATGGCTTGATTTTGCTTTTATTTGGTGTAGGAACAATAAGTAGAGCAACATTTTCATAAACTTGTGATGTTTCTAAGATAACACCACGTCTCATTTCTTCACTTCTAAAGAAAGAAAGTACTTTTAGGTTAGAAAGGTACTCCTTTTTAAGTATTAGAATGCATATTTGGTCACATTTTGTTTTCAATTTGGTTAAGAGTTCATAAATTCTTTCTCTTCTACAAAAAACTTGTTAGTTCGCAATATATTTGCTACATCTCATTTTGATACACTAATAATAATCAAGCTTGAGCCTAAGCTTTATGATTTTATTATAATTTTTGATAATTTAAAGTGCACCTTGTTTGATGGCATGAATTTTTGTCTTAATGTCATTGATTAAGGTGACATAACACGCATTGGGATATGTTTGCTTTACTGCATCCTAGATATTATTTTTGGCTAATGGTTAGGAGCATATAGATTTCACTGAGTTCTGTTTTCTTTGAATTGCATAGCAGGACATAATTAATAAATCAAGATCGTTTTTGTTTGGTTTACATATAATTTAAATTAAGATTGATTGTTTCAATATTCACTTAGTATGAATTCAATAGGATCATTTGATTAGTCAACATTTTTTGATATAAAAGACATTTCTTTAAAGAAAAAAAGGATTACCTCTATGGATATAAGCTATACTTGCAGTATAATAGGTGTCTTTGCGGCACTAAGTGGTGGCAGTTGATCGGGTGTGGGAAGTGGAAAACAATTGGAAGATAGCAGGTGTGACACAAATAATAGGTGTGCGAGGTGAACAAGAAGTGGTAGAAGATTGGGAGGCAGAGGCAGGGGGATAGAATTGGTTGGATTGTTGCAAAGGATTTTCCTTTAAGGGAAAATTGTGAGAAAAAAAGCGTAGTATTCCTTTGTTCTTTGAGCTTTGAAACCATAAAGAGAGGAAAACTGATTTTAATTTTTGGGGCATTTACATACATAGCACACAGTTCTTATATATTTACATATGTAACACCTAACTTTTTTTTTTACTAGCACCTACTTTTTTAATATTACATCAAAAATTGTACCATCATTATTTTTTAAAGTGGGATACACCTTTTTATGCATGGGAAAAATGTTATTTTTACAAATATCAAATTTTAGGTATTAAATATGTAAAACATAAGAATTATATGCTATGTATGTAAATTTTCCTTATTTTTTTCATTGGAGGTCCCGCCCCTCTATTTACACAACAGGATTCCTAGTTATTCGGTAACTACTACCCTTGATAGCCAACAATTACATTGAAAATAAGGAAAATATTCTAAAGCTTATTTATTTATTTCCGTAGAAATCTGTGAGAGATTTTGCCTCTTGAAGTGGCCCACAGAATGCCATCATATCAATAATGATGGACTACTAGTGTTGCAATTCCACATATTATCAATTTGGACATCAACCACCAACATCTACGTAATAGATCCAAGGTATATTAATGAAATTTTAGCCATCCACACCAATTGATAATATCAATTGTTGCATATTTAATACGTTCACCTTATCCTTGTGCTACCTTTACCTTCTTCCTGGAAAGAAGGTTTGTGTCCACTATTGCCGCTTGTGTGTTTGATTGGAAGTTATTAAGCATTCCTTCAGAGTTTGACGATTTCATTAAAGCTGTCAAGTTTTAAATCTGCATTTTCTTTGATTGGTTCTCTTTGTACTCACAAAGAAAAGTTTAGTTATTCGAATATACTGACACCATCAATGTTTTCTGTTATGTGCGCCAGAATTGATAATTGGAAGCGTGAGCACATTGGACAATTTCTGAAAGAGAAGGTGAAGGCCAATTTGAAGGACAACTGAAATTTCTTCCTACGCCCAACTAATTCCCCAAAATTTCACATTTTCTGGAATCAATTTTAAATCTTGACTTCAAATGTTATTTTCGCAAAACACAAGATATGGAAGGCCTTTCTATTCGGTCTCAAATAAGATGAATATGGCATTTATTTTGTTAGAAATGTATGAGGAAGTGGTTAACAACTGGATTTTGTGCTTTCAAAATTGATAAATTACATTTATTATGTGCAATATTTTCTATTATAAAGTTGGATGCTATAAATTTTGATCAAGATTTTTTTGTTCGGGTCTCTTCAACTTCTCGCTGTACCTTTAGTAATGATTGACAAATTTCTCAGATATCGCCTAACCAAAATGCTCACTCTCTCTCTCTCTCTCTCTCTCTCTTTGAGAAATGAGTTATTCTTACCTTGTGTATTTTTTGGGATATGGCTTTCAAGCTGTCAGCCATCTGAAAATTGATATATAAAGTACAGCAAAATGAGCTTGGAAACAGAGATTTTAGCTGCCTCAATGAGAAATGTTACTCTCAAACTTCCATGATAGAATGCCAGCATCAATGTCCGTAAGAGCTCTTTTGGTTGATTTTAAAAATAAAATATGCATTAAGAAATTATAATTTTATTTTTTATTTATTTGAGAATTTCATTTTTATCGTCGTATTAGTAAATCTGAAGTTAGTGAAACTTTAAAGAAAATAAAATATGGAAAAGCAGTAGGACGGGATAATATTCCAATAGAAGTATAGAAATGTTTAGGAGATCAAGGAATTTCTTGGCTTATAAATTTTTTTAATATTATTTTAAAGACCAAAAAAGAGTGATGGTGAAAGAAGTTTGTTTCTTATATTTAAGAATAAAAGGTGACAAAGAAAATTATGAGAATTAAGTTAATGTGTCATACATTAAAATTATAGAGGGTAATTGAGAGCATAGGTTACGATGTGATACGTAAGTTTCACAATCCGGTTTCATGCCGTAGATCTACTATGGATGCTATACATTTGTTAAGAGGTTTGATGGAGAAGCATAGAGAAAGTAAGAAGGATTTATATATGATATTTATTGATTTAGAAAGTTTTAGAAAAGTTGAGATGTTCTTTGGAGAGTTCTAGAACGTAATTAATATTGGTTATATTCAAGTCATTAAGGATGTATACTAGTACTTGTGTCCAAACACAAGGAGGATTGACAAAATATTTTCCTATTTCAGTTGGATTACATCAAGGAACAACATTAAGCCCTTATCTTTTTTACTTTAGTTATGGATGTTCTTACGAGGCATTTACAAGAAGATGTACCTTGGTATATGCTTTTCTCATGACATTCTTGTTGATAAGACTAGAGAGGCCCAACGAAACTTGAATTATGGAGGTCAACCTGAGTCTAAAGGTTTTCGCTAAGTAGATCCAAAGCGAATATATGGAGTGTAATTTTAGTTGTAGAAGTTTTAGTAGTAGTGTTGTGACTTTAGTGATAAAGTCATTAATAAGAGTGGCGATTGATATTTAGGTTCTATTGTTCAAAATGATGGTGAAATAGATGGAGATGTCATTAGTAGAATTCAAGTTGGATGGTTGAAGTGGAGGAATGCATCCCTATTATGTGATAGAAAAGTTCCACTTAAACTTAAGGGAAAATTTTATAAGATAGTGGTAAGACCGCAATTATTTAGTAGAATGTCAATAATAAAAGAGAAGCATAAGACTAAGTTAAGTGTTATAGAGATGAGGATGTGTGGATGAGTGGCTTTACTCTTAGAGATAGAATGCAAAATGAGTATGTTCGGGAAAAGTTGGAGTAGCTGTAGATAAGATTAGAGAGTTGCTTAGATGGTTTGGCCACATAAAGCCGTCTCTGACCCAATTAGAGAGTAGATGCTTTAGATTTGCCTTTATGTTAAGAAAGGTAGGTAGATCTAAAAGACTTGGTTAAGATGTATAAAAAATGATCTTAGTAATGAATTAAATGAGAATTTGACACATGACGATAACCGAAGGATTCATGTAGCACCCCATCTAGTGGATTAAGGCTTGTTGTTGTTGTTGTATTTATTTGAGAACGAAAATGAGATCATCTGTTTGATTTGTTTTTTGGAAAAGTTTATGGAGTTTATATTTTATTTCAGTATCTAATTACGTTCATTTGGATGATGAATGTAATACAATTTATCATTATATGATGAATTTAATGAAATTATGATTTTTAGTTTTTAAGTGATGAAACTTGCCTTTCACTCAACTTTTTATTACTCTCGTGATGGTCTATTTGACAGACCACCTAACATGAATTGTTGTATTTAAACTTATAACGACTTCCTCTTTGATGCGAGATATTTCAATAAAATCTACTGATTTATTTTTCTTACAAAGGTATGTATTATCATCATTTATATTATAAGAAAAGTAAACGTTTTAAATTTTGCCCGTAGAAGTATCTGTTTGGGATAGTTATAATTGTGTGAAAAAATAATAATAAAATTATTATAAAAAAAAGTTATTTATTAAGTTTTGATGAGTATTATAATTTTTATTTTATTTTTAAATTAAATAATAAGTTTTTGATTGTTATTGCATTTGATCAGATTAAGTTGTAAAATATAATTTTCATACATCAGATTCTTCAAAATATAATTTCGTCACAGTTTGTTAAAAGCCTGCAATAGTGCGACTCGAATTAGACAAAATGCCGCCCCGAAAGCACTCTGAATATCACTGAGTTGCCTGATAAGAAAGCATAATTGAGTTACAATCACACATGATACTAACCTTCTAACTTTTGTAGTCATTAAGGCTTAAAATTCTCAAAAGAAAAAAAGTATCATTAAATTTTTAATTATTATATAACATATCGTCCCTATCTTTTATCATAACGCAATGCATGAGATTATCTTGTACGTACAAAAAAAAATGAACTTTTCACGTCTAAGGAGAACAATTATTAACCTCATTTTATTATTGTTTCTTCTATAATTGGCATGACTGAATATTATATTGTTAAGTATGATCTATATCATGATAATTTTTGTGGACTAAGTTTCTTTAATTTTGAAGATTAAATTATTCATGAAGCATATGAATAACATAAAGACGATTGGATAATAAATAGAAGTTTTATAAATAGCCTAAATATGCACATATATGTTGCATTTAAGATCATCCAATTCATACAAGACATCATTAATCACTAATATTTTGATCTCAATCAATTTTAAAACTTTTACACTTCAAAATCGTGACTATTTTATCATACTATTGATGTACTAATTGATGAACAAAAGTTTGTGAAATAGTGCATGCTATCAATTTAAAATGATGTTAAGAGATAGAGTGATTTTGAATTTATTTTTGCATGAAAAATTTAAGCATCCTCACACACATGCATGCACACAAACACATACTTGCAAACACACATGAGACTAAGATTTTGAAAATCATAACAAATATTAAACTGAAAGAAAGAGAAGTATATAATTATATTGTTCAAGCATGATTATATCAAATGAAATAATGAATATTAAAATAAATGTATATAATTTAGATGATATAATAATGATTAAATAATGATATTTTTATCAATTTAATATATAATATTTTAATTTAGGATCATTTGCTAAGGAATATTTTGAATACTATTTTAAATCAAAACTTATAAATATAATATTTTAATTATTTTTTATTTAAATGTTCATTTATAGTCATCTAATCAAAATAAAAAACTAACATTTAATTAGTATTATAATTATTCATTTCTTTAAAAATCAATTTAGTCCATCAATTTGTTTGTTTAATCTCTAGTTGTCTAAAGTAATTTTGGTCCTAAATAGAACTGATCAAAGGGCTCGTTCATGATTGATTAAGTTAGATTGGCTAGTCCAATCTTATCTTTAAAAATATATAAAGGCACACATACTTGTGTGAACATGCATGAACATACAACCAAGGGAAAAAAATCAATATGATGATACAAACTTCTCATAAAATATTTTATAAGAGGAGATGAAAAGATGGATCAAGATAAAGTTACCATCTCTCATTAGAACTTATGGTAAATATTAATTTAAAGATATGTCAACAAGTTAATAAAAAGAATAAAGTAAATGTGGGTTACCTAATCTCCCAAAGAGATCAGGCTCCCTTTGGTTAATTACACTTGAAGGTGCCTCCAAGAAAAAATATTTGATAAGTGAAAATTGTCTTTATTCTAACTTTATTTAATTAGGAGGATTCATGCTTTAGTTATTATACCATAGCATAACATTTTGCATGCTAGGTGTAATCCATAAGGTAGAGAGTGAATCAACATAATTAAGTGAGATGACAACCTAACCATCTATGTTATAATAATTATCAAAATACCAAAGACACAATAAGAAGTACAGTGGGCTTAAGGTGTTAAATAGGTAAAGGAAAAAAATCAAGAAAAATATATAAATAACTTTGGTTTGAAATTCATAGGTATATCATCCCAAGCTCTTAAGCGAGGAGTCATTTAGCTTAGAATAGTTGACCCAACCCAACCCAACCTTGAGATTCTTTATCAACAATCATGAATTCTAACTTTCAAAATTAGTCTCATGACGTCAAATTAAAAAAAAAATTGAGGATCCTAAGATAAACGATTTTTAAGGAAAAGTTAGAAAGATGTAGACTTATAATCTCTACATTGATGTAGGATATGGATGGGGAACTTGGGGTGACCCAATTAGTGAATGAGGATCTCTTCAGATGTCAAGGAGAGTAGGAAAGGCTCTGGTAAGTTTTAATTTGGAGGGGGTGTTAGAGTTATGTAAGGAATTAGTGTTGTACAACACAAGACAATGAATAGTGCTAACCCAACATCTAACAATTATCACTTTTACTCCGTAAATCCAAATCATTTTAAACAAATATGAAATTGTAGAGTGGAAAGTTTAATTACGATATTAAAGTTTCTTGAAGTTTGAAAGGGATTATATTTTTTTTAAAGATTTTCTTTCAAGACCAGATACAAAAAATAACTAGACGGACTCTCTAATTTACACTTAGGGTGGACTTAACTCTTAAAATCATTGAAAAAAGCCTTAAATAATGCATGAAAATTAAAAAAGTGCATTAGAAATAATTATAAAAATTTAGTTTAAGGGCACTAAACATTAACCACAATAACAACTAGTCATTCTAGCCTTAGGTTTGGTGACAACAAACAATAATTATAAAACTCACTTTGTTATATAGAAAAATTAGGAAAATAATTTTATAACACAATGGAAGGCCATACAAATAATTCACAACATGAATTACACAAAAATGAGGATAAATTCTAAACCATTCACTAAAGTAATCTAGGTAGAAGATTACCAAATCTCCTTAAGCTCTTTGCCAGTCACCTTGCCTTCACTATTAGATAAACCCCTTCCCATAGTTATTCAAATAATAATAGAAACTTCATTCCACGTAAATTAAGTGTTTTATATAAGTTACATCCATTCAAAATCAAACATTGGAGGAAAAAGGGAGCACTACATAGTTACTCTTACCTATTCTTCTTAAGGCTACCGGTCAAGTCATAATTTGGGATGATTATAATTAATTAATTATAATCATAGTTAACACTTAAGCCTTTTTTCTTCATGCATTAAGCCTAATTTCTTCTCATAGTGCTTTTGGTCTTGAGGATGACACCTCCATGATTAGCCTTCATTGCCCTATCCCTAGCTCTTATCATGTGACCTAGTGCTTATGCTACACTATTTCCCTTGGGCCTTAAAGAACTCTTCTTTGAAGAGTTGAAATCTAAACAATCAACTACAAGCTCTAGATCTAGCTTCTCAAAGTCCTCTTCATGCATCCAAGTGTTCTCTATAAGTGGGGTTATCGTGGACCTGGCACTCATGACATATTTTGGCATGATTGATATAAATGGCTAAAAATTTGTGATCTCCACTTTGATTTATTTCATATGTGTTGATGTGATCCACCTCAAAGAATGAACACTGATTTGGTACCTATAATGATTGATTTTATTTTATGTTTTTTGTAAATGATTCATCTTGAGGTTAGCTAACTCCTCCAAATAATATGAAATCTTTCACATAAAAAACCGAGTTGATAAACATGTCTTTTGACAATTCAAGAACCTAAGCATTCAAGTTAATTTTCTTAATAATCTCAAATGGCTCGTATGTCTTAGCTTGTAGTTTTTTAAATTTAGTGGATTGATACATGACTCCCCCAAATTGAATTTCTTAAGGATTTTACTTCTATTCTTTACTTCATCATATTTTATATTAGTGGCTTCTAGTGATGTTTAATGATTTCATGAAGGCTTTGAAAATACTTTGTAAATGTAAATGTGTGTGAAGAGTGCTTGCTAGATCAACGATTCTCTCATAATTTTACTTATAAACTATTTCAAAATAGTGCCTTATTTTTACCCTTGGAGATAGTTCCATGAAAATTCAATTGTAGGAGGATAGGTCCCAATTTGCTAGACTTCTACCCACAAAACTCAAGAATTTTCAAAAGTCATGTTTTCTATCTCCATATGGTCATCAATTTAAAGGTGAAAGACTGAGGAAAACTTAAGTTTTGTGCTCGTAAGCTTTCATATTTTTTTCCAAAAGTAAGATATGAACTGTATATCTCTATTAGAAGTAATTGCAAAAGAGAGTCCTTGTAATCAAATATTCTCCTTAAAGAAAAATTTTTCTATATGTGATGCATCATTGGATTTTGAGCAATATAGGAAGTGATTCATTTAAGAAAAATTTTCTACTAGAACAAATATATTATCATGTTCTCTAGGTTTCCTAAGATGCCCAACTATAAAATCCAAGTAAATATCCTCCCAAAGTTAAATGGGATAGGTAAAGTACAATATTTTCTTACTTTCTTATTTAATACTTTTAGCTTTCCTACAATTATAACACTAGTTACCACTCTTTTAACATCTCTCTTCAATAATGGCCAATAAAATCTATGCTCTGGAAGGTGTATTTTTTTTTACTATCCCAAAATATTCTAGTACTCCTCTTAAATGCAACTCAATGACAAGAAAGTTTTGTATGGAAGTCCTAGGGAGGCAAAGTCTCATTCTCTTATAAAGGCATCCATTAATCATTACATACTCATTACTTAAATTAATAATTGATAAGTCCTTATAGGCATGGTCTAAATATATCAAATGAAAATATGAGCATACTTAATAATCATTCTGTAGTGTCTTAAATCCTCAAATTTGAAATTTTAAAGAAGTGATTACCAAAGTAACTCTAGAAAGTGCATCTGCATGTTTTTTCTCTACTCTAGGCTTATGTTTAAGAATAAATATGAAGTCCTGAAGATATTTTACCCATTTTGCAAGCCTATAATTTAACTTTCTCTATATATTGATAAATTTTAGAGTATGCTGATTAGCATTAAGGTTGAACTCTCTATGCAATAGGTAATGCCTACGATGTTTTGAGGTTTGAAGAATGACAAAAAATTCTCTATCATTTTATTACGCATCATTTAACTTTTTACTATAAAAGGCTACATGATGATTATCTTGACTAAGTACACCTTTTATTCCAACATCATACAAATTATCTCAAATGTCTTATTAAAGTTTGAAAGTTTTGGCACTGGTGATGTGTTCATAAATACTTTTATTTGTTGGATCGCTTTCAATGTAGATGGAGTCTAAACAAATTTATCTTTCTTTAAAAAATATGTGATAGAAGCTACAATCATGTTGACAATTCTAATTAATGTCCTATAAAAGTCGGCTAAACCATAAAAATTATAGACATTAAAAAAAATTATTAAAGTCAACCAATTTAATATGGCTTGAATTTTTGTAGGATTTGCCTTCAATCCATTTGTAGTCACTACAAATCTAAGAAATGCAACTTCATATTGACAAAATAAGTATTTCTTAATATTAATATAAAACTTAACTTCTTTTAATTAGACTAAGATTAATCTTAAGTGGTCTAAGTGCTACTTTGCACTTGGCTAAATATAAGAATGTCATTAAAATCAAACAATAGGAATCCCAATAAATGGCTCGAGGACTTTGTTCATCTTATAATGTGGCAAATTTGATGATTGAGACCCAGGAATAAAATCTATTATGGTGTTTAAAATGTTATGGGTCACCACACAGATCTTAGGGGACACTTATTGAAATGATCGAGCACGGTACCAAGGAATTATATACTATCTCAAAAATTAGAGATATTACCTAAGATGGACTCAATCACCAAATAAAAAATAGTATGGCCGATGGGCCTATGTGTACCAAAAAAATTTCTTCTACTTTATATGGATGAAGTAAAACAATGTTTATTTTAAGCTAAGTTTTAAGTTCCCTATAAGGGCAAGCTCCCATAGTTAATTATACCTTAGGAAATAAAATTTTCAAAGAAAACTCTTGATTAAAGTGATTGACTAACATCCTTATAGATTTTAAAGTTTAATATCAAAGGATTGGTGATAATTGAAAATCAAGTTGGAAAGCTTAAATAGAAAGATTTCTTAATATAATCTAATGGAGAATAAGTAATAAGCCAAGTGAGCAGTTTAATCTATCCTATGATGAGGCTTTTTATATTTGAAGTAAGTTGACATTTTATTAGAAAGATAGGACTTATATTGCAATAACACAAGATTATGAAAATACCTAAGAGATGAAAATTTATACCCATATTAAGATAGAAACAAGATGCCCTTGATCCTAAATCTAAAGTGCTCTCGCACAAGCTAAGAGCTCAACTTAATTTATTTAGGAAAAATGAGGATATGTTGGTTAGCTTCCATTAGAAAGAGTGAACCTATCATGACTCTTTTGGACTTACAATCGTAGAGTAACTGTCAACTAGCACCTCCTATGAGTTAAAATCATGTGTCTAAGTCTTATGAATGTAAGTTAGCGAGGTTGTTATTTATTAGGAAAGAGTTAAGATTATAAACTCACTCTTTAAAAGTTTAGGTTATAGTTGATATGAAAATATGTCTTAAACTAATGTAATAAAAATTACATATTTTATTATATTTTGACTTATTAATTTGACTCAAGTTGGGTGGGAAAGTATGCCTACATGAATGAAGAAATAAGGTTATGGGATAAATCAACAAAAAGGGTACTATTTACTTGAGGGATTGAACAGTCCTACGCCCCCTTTTTGATGAAATGAATGAAGACCCTCTGTATTTAATGATGGAGAGTAATATGCATGCATGGTATTATGCACGTTCATCATAGACCAAATGGTTTCTAAATCTTGTAGTTGATTAATGCATAGGATTTAAGGTGAGGTATTGAGTTGTGTTATTTTTAGTTAAAAGTTTATTTTAATTTTGGGTAGAAAATTTAGATCCTAAAGAGCCTAATGAAATATAGACCAAATACAATAGCCATCACACTTTAAGAAACCAAGTAAAAAAAACATGTTATTTATATTAGACAAATAAAGTAAACACATCAATTAATCAATCAAATTATGAGAATAATGAAAGGCTAGTGTGCCTGGGTTCTACTATGCAAAGTGAAAAAAGGTGGGTTGCCAAGCTCAACCCTTATATTTCCCAAATTATAATTGTGAAGGCTCTCAAGTTTATGTCTTATAGTCTCTACTCATCCTAAATGCTATGACTCTAATCCCATTATACTATAAAATTATATTTAAATTTTCAAAAAAAAAAAATCTAACTAAACCTATGAAATAGATGTTAGCTGTAATACACATACACATTAAACATTTATATATCACAAAATTAGACTTATCACCCATAGGTGCCAAGCCCACTTGTCCTAAAAGGCTATGTTTCAGGACTAAAGCTAAGGACCTACAAGTGAACAACATTTATATTCTAATTGTTACAGTAATCCTTTTAATCATAGCTCTTTATAGAAAACAATGTTAGTTTAAAAAGATGTCATAACATCCATACTAGCGAGTAAACAATTCTAGCCATCCAGACTAAAATAATACACCCAAAAATAATAAAAAAAAGAGTCACATCCCAAATAACACATTGACCTAACCTAATTATAGGGTTGGTGACCTAGTATCCTAGTATGTGAAAGGAGAGTTATGGTGGTAAGTCTATACTAGGCTTTTTTAAAGTTTAAATTTTGATTCAAGTTCAAGATTTGTTTAATTTACCATCAAGTGGTTCCAATTTAAATAATTATGATTTAGAGTTATATTTTTAATTTTAATTTTATGTTATGTTTGATTTTAGATTTTAAAGAGTAAAAAAAAGAGATTAAGCTCTGCTTATGGCAAAGTTTTAATCTACATAACACCCTATTACTAATAAGATTTCACCAAATGGTGAAAGTTGTCTTAAGACCTAAAATTAGTAATTTATATTTCAAATTTATTGATATTTTGTTTTTTTATTTAATTTTTTTATAATTTAGCTTTCACAGGTACGTGTCATTGTTAAATTAATAGTATGAGATATTAAAATCTCCTTTGGGCCAATAGTAGATCTTAGGTGTCCAAACTATGTACCTTGAGATCACTCATTATGAAGAGTTTTGATTTAGTTTTAGTTTCAATTAAAGTTTGTTTTAACTTATGGATTTTAAACTAACTCTTTTTAGTTTTAAGAAACTTGACTTAATTTTTAGGTTTAATTGTATTTATTTTGATTTATTTGCAATTTCACTTAAGTATATTATAACTTGGCTATAATTTAACTATTAATGATTCATTTTAGGTTGATTAAATTAGTTCCACCTTTTTTATTTAAGTTTGGTTGTATTTTATTAAGGTGGGTTATTATAATTTCAATTTAAGCTTGGCTATTAATTTCTCTATTTTATTTAAATTTATTTTTATTTGAACTTCAATTGATATTTTGTTCATTTTTACTTAGGTTTCATTTGTTTCAATGATTTGTGGTGATTAATTAAGTTTAATTATTATTTGAATTTTATGTATTTTGAATGTTGGTATTTGCTTTAAGTTAATTGATATGTTTCAGTTTGGTTAAATTTACTTTAATTTGAAATTTAATTAATGCTTCAATATTTTATTTGGTTTCCATATAAATATATTTTTAAGTTCATTAAGCTTTATTATTTCACATCATTTAGGTTGATTAAGTTAGTTATATTTTCATTTGAATTTAGTAGTTTTATGTTTTGATAAGATTAGATTGATTTAATGCTTCAATTTTATGTGTGTGTGTGTGTCTATAAATAAATTTTATATATATATATATATATATATAATTTAATTTAATTAATGATATTTAGTAATTTTTGAAAGTTTTTACATAATTAATATGCTTAAGGGTTAATCTTAGTAAGAAGTTATTTTTAATTCAATTAAATAATTAACTCAATTAATATTAGATTAATTTTTTATTAAACCTTAACTTTACTTTGTTAAATAATTAGTTTGATTAAGAATTTAATTAAAGGACTTAATGTATTTAATAATTAATTAGTTCAACCCTAATTAAGTGATTGTTTGATTTCATTATTGTTAACTTAATCTAATGATTACCTTAACTAAATAATGAACTGAATGAAGGGTTAATTGTTGATCAATTGATTTGTAGATCGTTCATTGAGTTAGGATTATATTAGTTACCAATCAAGTTTAATGTCAATTTAATGTTCATCCTAATAAAATATTGGAGTTTAATTGAACTCATCCCAATCAGTCTAATTGAGTGTTATACTTATTTGAATATTGATTAAGTAATTCATTTAATTAGTTGTCAATCATTGATAAAATATGATTGGTTTAGTCATGGTTTAATTATACAATAATTATGATTGATCTTAATTATGTTAATCAAGATTTGATTTAGTGATTTGTTGTATTTAAGGTGATTTAAGTTGATTTATTATATTTAATTGAAGCTTAATTAGTTTGATTTCATATAGTTAATTAGATTAATGATCTAATTGAAGATTGATGATTCAAGTTGATTTGTTTAAGTTTGGGATTCAATTGATGCTTGATTTGATTTTTCTTAATTAATTCATCTGCATTCCAATTAATGATTACTTATATTTATTAAGTTTAATATGATTTAAGTTAAGAAGATTAAATTGTGTTTGCTTGATTTAATTTAAGGTTTAAGAAATGATTTTTTTCTTAATTTTTTTTAATAATTTTGGCTTATTTAATTTATCGTGCTCTCCACATTCATGATTATGTCATCTCCAAAAGCTACCATTTCACTCAGTAACTCCTTATGCAACATTGTACATTCACCACTATAGATAATTGATGTGTTGCAAACTTTTTAGAGATTCATGCATGGATGAGTCAGATTCATATCAGTTGTTGGAAAGGATAGTCTTTATCCTTATAACCTCTCCAATGATCTAACCCTCCTTAAAATCATTATCGCCTTTGTTGAGGAATGAGAAGTTGGAGCTCGACGTGGTGGCATTCAAAGCATGAGGAAAGAGGAGAAGTGTCAAGCTTCTTGACAATTAGATCCTTTTTGCTATTAAATTCATTCGGCCAATCCACCATTGTTATGAGGATCGTTTTATCAATCAACTCAAAATTATTAGATTTTGTGTTGCTAAAAAACTTTATCCAATAATCTAGTGACCCTTTTGTGTTTAACATTTCCATTTATCGTAAATAAATATTGTTTCCTACACAGAAGATTTGAGTTTTGGAAGATGGATTATTTTCACCCTTTCTCTTATGATTTGAGTTCTAGAAGAAGGATTCTTCTCACCCTTTCTTTTATGATTTGAGTTATGGAAGAAGGATTCTTCTCATCCTTTCTTTTACCAATCAAAATAGAAGAAATTGAAAAGAAAATAATCAAATCAATAATGGGAAAAGTAACATGAGTTAAAAATGTGTTATTTTTGTTGTATTAGGGTTTTTAGGGTGCCAAATATGTAAATAAGTAAGTTTATGTGTGAAATATGTAGTTGGCATCAAAGATTCCAACACATTCCTTTTGCTTGGGTCTTTAGTTTTCACTTAAAAATGTTCCAAACAATCTTTCACGTCAATGTCTAATTCAATTCTAATTATAGACTACTTCATGGGTTCAAATTTAGCTTAGCTCAAAAATCTACTATGGTGTTTTAATTTGGAGCCATAGAGACACCACATAGATCTTAGGGGATATTTATTGATGTGATTGGGTGTTACATTGAGGTATGATGTACTATCTCGAAAGATAGAAACATCTTCCTACAACGAACCTGAACATTTAATCAAGACTCCTAAGGCATATGCGTCTACATATATACCAGAGTTTATTTTATGCCGGTTCTTTAGTTCCCTATGGAAGCAAGCTTTCATAGTTAATTATATCTTAGAAAATGAGAGTTTTTTAAGAATACTCTTGATTAAAATAATCAATAAACATCTCTAATGATTTTAAGGTTAAACCATCAAAGAATTGGTTTTTATTATAAATCAAATGGGATTGTTCGAATAGGAAGACTTCTTCACAGGTTCCAAAGGAGAATAAGTAGGAAGTACCCATGACACTAAGAAGCCTAGTGAATGCATCAATCTACCCTATAGTGAGGTTTTATATTTTTGAAAGAGAGAATTTATATTTATTTAAGTTGGAATCTTATTAGAATGCTAGAGCTTATAGTCCAACAACACATGATTGTATAAAAGCCTAAGAGGTGAGGAATTATACTCATAGAAAAAGAGAAATGAGCCACCTAAAAACCTAAATCTAGTGTGCTTTAGCTCAGGCTTAGATTTTGACCTAACTCTACTCAGAGAAAATGGGATATAGTGGTTCACGTCCACAAGAAAGGATGAGCACATCCCGACTCTTCGGATTTATAATCACTTGGAGTTGCTACTAGCCAACACTTCCTATGCTTTAAAATCATGTAGGTAGATCTTATGTAGATGTAAGATAGTTAGGCTATTATTTAATTAGGAAGGAAGCTAGAGTCCTTAACTCACTCCCTAAAAAACTAGATAATATTTTGTATGCAAACATGACTTAGACTAATGTTGAAAATTTATAAGTTTTTAAAATCATTTGACACATTTATTTTTAGACTAAGGCTTGGGACAGTTATGCAACATGCATGATGAAATTAAGTTAATAGCTAAATCAACTAGAAGATATGTTCTCCACTACAAGAGGTCACTCTCAAAGGTCAAGCATATCCCCTATTGTGCAAAAGTGTAGATCCTCTCTATTCAAGAGTGACACAATATGATATGCATGTTGTTGTAGCATATAATCATTCAGCTAATGGGTTGCTAAATCTTTTATCATCTTGATTAAAAGCTTATGCTTTAAAATAAGGTTGTGAGTTGCATTAAGATTTAGTTATGAGTTATTTAGTGAGGGTAGAAAATTTAATTTTATCTTAAAGATCCAACCGCATCCGGGCATGCATCAAATCATCAAACTTTAAGAAATCTAAGAAAAGCATGACATTTCTATTGCACAATCTAAACATAACAATCAAACACTTGAATTTCATAAAAGAATAAGAGGCTGATTGATGTGGCTAAGTACCACCGTACACCCTAAAAAAAAGAAATAAAGTTGGATAGGCGAGCTCCACCCTTATACAATCGAGATTATAATTGAATATTACAGCTAAAATAAATGCTATGGGAGTCTTCAATTTTTTTTTCTTTGGATCTATTTGCTTCAGGCTTCACCTAGTCTCCCAAGTCTTTGCCTTCTAGCCACTACTCATCTTAAACCCATAGTAACCCTAATCCTATTATAAAAATTACTTATTTATAAAAAATAAGATTTAACTACACCTACGAAACATATGTTAATTAAATAAACATAAAAGCTGAGATATTATATTTCACATATTTGGACTTAGCACCCTGCACTTAGGTAGCCAAGTTCACATGTCCTAATTGCATCATGCTTACATGCATAAGCAATACCTGCAAGCGAACATTTATATTCATTTATTATTACAACAACCCATTTAGCATAATCCCCTACATAAGACATCATTAGGCTACTGACGATCTAACGAGTCTACACATAAACAATCCTAACATCCAATTTAAAATATTACATCATAAAATAAAATACACCATCATAACATACACCAGCCTAACTTAATACTAGAATCGGTGACTTAGCATTCTAATGTGTGCTAAGGCTTATTATGATATGTCTTGGTTAAGCTTTGAAAGTATGGTTGTCCAAAGTTTTAGAATTGTTTAAAGTAATCATTAAGGATGGTTTCACTTTAAGTCTTTTAGTAGCTTAATTGGTTTTTTTTTAACTTACATATTTTCATTTCATTTAATACTTACTTATCATCCAACTATTATAATGAGAAAAAAGAGGTTTAACCCCCTTCATCGCTATCTTAAGTTATTTTTTAAAGGCAAGTTATTATAGCTTTTGGTTTCTTAATGAACCACTTATAAATTTTTTTATTGAGCCTAAGTTTATAATAGATTTTAGGAATCCTATTTAAATATGAAGGGTACTTTAGGATTAATGAAATTAAGTCACTATCACATGAGTAATATTCCACTACTTTCTTTCATTATTGATAATATTCACAATCTTTCATTTTTAATCCTCTTAATATTTGATTTAATACATAGAGATACATGTAATATACTCATATTTTTGCACACTTAATAAATGTCAATGCATGGATTTAATAGAAAAGATAGATCTCATCTCATACCTAAGTATATGCAAATATGTATTAGAAATTTAAGCAAGTACGCATCGTTGTTAAACAAGGGAATTGAGTTTATCTAAGACATCATTTGGGCTATTTAAATCCTCATGTTCTCGAGATATCTAGACTATATACTTGCTAATTTAAATACATGTAAATATATACATAAAATATAAAGATAAAATAATCCATTGCCATCTTTAAATTACAACAAAATGGAAACTTCATTAAGTATTTACAACAAACATTAATTTAAAGTTCACACTATTTGATTCATTATTAACTTATAATTTCAAAAATAAGTTGAGATTTATTAGTGATGATAGCCACACCATATAATAATATTTATCCAACTCATGCAACTTAAATGCAATTGTTGACCTCACTTTTAGTGAGGTTGACAACCCTTTTCTTAGACCTAGGATTTAATCTAGGCACTAAGATTCTATTAACCTCAAGTGAGGTTAACAACATTATAATCTCAATTAATTAGGATCTCCCTTATATTTCCTAATTAGGCACTTAGGATACTGCGATTAGTGGCTAAGTGCACAACCTTAACTAAAATAAAAATTAAAATAAAATCCAGATTCAACTGAACCTAGATTAAGGTAATTAAGTTTGATTAATTCAATTAAACCATTTGGGCTCAAAATCAATAAATTCAAAAAAAATCCTGTAAAATCAAAACTAAATTAAATCAAACCAAACAAAAGGCACATAATCAATACATAAGTATAAATGAACCCAAAAAAATCTAGATGGGTTTCAAAGTGGTCAATCAGGCTATTTGACCTATAATTGACCCATGTGGGCCCCATGAGGCCAAAAATTAGACCAATCAAAATTTGATTAATTTAAGTCATCCTAGATGCTAATATTTATTAAATTAATATAATAAAGCACTAGACTAATTAATTCTTAATCTAGTGATGACTCAAATGGCCTTAGGTCACCTAGTCTAAATGAACTTGAACCGACCCTATTGAACCTAAACTCAAAATTAATTAAAATTAATTTAAATCAAATGTTACAAAATACATAAAATTATATTTGAATATAATTTAAACTTTTCTTAGGTTTTATTTGACCAAATTGGTCATTTGACCTAAGTAAACCCCGATTTAGCCCATTAAGCCTAAATTGGCCCAAAATAAGTCTAAATCAAAATCAAATTAAAATTAAAAAAAAAATGAATTATTCCAAATCATTTCAAATGCTCAATAAATATAATTGAAGCTTGAATACACTTCAATTTAGGTCATATTGGTCATTTAACCCACATGAACCCAATTTGACCCATTAAGCCCAATTTGGATCAAAATTAGGTTTAAATCAAAACTTAACTCAACCAAAAATTAAACTAAATCAATACTTAAAATTATTCTTAAGTTGGTCATTGAACATAACTCAACTCTTAGTGACACCCACTTTATCCAATTTGGTCAATTTGACCCGATCTAAATTGACCTATATGAGCATAGTAAGCCAAAATCAAAATAAATTAAAATTAAATTAAATTAATTATTATAAATTACTTTTAAACATTAATTAAACTAAATTTAACTCACATTTGGGTCCAATTTATCTAATTTGATCAACTTGGCCCATGGACCCAAGTCAACCCAAATTAGCCCAATTTGACTTCTTAGGTTAAATTGACTTAATTTAGGCTAAAGTTAGATTATATTAATTAATAATAAGTATTATAAATAATTAATTTAATATAATTTAAATTTAATTCTAAATTAATTGGGCAAACAAGACTCACTTGACTCAACCTAACTCAATTTGGGTTAAGAAGAGTCAACTCAAACCTTAACCCAAAATGAGTTCACTCACCTCCCCATACATCAAACCAAGTAAACTTTTAGCTTTAATAAAGAAACATGCCAAACACATGGAAAAAAAGAAAGAGGGAGGTGAGCATGAGGAGAAAAAATATACATTTCAAAACATACTAAAAAATATATACACACACATCTTCTACCAACCAGAAGAAATCCTATCTCCCCACCTCTTGTGCTTTCTAAGTCCAAGAGCCATTAACATTTTTAGCAATGGGCAGTGGTGCATGACGGCCAAAGCATTTCATAGGGAGGCAAAAGAGGTGGTCTGAAATCTTCTAGCATCCATCGAACGTGTGCTTCAATGAGGTAATTTTTATAGACTTTAGATCAACCATTGGTGTTTGTGTTTGGTGAAAATTTTGCATGAATATAGGATTTTATTTTAGATCCCATTGCATTTTCTTTCTTTCAACTCACCAACATGAAATAAAATGACTTTCGGTTAAGATTGCTGGAAGATTGTGAGATCCGATGATGTTTGTAATAGATCTCATCAATATAACCCTATTTGGTATGCCTCCCATGAGGGAGATAACCTCCGAGCCATCCATCTTACTTCAATAGAATGGACGGCTACAATTAAATCTTATCTTTGATATACTTTGTTTAGCATAAAAAATTAAATACTAAACAAAAAAATACAAATAAGGGCTCTATGGACTCAGCTTTTTAAGTAGAATCTAATACACATAAAAATCCCAAATTTGAATATATATATATTTTAGGAGTAATTTGAGTTTTAGTAAAATCTATATTTCTTTAATTACTCTTCAAATACTGAACCGATCAACTTAAAATTTTTAGAAAAGATACTTAATGTTCTTGCCTACATATCATAACCATTTCTAGTTAATTAGCTTTCTAGTATGAGAGTTATTAAATTTTGAAGGTAATTAGCTATTGTTAAATAAATAAATAGTTAAAAATTATAAAAATTATAAAAAGTCATTAAATTAATTCAAATCAATTTAATAAATATTAGAGATCTAAAAATAATAACTATACCTTTTGGATCAAACTAAGTCGAAAGTAATTAAATTAGGTTTAATTAAGCATTAATTAATTACTTCAATTACACAGAACTTTAAAAAATCATAACAAATTATAAAAAATCCAAAAATACAAATAAATCTATTTTGGAAAGTCTAGATAGAGAAGAATTTAATAAAAATAAAATCTAATTAATACTTAATGAATAATATGTAATTAAAGTTTGAAGCTCAGGCTAATTACCTTAATTAAGGCCAAATTTCTTGGCCAATTAATTCCAAATTTGCTCGGATAATTTTATGGGATATCTTCTACCTCTCATAATTTTCTTGGAATTATTTACTATATAGTTTAAAATTTTTGAAATTTCAATCCTAATTACCCTCTTTAATTAATTAAATGATTTTTAAAATTGGCGAAGAATAAAAATTTAATAATTAATGTTAATTAATCAATGTGAATAATGGAAATGATGAGAGAAATAATTAGTCCCCATCCTAATTGTTTTTTTAAATATCCTTCCTTAAGAGGATTAATTAATACATTTAATAATAAAGAAAAAAAATCAATGATAAAATATAAACAAAATTAAAAAAAACTTTAAAAATTGATTTAGATAAATCAAATATAATCCATTAATATCTCTTTATGTGTTTAATAGCATAATGTCATTAAGGAAATTATGATTATACCATTGGTGTGGGAAACTCATAAGAGTATTTAACTCAGATTATTTTCTTCTTTAATTAAATTAACTATTGAGCATGAGCCTAATTGTATTAGACACTCTTAAGTACATTGCTAATTTTATTTTCTCAAAATATATCATTGAAGGCTCATGATCAAGTAGTTAATTATATTAAAGAAGCCCAGGGAAGGGTAATTAAGTTGATGTGTTTAATGGCTTGAACCTTATCAACTCATAAAATTCATTTAATTTCCTTCATTAAATATATAAAATCACCAAAATGGGATGGGACAAACCCTAAGTATCATTTCTCCTCTTTAGATTGTAAGAACTTAAACAACAAACCTAAATTTTATAAGAACTTTAGTTATTATTAAGGATTATTTATTTGGCTTGATTGTCCTTAGGATTTAACGTAATTGAGTATATTATGTTGACAACATTTAATTATCTATTTTAAATTATTATTATAAATGTGCATGCCATTTGTTTCATATGTCCATGTTAAAAAAAGATAATAAAAAGAATATGATTGTATTTAAGTTGCATGTGTTAGATAAATGTTATTATATGGTGTGACTATTATCACTAATAAATCTCAAGTTATTTTTAAAACTATAAGTAAATAATGAATTAAAAAGTGTGAAGTTTAAGTTGATGTTGGCTATAAATGTTTAGCAAAGTTCTCATTTAGTTATAACTTAAAGATAATAAATGATTATTTTATCTTTATATTGCATGTGCATGTTTACATATATTTGAGTTGGCAAGTATATAGCCTGGATATCCCAGTAACACGGGGCTTTAAGTAGCCCCAATGAGGTCTTAGATAATCTCACTTTCCTAGTTTAACAACAACCCATACTTGCTTATTTTCATTTATGTGTATACATGTGCTAGAATTTGGGATAAAACTTTGCTTTTCATGTCACTAAGTCTTATATGAAGAAAAGATTTATTTTTTATTTAACCTTTGCATGGTTTCCATTTCTATGCTTGTGGATGTATTTACATATTTTTGATTGGCAAGTATATAGTATAGACATCTCGAGAACACAAGGCTTTAAGTAGCCCCAAGGAGGTCTTAGATAATCTCACTTTCCTGGTTTAACAATGAAACATACTTGCTTAAATTTCTAATACATGTTTGCATATACTTAGCTATGAAATTAAATCTATCTTTTCTACCAAATTCATGCATTAATGATCATCAAGTGTGCAAAATATGAATTTGCATTGCATGTACAAATATTTATATTAAATCAAAAATTATGAATGAAGAAGAAAATGAAAGAAAAAAAGAAGAAGTGTGTATGATATTGATAATGAAAAGAAGTAATGGAATGTTACTCATGTGATGGTGACTCAATTTCATTAATCCTAAGATGCCTTTCATGTTTGAATAAGATTCCTTAAATTTAATTTAAACTTAGGCTTAATAAAATTTTCATAAGTGGTTCATCAAACAAACTAAAGCCATGCTAATATACCTTTAAAAGATAACTTAGGGTAGAGATGAAGGGTTCAAACCTCTTTCTTCTCTTTATAATAATTAGATGTTAAGTAAATATCAAATGAAACAAGAAAGTGTTAAATTTAAAACTAGTCAATTCATTGAAAGATTTAAAGTGAAACCATCCCTAATGGTTAATTTAAACAATTCTAGAACTTTAGACAATCATACTCCTAGAGCTTAATTAAGAAACACCACACTAATCCTTAACATGCATATTAGAATGCTAAGTCACCGATTCTAGTTTTAAGTTCGGTTGGTGTATGTTATGATGATGTGGTTTGTTTTATGAAGTAATATTTTAGACTGAGTGCTAGGATTATTTGTGTGTAGACTGAACATTAAGTCGTTAGTATCCTATTACTATTTTATGTAGGGATTATGCTAAAGGGCCCACTGTAATAATAAATAAATATACATGTTCTTGCTTACAAGTGTTGCTTATGCCTCTAAGCATAATCCAATTAGGATAGGTGGGCATGGTTACCCAAGTGTAGGGTGCTAAGTCCAAATATATGAAGTATAACTGCTTGGCTTGTATGTTTGTTTAGCTAACATTAGTTTTGCATGTGTAGTTAGATTTTATTTAAAAGAAAATGTAATTTTTGTAATAGGATTAGGATTAGTGCTATGAGATGTAGGATGAATAGTGACTAGAAAAGATGTAGGAGGTCTGAGTCACTAAGAGTATGGATGAATGGGTGATATTAAACATTTTAAAACTTAAATCTTAAATTTTAAGTTCTAGTAGAAAATTATTTTTTGATTTTATAATGACAAGATACAATTCTTAATGCAGCAAAAATACAAGTATAGTAAAGTAAAGAGAGACAATAGACATACAATTTTTTTTGGTTATTTAAACCCCAAAACCGACTAGTCCCTAGCCACCCCCGAGGAATCCACTAAATGCAAAAATAGCTTACAAATAGTACACTCTATAATGAGTTATAACCCCTACAATATGTACTCTCCTACAAAGGAGTACAACCCCAATATAAATTTTACAGCACAAAAGAAAAATACAAAATAATAAATTTTGATAAAATAAATCTCTCACAAATATACCAAGCTATCCAATTCAAAAATGATCTCACAACTTGCAAATGATCACTTAAAAATTTTTGGAAAGATAAAATGCTCACTTAATATTGATAAGAAATAATAAAATAAATATCTTAAAGTGATCTTACTAAGATGTTTATGTTATTACAATTTGTATACTAATATAAAAATTATTTTAAATAAATTCACAATGTTCTTTTGCACAAGAAAATAAATTTCAGCAAGGAATAATTTGTTTTATTTTAACCAAAAGATTCTTTCAATTAAAGCTAATGATCACAAAGTACTTAAATAAAATGAGTATATGATAGATCTAAGTAGGCTAGTAAGCTTTTAATTAAAAAGAGAGATCTAACAAATATGAAAATAATTTCACATAATAATTTAATTTAAAATGCTTAAAATATACTTCTAAAATAGATCTAAGAATAAATGATCTTTCAAAATAAGATTAATGAAGAAATATTTCAAGAAACTAAAAGAAATTTATAGAAAGTTAAAAATTTCAACAAGTTGAAATAGATCCTACAAACTATCACAAGAGTTTTTCACAAAAAGATGATTGAGAAACTTTGATGTAAAAAACAACGTCCAAAGACTAATCCACCAAAAGTATAAATTGGAAAGAATAAATAGATGGTGAAAATAGCATGAACAACTAAAATGATTAAGATCAAGAAAACAAACTCAAGTAATTTGAGAAAGCTTGCTTAGTTGAAGATGTTGAAGCTTCCAAACCAATGATTTGATCTTGCAATATTTGGAGAACACTTAGAAGAAAATTCTGAGAAATCTTCTCTTAGATTTGCTGGAGGGATTTTGAATTTGAAATGAGGAATGCTTTCATGAAGAGAATGAGGGATATTTATAGGCAAGAAGGTCATTTTAAATTATTTCAAAAAAAATATACTATTTTAATCTCATGCTATCATCTAATAATTTAATATTCAAAAAAATATAATTTATATTAAATAAATATTAAATTTAAGTAGCCAAAATTTAGCTATTCACATGGGCAAGTCAAAAATAATCAAATATGACTCTTAATATATTCAAAGCATGTAGCATGCATTCATTATTAAAATCAGCTAATGTTTTTAAAAGTCATAATAAATTCAATTTTAATCTCAAACCATGTGACCTATCAAATTAAAGGAAAAAAATCCAAGGAATCCATTGGAGATGAAATCGATATAAATTCCTTGATTATAAAATGACTTTCTTCATATATTTTTGTTAATTTTGACATGTGACATTTAAATATTATGATATAATTTATATATAATCAATATATGTTAGTTATCATATAAACTTTAAATCATATTAAAATATTTAATTATATTAAGTAAATAAAATAATTACACTTAGTAATCATTATCATTTATTATTTTGACAATTCAAATGCTATGTATGAAATATATAATTGAATGTAAATTAGATTGAGATTTATATAAATTAACCTCATTAAAATAATATGTTAAGTTGTGAGCAAATCAATTCATGTCAATGAATTTCTAAGATAGTTATAAATGCATATAACCTAAAATATTGTATCTTGAGCTTCACATTATCCATTTTGATCTATCTTTTATTCTTCTACTCTTGCAATTTCCTCAAACATATTACGAGATGTATAAGATATGTACTTAGCAATTGATATATCTGAAACACATAAAAATATTCATTAGAACATCCAAACATTCATTTATTATCATAAAAATTGATCGGATTGAACATAAGGCTCATTAAGACAACAATCTCCCCCTTTTTAATGATGACAAACTAATGTTGGGTATTGATTTTAGTGAAGGTGCAAATTGACCTTTCATCATAGTTTTTGAAAAAAAATCTCTTCTAAAAAAAATTTATGCATAAGAGATGAATAATGTTGCTCCCCCTAAATGTATTCATAAAATAGACTTAATACTAACCAATATTTTACTCTTCTCCCCCTTTTGACAACATCAAAAGTGAGAACAAACTACCTATAATTTTAATTATTAGGATCTAACATTCCAAGCATGCGTCTTAGGTACAAAATGTTTCTAGTAATGGTTTTAAAAAATATCTCAATTTGTAAATCGACTAATGAAATTAATATCAACATCACCTTTCGAAATATGATCCCTAACAAAATGATGTCTAATTTCTATATGCTTGGTTCTTGAGTGCTGGATAGATATTTAGTTAAACTAATAGCACTAGTATTGTCACACTGAACTAGAATATGATCTTGCTTAATACCAAAATCTTCTAATTGTTGCTTTAACCAAAGGACCTGAGCAACACAACTACATATATGTACCTCAATGTGGATAAAGCTACAAAATTTTATTTCCTAGATGACCAAGACACAAGTGATGATCCTAAAAAATGACATGTGCCTGATGTGCTTTTTCTATCTACTTTGCATCCCGCAAAATTAGCATCAGAATAAGAAACCAAATCACATGATAAAGAATTTTTAGGATACCATAAACCTAACCTAGTAGTGCCTATCAAATATCAAAAGATACGCTTGATTGCTATTAAATTAGATTCTTTGACTGAAAATGAGCACAAAACAACAAACATAATATCGCACGAAGAATATATAAAAGTGAACCTATCATACTCTATAAAAGTTTTGATCAATGATTTTCCTAATTCATCTAAATCTAATTTTGATGGGCTCATAGGAGTTTTAATACTTTTAAATATTTTCATGTCAAACCTCTCAAGCAATTCATTTGTGTACTTAGTTTGATAGATGAATGTTCCATTTTCTTGTTGCTTCACTTGAAGACCTAAGAAAAATTAAGTTCTCCCATCATACTCATTTCAAACTCTTTAGACATCAAAGATGAGAACTCATGGCATAAAGATTCATTTGTACTTTCAAATAATATATCATCTACATACACTTGCAATCAATCATATCATCTATGTTGTTAAGGAATAAGGTGGTATCTACTCTACCCTTTCTAAATCCATGATCTATCAAAAAGTTACTTAACCTATCATACCAAGCACGAGGAGCCTGTTTTAAATCATATAAGGATTTCTTTAATTTATACACATGATTTGGACAATCAAGGCTCTCAAATCCAGGTGGTTGCTCTTCAAATACATCTTGGTCGATAAATCCATTTAAAAATGCACTCTTGACATCCATTTGAAAAAGTTTAAAATCTCTAAACAAGCATAAGCAATGAGTATCCTGATAGCTTCTAGTCTTGCTACGGGTGCAAAAGATTCTTCAAAATCTATACCTTTAACTTGTGTGTACCCTTGTGCAACTAACCTAGCTTTATTTCTAACACAACCTGAATCATCTAGCTTATTCCTAAAGACCCATTTTGTTCCAATGACATTTTGATCTTGGGGTCTTGGGACTAATTCCCAAACATCATTTCTTACAAATTGATTCAACTCCTCTTCCATAGCAATAAACCAAAATTATCATTTAATGCTTCTTCTAAATTTTTTAGGTTCAACCTGATAAAAATGCTGAATGATTTACAACCTCTCTACTATGTCTTCTGATCATAACTCCTTTTGAAGGATCTCCTATAATCAGTTCCTTTGGATGATTTTTATTATATTTCCATTCTTTAGGCAATGAATCATCCACATTATCTTCTAAAGATATTTTCTTAAAATTATCAATCACTTCATTTCTAATGGAATCAATTAAATTTTTATCAAAAATAACATGTATTGATTCTTCTACAAATATTTTTCTCTTATTGAAAACTCTTTAAACTTTATTAGAAAGAGAGTATCCTAAGAAAATACCATCATCTGATTTGCAATCAAACTTACCTAAATGATCTTTTCCATTATTCAAAATAAAGTATTTACATCTAAATACATGAAAGTGTTCAATCTTAGGCTTCTTTTTAAAAAATAATTCATAGGGTGTCTTCTTCAAAATTGGTCTAAAATAGATCCCATTCATCACATAACATATTTATTTACTTTTGCCCAAAATATTTTTGGCAATTTATACTCATCAAGCATAGATCTACTTAAATTAAAGTTTTATTTTTTCTCTACTACTCCATTTTGTTGGGAGTTCTAGGTGCAAAAAATTATGTCTAATCCCATGTTCATCATAATAATCCTCAAATAATTAATTTTCAAATTCACCATGATCGCTTTGAACCCTATTAATTCGCCTTTTTTCTCTTTGAATATATTTAGAGAAATCATCAACAATCACAAAACCATAATTTTTTCAAAAGCTAATAACCAAATAAATCCATGTGCAATAATTCTAGAAGTAGAAATATTTTTTACTTTTAAATGAGCTTTTAGAATGCTCACCATGAATACATGCATCACAAACATAGTTTGAATGAAAATTTAATTTAGGCAATCCAACTACTAAATCAAGTTTGGTAATTTTATTAAGTGTGTGCATGTTAATATGACATAGTCTCCTATGCCATAACCATATATCATCATGAGTGCTTTTAAAACAAAGTGAATTCAAATTCACATCATGAAATCCATCTAAGTCAATGACATAAATATTTTTATATATTTGTCCTACTAACAAAACATTTTAATTATTTTTTATAATGCAATATGATGCATGGAATACTACATTCAAACCTTTATCACATAATTGACTAATAAAAAATAAAATTATGTTTTTATCCTTCTACTAGAAAAACTTTATCTAAAGTGATAGAATTCTTACAAATAGAACCAATGCCAATGATCTTTCCCTTTGCATTATCTCCATATGTAACAAATCCTCCATCACTTGATTCTAAAATTATGAATTTATCTTTATCTCCCGTCATATGTCTTGAACATCCACTATCCAAGTACCACATGCCTTCTTTGATTTTGCTTTGAAGGCATTCCTACAAAAGAAACTCACATGTTAACTTTTGGAACCCAAATATGTTTGGGTCCATTCTAAATTTTATTTGCATGTAGTTTGTACCTTTGGTACTCATACACATAAGATGATTTCTTAGTATTTTGTAGTTTATGTAGAAAATCAAATGAAATATGCCTTTTCTTATCAAAATAGTTGCACCAAACATTAATGTTTGCATATGACAATAATTATATATATGAGTGGGATGTGTATGATGCAAATAATTTATTTAAATATTTTTCTTGATGAAGTATTATAATGAACTTGTGATTTTAAACATAATTCTAATCTTGCTTTTAATAAGATATTCTCTCTTTCAAGTTTACATACAAGTAAGGAACAATTTAATAAAGAAGTATTTTTACTTTTAAATTATCACATTCATTTTTTAAATCACAAAATGCATATCTAAATTTTATGTTCTTTTTTTCTAAGGTTTTGTATTTTTTTTTAATTTTTTATATTCAATAACTAAATCATTAAAAGCATCATCTAATTCATCATAAGATATATCATTACATACCTCTTGAGAATCTAAGTCCATTTTCCATAAGACATATGTTGACCTCTTCATGAGCAAGTACTTGATTCATTTGAATCTGGATTAAGCCGCCTTCTTCTTCTTATGGTACTTTTTTATCCTTCATATTTTTCTTCTTTTCATCTCAATCTCTTTCTTCTTTTATTCCGCAAGTTCTAGACAATCACCTCTTATGTGTCTAGGCTTTTTACAATGGTAGCAAATGATCCCTTCACCTGTAGGAACTTTTTTTGTTTGAAATTTATATTTTTTAAAGTTTTATACATTTGATTCTTCTTCCTTAGCAAGTTCCCAAGCCTTTTGGATAGCATGACCACCTCATCACTATCACCACCCGAGCTTGAGGTGTTATGCTCATCACTATCATCAAGTTATAATGCAATGGCTTTTCCTTTATCCTTCTCCCTTTTTGTTGAGTTATTCATCTTATCCCTTTGAGCAATAACCTATTCAAGTGCTATCAAAGAACCCAAAAGTTGATCAAGTGGATAAGTAGATAAATCTTTAGCTTTATTAATAGTTGTTACTTTAGCTTCCCATTCTTTTGAAAGACATCTAAGAATCTTATAGACTAAGTCTTGATTCTTATATATTTTTCCAAGAGAATGCAATGTGTTAATTATTTTCATGAATCTAGTATACATATCAAAAATAGATTCAGAAGGAGACATATGAAATAACTCATATTCATGAACAAGTCTATTTATGTGAGCATCTCTACACTAGTTCCTTCATAAGTTATAATGAGTTTATCCCATATTTCTTTTGTTGTACTTAACATAGAAATTTTCATGTAATCATCGTGTAAAACACAATGTAAAGTATTACAAACCCTAACATTTAATTCATCAAGTTCTCTTTCAACTACAGACCATTCCTCAAAAGGTATTTCTACTTTAATGCCATTAACTTCTATTGTGGGTGTATCATATTGATGTGTCAACATATACCACATGCATGCATCTTGACCTCTTAAAAATATACTAATTCTATTTTTCCAATAATCAAATGGTACACTATCTAAAAGTGGAGGTCTATGAGTGGATTGTCCCTCTGGTAGTGAACCCTTTGAAAAACCTTGTGACATAGTGAAAAGACCTACTCTTGGATGTTAAGCCAATAAAAGAGCCTAAGATCTGATACCAATTGTGAGACACTATATCACCCATGAGAGAAGGGTGGGGGTGTGAATTCGATATTAAAAATTTTAAAACTTAAATCTTAAATTTTAGTAGAAAATTAATTTTTGATTTTGTTATGACAAGATTCAATTCTTAATGCAAAGAAAATAAGTACAAGAAGTAAATAGAGACAATAGCACAATTTTACGGTGCCAAAAACCCCATCCACACCTAGCCACCCCTCTAGAATCCACTAAATACAAAAAATAGCTTACAAATAGTACTCTCCTATAGCGAGTACAACCCTACAATAATATGTACTCCTACAAAGGGAAAGTACAACCCCAATATAAATTTAAAGACAAAAGAAAAATACAAAATAATAAATTTTGATAAAATAAATCTCTCACAAATATACCAAGCTATCCAATTCAAAAATGATCTCACAACTTAAAATGATCACTTAAAAATTTTGGCAAGATAAAATGCTCACTTAATATTGATAAGAAATAATAAAATAAATATCTTAAAGTGATCTTACTAAGATGTTTATGTTATTACAATTTGTATACTAATATAAAAATTATTTTAAAATAAATTCACAACGTTCTTTTGTACAATAAAAATAAATTTCAGCAAGGAATAATTTGTTTTATTTTAACCAAAAATATTCTTTCAATTAAAGCTAATGATCACAAAATACTTAAATAAAATGAGTATATGATAGATCTAAGTAGCTAGTAAACTTTTAATTAAAAAGAGAGATCTAAAATATAAAATAATTTCAGCATAATAATTTAATTTAAAATGCTTAAAATATACTTCTAAAATAAATCTAAGAATAAATGATCTTTCAAAATAAGATTAATGAAGAAATATTTCAAGAAACCAAAAGAAATTTATAAGAAGTTAAAATTTCAACAAGTTGAAATAGATCCTACAAACTATCACAAGAGTTTTCACAAAAGATGATTGAGAAACTTTGATGTGAAAAAACAATGTCCAAAGACTAATCCACCCAAAAGTATAAATTGGAAAGAAAAATAGATGGTGAAAATAGCATGAACAACAAAAAAAGGATTAAGATCAAGAAAACAAACTCAAGTAAATTGAGAAAGCTTGCTTAGTTGAAGATGTTGAAGCTTTCAAACCAAGGAATTGATCTTGTAATATTTGGAGAACACTTGGAAGAAAAATATAAGATATTTTCTCTTAGATTTGCTGGAGGGATTTTGAATTTGAAATGAGGAATGCTTTCATGAAGATAATGTGAGCTATTTATAAGCAAGAAGGTCATTTTAAATTATTTCAAAAAAAATATTATTCTAACCTCATGCTATCATCTAATAATTTAATATTCAATAAAAATATAATTTATATTAAATAAATATTAAATTTAAGTAGCCAAAATTCAGCTATTCACATGGGCAAGTCAAAAATAATTAAATATGGCTCTTAATATATTCAAAGCATGTAGCATGCATTCATTATTAAAATCAACTAATGTTTCAAAAGTCATAATAAATTCAATTTTACTCAAACATGGGTCATGTGACCTATCAAATCAAAGAAAAAAAATCCAAGGAATCCATTGGAGATGAAATGAGATATAAATTCTTTGATTATAAAATGACTTTGGCTAAAATACAAAATTTCATATATTTTTGTTAATTTTGACATGATATAATTTATATATAATCATATATATATATATATATATGTTAGTTATCATATAAGCTTTAAATTATATTAAAATATTTAATTATATTAAGTAAATAAAATAATTACACTTAATAGTCTTTATCATTTATTATTTTGACAATTCAAATGCTATGTATGAAATATATAATTGAATGTAAATTAAATTGAGATTTATATAAATTAACCTCATTAAAATAATATGTTAAGTTGTGAGAAAATTGATTCATGCCAATGAATTTCTATGATAGTTATAAATGCATATAACCTAAAATATTATATCTTGAGCTTCACATTATCCATTTTGATCTATCTTTTATTCTTCTACTTGCAATTTCCTCAAATATTGTGAGATGTATATGATATGTACTTAGCAATTGGTATATCTAAACACATAAAACATTCATTAGAACATCCAAACATTCTTTTGTTATCATCAAAATTGATCGGATTGAACATAAGGCTCATTAAGCCAACAGGAGGCCCTGGAAAGCGTATATCAAACTAATCCAAGGAGAAGAAACAAGAGCATAAGATTGAAGACACTCGTAGTATTTATTTTAATTGTAACATTTAATTATAATTCGGGTCGTATAAGGGTAGACCTTTGCTACCTAATTTCTTTTCTTATGCGGGGTGTATGGTGATATCTAGCCGCATCGACCTTTTATTATTTTATGAAAATCTAAATTTTTTATTATTGTGTTTAGTTTATGCAATAGAAATGATATGCTTTTCATTGGTTTCTTAAAGTGTGATGATTTGATGTGTGGTCTGGATGTGATAGGCTCTTTAAAAAAAATTAATTCTCTATCCTCACTAAATAACTCATAATTAAATTTTAACACAACTAAGAACCTGCTTAAAGCCTAAGTATCTAATCAAGATAAATAATAGGTTTAACAACCCCTTAGCTGAATGTTATATGTTATAACATCATGCATATCATATTGTGTCACTCTTGAATATGGAGGACCTCCACTCTTGCATGATAGGGGATGTGCTTGACCTTTGAGAGAACAATCGCTTGTAGTAAAGAACACATCCTAAATACAAGCAATATGTAACTGAACGAAGTACATCAGTATAGGCATAATTGTCTTAAGCCATGGTCTAAAAATGGATGCTTCAAAATAATCTAAAATTTATAAATTTTTAACATTAGTCTAAGTCATGCTTTCATACCAAATATTATTTAGTCTCTTAAGGAGTGAGTTTAGGATCTTAATCTCCTTTCTAATTAAACAACAACCTAGCTATCTTGCATCTACATAAGACCGCCTACATAGTTTTAAAGCATAGGATGTGTTAGCTGGCGGCCACTCCAGGCGGTTGTAAGTCTAGAAGAATCGGGATGAGTATATTCTCTCTTGTGGAAGTAAACTATTATGTCTCATTTTTCTGATTAGACTTAAGTAGTGCTTCTAGCTTGTGCTAGAGAATTTAAGATTTAGGTTCTGAGGCTACTTATTTCTTTCAGGCTATGAGTATAAGCCTCACCTCTTAGGAGTTTTTAATCTTGTGTTGTTGGACGATAAGCCCTAATATTCTAATAAGATTCCAACTTAGATAAAAGTGAATTCTCTCCCTTTCAAAAATAAGAAGCCTCACTATAGGTTAGATCAAAGCACTTACTAGGCTTCTTAGTATCATGGGTGCTTTCTACTTATTCTCCTTTGGAATCTATAAATAAGTCCTTATATTTGAACTTTCCCACTTGGTTTTTAAAAGTACCCAATCCTTTGATAGTTCGGCTTTGAAATCTTTGAAGATACTTATTGACTACTTTAATCGAGGGTGTTCTTGGGAAATGTCTATTTCTTAAAATGTAATTAACTATAGCTTGTTTCCATAGGAAACTAAAGAACCCAATATAAAATAAACCTACTTTACTTATCCATGTAAAGTAGGGGAAAGATCTCTCATATATACATAGACTCATCTGCCTTAGGAGTCTTTATTTGATGATTAGGTTCATTATAGGGTGATATTTCTATCTTAAGATTGTACAACATAATTAATGTCGCACTCGATGACTTCAATAAGTATCCCATAAGATCTACGTGGTGTCCTATAACTTTAAATTAAAACACCACAACAATCATATTGTTTTAATTTTTTTTTAAAACATAAACACATGAAACAAATGGCATGCACATTTATACTAATTGAAAAGAGGTAATTAAATGTTACCATATAACATACTCAATTTCATTGAATCCTAAGGACAATCAAGCTAAATAAACATTCCTTAACACTAACCCAAGCTTTTATAAGATTTAATTTTGATGTTTAAGTTATTAAAACCTAAAGAGGGAAATGATACTTAGGATTCACCCCATCACATGTTGGTTATTTGACATGTTTAATAAAAGAAATTAAAAAATGTTTTATGAGCTGACTATGTTCAACCCATTAATCACATCAATTTGATTACCCTTCCTCAAGCTTCTTTAATTTAATTAACCACATGATCATGAGCCTTCAATGATGTGCTTTGGAAAAATAAAATTAGTAATGCACCAAAAGGAGTCTAATGCAATTAGGCTCATGCTTAAGAGTTAATTAAATTAAATGAGAGAAATATTTAAGCTAAATACTCTTATGATTTCCCCATATTAATAAGATAATCATAATTTCTTTATTGACTTTATGCTATTAAACACATAAAGGGGTTAATGAGTTACACTCAGTGATTTAAATCAATTTCAATTTCAACTTTTAATTTTATTTTATCATTATTTTTTTTATTTTTTTAATTATTAAACACATTAATTAAACCCTCTTAAGGGAATACACTTAGAAAAATAATTAAGAAAGAGGTCCTAATTAATTCCCTCATCATCCCCACCATTTTTATTAATTAATTAACACTAATTGCTTATTTTTTTTACTATTCATTAATTTTAATAATTATTTAATTAATTAAAGAGGATAATTAGAGTTAAAAATCTAAATTCTTCAAACCACATGGAAAATAATTCCATAAAAATTATGGAAGAGAGATGACATCCCATAGAATCATCCTACCAAATTTGGACTTAATTAGCCAAGGAATTTGACCTTAATTAAAGTAATTAGTCTGAGCTTCAAATCTTAATTAAGCACTGCTCATTAGGTATTAATTAATGATTTTATTTTTGTTAAATTTTCCTATATCTGAGCTTTCTAAAGTAGGTTTATTTGTATTTTTTTTTTTTTATATTTAGTTATGATTTTTTGAAGTTCTATCTATTTAATTATATTTTTAAATCTTAATTAATTCTTTTAAACTATTGATGCATGCAAATGTTGAAGCGTCAATGCTTTCCATGTGACACCACAGTATTGGCTACTTAAATCATCATAACTCCGGTATGACGTGTCATCACCGATCATAAATTAGGCTGAGATTAATCATGATTTTGAAAAGATTAAATTGAGATTTTTAATGCGATTAATAATGACCGTCTATTCTAATCATGCAGAACGGACAACCAATGATCCATCGCCTCACGAGCACCGAAAGGCGGACACTATCCGCCTTCCACCGCTTGACCTGAGCTAGCCGAAGCTTATTCGACAGTGAAAACAACACTAAAATGATCAAAGGGAAAATCTAGGAAAATCCTATGGTGGAAATTACACGAAAATGAAATTTGTTTTACAAAACACTAACACTTAGAGGGCAAAACTACAGTTGCCAAATTTTTACCTCACCGGAGCTAAAGACCAGCGATCCATCGACAGAGGTATCTTCATCTTGAAGAGACGAAGTCAAAAAGATTTCAAGCTGCTTCCTCGTAGATCAATCTATGGACCAAAAGCCATCGCAAAGCTCACTGGAGTTGGTCTAGGGACATCTTTTGGTGGTCAAATCACTCAGGAAATGATTTGTTTTGATTCGTTGGAGTGAGTTGAAGGTGTATGAAGTGTTAATATGAGTTTGGTGTAGGTTTGGGTAGTTTGGACGAACAGAGCTCTTGAGTCCGATCGGGAGCTGTCTCACCGGTAAGGTGCATGGGAAGTTCAAGAGAGAGTGTGGGACTATGCAAAATGCTCTCAGGAAGCTCTCTAGTGAGTTTGAATGAATGGGGAGGAGTATACTCTCCTCTCCAACTGAACTAAAGGCTAGGATTGGTTTAGCCTTTGGCAGCCATTCAACTGAGGTAGGTGACCGGAGGTGACAGGGTACTGCTGAGGTGGATGAGTATGAGTGGTTGAGGGAGTGTAGTGGGCTGCCATGAGGTGTACACTCCTCCTTAGGTGGACCAATGGATGCCCATGGGTGAACTCACCCTCTCTTGGCCAAAGGTTGAGCCTAACAGCCTTGGGTTAAGTTGGGTTAGTGGTCCTTTATCCAAGAAGAGCCAAAGGTGGTTGCTAAGAGGTGGGGAGTTGAGAACCCATTCAAAATGTGAATTTTATCTCATTAGAAGGGCTTGGTTTAATGGGTTTGACCCAAACTAGGTTCACCATGGGTTGGGTCCACTTGGGTAGGCCTATGGTGACCCAAAATGAGTCATGCCAATTTTGGTTGGGTTTGTGCTTGCTTTGGTTAGGTTTGGCTCAATTTGATTCATGTAGGTCAAATGGGCTAACTTTGCCTAAGTTGACCATTTTGGCCAAATTGGGTCAAAGTGCGGGTTTGGGTAAGTTTAACTGGAATTTGGAATGAGTGGGTGTAATTGGTTTTATTCAATTTGAGTTAGATTTGGATTTGGTCATATGGTTCAATTTGGGTCAAATGGGTCATGTTGACCAATTTCACCAAATTAGCCAAATTGACTTGGGCATAAGTTAGATTTATGTTCAATTGATAATTGATGATTGATTGAAAGAGATGATTTGAATTGATTTGGATTAGGGAATGATTTGGTTCAATCAAACCTTTTAGGTTAAATTGGGTTAACTAGGTCAATTGGGTTGGGTTAACCCAATTGGATTCAATTGAAGGTTAGATCATGTTCAATATTTAATTGGTGATTAATTGAAACCATTGGTTTTAATCAATTTGGTCTAGGATTTGATTTAATTCAATTTGACCCTTTAGGTCAAATTAGGTCAACTTGGGTCAAACGACCAAATTGGCTTGATTAAGTTTAATTGATTATAGTGGAGTGTTCAATAGTGACCTACAATCATCAATGAAGAGATTGGATGGCTTGGTTTGATCCAATGGGAGTTTGATTTGAGTTTAGCTTAATTAGGCCTTTCTAGATCACTTTGGGTCAAGTGGCTTTAAGTCAACTTGGATCGATTATAGTTATGGATGGTTGGAATTCAATGATAAATTTGAAGTTGATCGGTGGCTTTGCTTGCAATTGATTTGGGCTTGATTAGGTTTTGGCTCATTTGGACATTTTAAGTCAAATGAGCTCATTTGGGTTGGTCAAATTCACTTAGCTCAATTGATTGTAAGTGTTGAAGTAGTTTGAAATGATCTATTGAATAATTAGAGTGATTGAGAAAATCAAATTGGATTTAGTTTTCTTGAATGGGTTTGAATGGAGTTATAGGATTGTGATGGGTTAACTTAGGTTAAGGCCCAAGTTAATTTGGCTTAGAGCTTGGATAGGGAAAACCAAATTAAATTAGGATCAATTGAATAGGTTTGAGTTGGTTTAGTTCCAATCACATGAGCTTAAGTTTGGATGAGTTGATGGGCATGAGTCTTGGTTTAGGCTTTAGAGTGGGTGAAACCTATTTGTCATAAGACAAACTTTAGGCTTAGGGTTATGTCTTATAAATCTCTAGGCTTAGGTTTAGGGTTATGTCTTATTAGTAAAATGTAATTGATTATGAGACTTCTTAAGTTTGGTTTGTTGTTCTTGGTCTAACCTTTTGATAAAGCTAATACCAAACACTCTAACAACTTTGGGATTCTTAGAAGCATTAAGTGGTTTTAAGAAAATGACCATATTATCTAGCCAATATTTCTCCATTGGCTTAAATTAGGAAACCATACATAACTTGACTATAGTTGATCGTTGGAGTATTCTATATATTGATCAGTAGGTTCTACCCTTAAATGCAAGTGCACGTATAGAATCAAGTATTATAGAATAAGTAGAGTGTCGTTTCCATTTGGATTAGAGAAAAATATGATATTAATTTATATTAAGTTAATTACTAATCTTTTTAAAACTTAGTTTTTATCCAACTAAATGCAAGTGCTTAATTTAAAATAAAAATATATTATTTTATAAATAATTAAAAATGCTAATTTTTTAATGTTTTTATAGAAAATTTAAGTGTTTTTTAAATGTTAAATAGAGTACTATAAATTTATGAAGTATTTTAGACTATATATTATATTAAACTATATAGTGGATTAATTTAAAGCTTGTAGTATCAACCAGAAGCAAAAGTGCTATACTCTCTATCTTTAGACATGTATGACCAAACTAATTCCTTTACCTAATTTTCTGTCTAGTGCTAATTAAATTTTGATTGGTTGTACCACCTATATTTCCCTTTAAATGATTACAAGTCATAAAATAATCATATATTTAATGACTATTTAGCTCTCATGAACTATCTAGCATATTAATGATTATTTAGTACATTTGTTTCCTTCTACTTGTTCCATCAATATCTCTAGATCACATTTATTTTAACTTTGTAATTGGCTAGATTACAAGAAAATAAAGTATGATAAGAAGCAAACATAATTTTATTAAAAGCACAAATATATTTTTTATATTAATCCATAAATAAAATTTACAACACCATCATCTAAAAATTCACAAAATTTAGAGTTAACATACTTAGTTCGATATTTTAGATAATAAAACACAAAACAATACATAAATATATGTAGAAAATACTAGAAAATCAAGAAAAAGGAAAAAAAATATAAGAAAAGAGTGCACAATAAATTCTCTCTTTTTTTTGTATCCTTTTCCTTGATCTCTTAATTATGATCTTCTTCACACACTCCACAGACACACACACGCACACACACACACACACAAAAATATTTAGAGTGTTACTCTCTAAGTGTTATTACTATACTCTTACATACTCACCCTCTTGTAAAGAAAAATGAAAAAGAAAACAATCTGAAAAGAGCCCTTTTATTGGAAATGTACCCTCTATGTAGCTTAGATATAGTTTGGTCAGTTGTCTAGATGCTCCTACCATAATTACCTCTAAAATTGCTCAGAACTATCATTGAACCATCATGAATCTATTATAGTGGACTTTAACTGCAATACTATTGATTTAGCGCTACGGAGCTGGGAGTGGTGCTACTAATTCAGTGTTGCTACCCTATGCTTACTACTTCTACCTCATAATTTTCCTCTAGTACAGTGCTACGATGCTAAGCTTATTGTGAAACCATCCCAAAATGAGTCTAATATGGCAACATGACGCTCCTGATATATATCCCTTAGGCGCTAGCCTTGCTGTAAAATTTTCCCAATTTAGGATAATTACAACACTATAGTGCTGCTTTTGCGGCGCCTAGGCATTGAGCCTAAATTTTTCCTTTTTCTATTTTGTTTGATAATTTCTTACTTACAACATAAAATACATTTAAAATAAACATTTTAACATAAAAATACATGATAAATATATTAAAATTATAAGAAATTTTTATACCCTCAAACTCAAATTATTACTTGTCATCAAGTAATTTGATACCTTTGCCCATATGCCTCTTTGAGTTAGTTGTAATATAAAAATTTCAAAAGTCTAGAATAATTAAATAATAAATTTTCACTAAAAAAAAATTTATATTTTAATTCTTATTCATTAATTTCATCATTCCAAACTATAATAGCCCAAATTCTTATTATTAACTAATATTTTTCTTAAGTTGAATTTTCCTTTGTGCATATTATCATAGTTGATTCTTATGAAGATGAATGAATTTAATTTTAATAGATAGTTATCCATATAATAGATATAAGCATAATTTTTACATTCTCAATTGAAATTATTAGCATTATTGTTTTATAATTTCATTGAATTGATTTAAAATGTAATAATTTTTATATTTCAATCATGATGCTCAACCTCAAGTGATACCTCTAACAATTTTTCTTTCTTTTTTAATGATATTTATTTTATTTAGAAATACACCATATTGCTATGTAACCAATGATAAATATGTTGCATTATTTACTCAATTCAATATGACCTTCTTTACTTAATAATTTTTCATAAGTTCTAATGTTGACCTCACTTTTAGAGTGAGCTCTTAACCTCCTCTGACTTAGGATTCTTCTAGATAATAAGAACTCCTTAGTCAAAAGACACTTCTAATGATTAGGTGAACACTTAACTAAGAGATACTTAAAATAATCATAAGATTAGCTTGGGCTTAAAAAAATAATTTATCCTATAGCCTAAACCCAATCTAGATACACTTTCTCAAATCAAACCTAGATTTAATTTTCAAACCAAATCTCAAATCCAAATTCAAATTCCAAATCTAATTTCAAATTTGACTCCAAATGATTGAAACTCAAAATCAAATTCAAATCCTTCAAGCCATATGAACCACATTCATAAGTAAAACTCCCTTTAGATCAAATCAAAATCAATTGATTTCTTCAAAAATCAATTATTCTTTCATTTATATTCACAAATACAAATGAAATCCAAACTCAAATGACCAAAACTAAATCGAAAATCAAATCCAAACTCAATTTAAGCTTTTTAAGCCAATTCTCTAGACTTAACCAAATTCTATCCAAATCAAGTAAATATCAATGGATTTTCTCTCGAATCAATCATTCATTTGATCATTTATCCAAATATAAATAAAACCTCAATCAAATAAAGTCAACCCTCAAGCCTTACTTAGCCCTTTTTCTTAAAACTTTCAATTGAGCCAAAACCTATTGGACTCTAAATTGATTGTTGAATTTATATTTTAACTTTTAAAGTTTTCAACTAAATTCAAATCAAACCAAAATCAAACCAATTGATCCACTTAGGTCCATTGACTAAAACATATGAGCCAACTTCAATCCAACCCAAATTGGATTGAACCAAGCTCACCAATTCCACCATGATTGTTGATCACCAAGATGATCACCGCAATCACTAATCAAACTAAGTCATTTTTGACTAAGTCAACCCTTAGCCCAAATGAACTAAAATTAGCTAAAAACTCATCCTACATCAAAATTGATTGAAATAATGAGTTGAATCAACCCAAAATTAATATTTAAATATGACTTAACCACTAATTGAGCCAAACCAAGCCTAATTGGTCACTTGATCCAAGTTGACCCAAATTGGCCTAAGAATCAAACCGAGTCAAATCATGATCTAACCTAAATTGATTGCAACCAATAGCTTAGGTTTATTCCAAATTGATTATTAAAATAATAAGCCCAATTTTAATTAAGTCAATTGGTTGGTCTTGACCCTAGCCCAAATTACGAAGGGTCTATTTGGCCTAAATCTAAATTAAATCCAAATTGATTCAAACCAAAGATCATTCATCTTTAATTAGCCAATTGAATCAACCTGAATCTGGCCAATTTGGATCAAATTAGTTAACTTGACCCAATATAACCCATATGACTCAAATTGAGCCAAATCGCTTGAAACCAATCCATGACCCATTGCGGCTGATCAAACTCAACCCAAAATAATTTGAGATTAGCCCAAAATCAATCCAACCCATTTAAATCCCTCATGGATCCTCCCCCACATAGGATTCCACCCAACCTCATTTAATTCTCCTCCATCACATGCACTTAACTCCTCCCCAATATTTGCATTGAATAGAGCTGATCATATGGCAGCAAGAGAGAATTTTGGAGTAAAAATTCAAAGTACTCAATCAATCCATCATCCATCCCAACCACCCCAAGCAAGATGACAATCAATTTGTAGCCAAAAAAGTTCAAAAAATAATGAATTTTTAGTCATTATAAAAGGAAGGGGAAATGAGGCTTCACCTCTCTTTGTCCCACCACTATTCAGCCCCCAAGAGCTCCCCAAAGTAAAAAGAAAGAAAACAAGGAACCCATCCCCCGCCTCTTTGAGCCATTTTTTAGCTCAAAAAATAAAAATAGAAGCATTTTCGGCAAGGCGACGGTGAACATTGGAGAAGATGACTTTCTAAAGGGAGGCAAAGATTAAAAATCATTCCAAAGCTTTCTCAAATACCTAAGAGTTCGCTCGGATCTTCACCTTCCCCAAGTGCTCCCCAAATAAAAAAGAATCCATCCTCCACCTCTTTGTGCCATTTTTGAGCTCAAAAAGCACAAATAGAAGCATTTTCGGCAAGGTGACGGTGAACATTGGAGAATATGACTTTCCAAAGGGAGGCAAAGGTTAAAAATCATTCCAAGGCTTTCTCACATACCTAGGAGTTTGCTCGGATCTGTACCGTCACAGAAAACCATCCCCGATGAGGCAAATTTTGCCAAACTTTAGCCAGTCTTAGGATTTCTCACATTTTGTGTTAATTTTCTAGTAATTTTAGCAATTTACCCTAGATAATCCCGTATTTTTACTTTATATCATCCCAATTAGAAAATAGAATTTTCTTTTTTTTGGTGTGAATTGATGCAAAAATGGGTCCATTTAGATAAGTTTTTATTATGAAATCTCATTTTCCCTTTTAAAAAAACTATTTTTACTATTCATCGCCTACAAGCGATGTCGATCATGGTTCACAAGATCGATTGTGTGGATCGCGTGATCAGCCTTCACGCTGATGCGACCGTCCCATCGCACGCTCGAGCGATCAAACACTCAAATCGTGCCGATCATGCGATCGGCCTCTAGATCACGGATTCGACAGATCTACCATCGATTGTCGAGCAACGCTCGTTTTCTAGATCGTTGATCAGTCTTCTTATCCAAATGGCTAACGTCAGCGTCACGCGGATTTTTCTGATTTAAAAAATTAATTTAAATCACTTGAAAATTCAAAAATTTATAAAAAATAAAATACTTAACCAAAAATTGAAAACAAAGGCTTGTTAGATTTTTGTTTCTAAAAGGAATCCAACAAACCCAAAATCCTCAAATTTTATTAAGTATTTTGAGCTTAATTGGAGTTTTAGTGAAAATTAAATTTCATTAATTAAACCAAAAATATATGTCAGATTAAGTTCTAGATTCAGAGAAATTAAATTTTGAAGTTCACATTGTCCATTTTAATAAAATAAATCAAATAAAAATTCAAAAATTTATAAAAATCTTCAAAGTGGCTTAAATCACTTCAATTGGCATCTAGGACTCTTAAAAAATAATGTGATTTTCTGAATCCTAATGAACCCCAAATAAACACTTAAGATTAAAGTTTAGTCAATTAAAGAGTTAATTAAAATATAATCTAAAATTAATTTAAATATCAAATCAAAATCAGAAATGAAATAGCATTTAAGCAATCATTAATCAAACCTCAAATCAGAAAAATATCACCCTTAGAGGAAATTAAATTAAATATGATTAAACCTATTTAAGTTAATAAAAATCAATTAAATGATTAAATCTTAAATCAAAATTAAAATTAAATAAATCTAATAAACTTTAAGATGGGTCAAACCAGTATAACTAAACTTACACTAAGCTTGGAATCTTAATCATATGAAACCCCTTAATGAGTATAAATAAATTGAAATTAATTAATCATTAAATAAACTAAAAAATCAAATTGATTAATAAACTAATTCAACATAATCATTTAATACTAATCAAATTAAACCAAATAAAGTTAAAGTAAACTTAATTAACATATGATTAAATCACATCCATTTGGAATAAGATAATTAATTAACATTAAATATTTCAACCTAATAACTAAATCAAACATGTTAATGAAATCAAACAAACATAATAAATGAATCAAATCAAATAAAACTCTAATCATAAATAATCAAACTTAATTGAAATGAAATAAACAATTAATTCACTTAATAACAATGATGGTAATAATAATAATCCTTTAATCAAATCAAACATAAGGAAAACACTTAACTAAATCAAATCAGTCACACGTGGGAAATTAATTCATTAATCTCTAATTAAACTAACCCTTAATTAATCTAATAATTTAAAATTTTAATTATCCTTAATCAAACTTAATTAATCAAACATCTAATTAATGCAAACTTAATGAATTAATCCATCATCTTAATTAATCAAATTAATTTAAATAAGTTACATTAAAGCTAACTCTAAAATTAAGCTTAAATCAAACCCCTAATTAAATTTAATAATTAATCACACCCTTCAAGTAAGCTAATTAAGTTAATCAAATTAATCATATTAAACCTAAGCTTAATCAAACATAATCAAAATGCAATTAAATACTAATGAAAACCTAAATTAAACCTAAATCATTATGTCATTAATTACCTCATTAAGAATTAAATAAATCTTTATTTAATTTAATAATTAACTCCTTAACTAATTACCCTTAAGCTAATCCTTTGAATAAACACCTAATTATTGCAAACTTAATAAATTAATCTACCGTCTTAATAAACCAAATTAACTTTATAAATCAGATTAAAATTAATTCGATCAAACCTTATTAATCTGCTAATTAGTTTGATCACATCTTAAATTAAAATTAAGGTCCAGTCAGATTAATCGTATTAACTTAAACTTAATCAAACGTAAATGCAATTAAATACCAATCAATTCTTAATTTAAACTTAAATCATTAAGTCATTAATTACATCATTAACCTAAATAAATATGAAATCAAATTTAAAAAAATTAAACAAATCTTATCTTGATTTTATAATTGATCACACCTTAAACAAGCTAATTAAGTTAATTAAATTAATCATATTAAACTTAAACTTAATCAAACATAAATATAATTAAATACTAATCAAAACCTAAATTAAACCTAAATTATTAAGTCATTAATTACACCATTAACCTAAACAAATATGAAATTAAATTGAAGATTAAACAAATCTTTATAATTAACATAAATACACTTCTTAATTAAACTAATCACATAATCACATTGAACCTAAGCAAACCCATAGACTAATAAAGCTAATCAAATCAAATTAAACCAAATTAAATTAAATTAAGAAAGACTCTCATCAATTTAATATGTAATCAAATCAAATCTCATTCAACCTACTTAAATAAGATAAACTAATTAACTATCCAATGTATGAAATCAAAATACAAACTAAACTTTGATAAACATGATAAATGGGTGAGATTAAAAATAAAACCCTAATTACAAAGAATCAAACTCAATTAAAATCAAAATAAAATCTCAATTAATCTAATCCGATCAAACTACAAATAAATGAGCCACAATCAAATGAAATAAGCATAAAATTAAGTCACATAATCATAATCAAAGAAAAAAATTAAATATTAATTTAAAAGGATATTGAATTATCAAGATTTAATTAAACCAAAATATCTAATCTAAAATTAATCAATCAAAAACACATAAACTTAAACAAACTTAAACTTCATTGGATATTAAGGATATTAATTATCAAGATGCAATTAAACTAAAACATCTAAATCCAAAATCAAGCAATCAAATACGTAAACAAACTCAAATTCTAAACTCTAAATCAAATCAAATCAAATCAAATGAATTACACAAATTTTGATACTTAAGATCTTAGTTAGATTCTTTAGTGTTAGGATGTAGAATAGGTGAGTTCACCAAATGGAATTCATTCTACTCTTCATTCTTAAAACCTAAACATCACTTTAACAAATAAAAGTGAAATAAAAAAAAAAAGTAAATCATTAAATCATTTAAATTGAACTCACCTAAAGGTAAAATTTTAAACAAATTCGAACTTCAGATTGAAACTTAACTAAAGAAGCCTAGTAAAGTCTTGCCACACAAGCCTAGTAAAGTCACCACTTCTAGTGCTAAGTTAAGGCGTTGTATATATGATGTTGTGTTTCATTTTGTGATGTAATGTTTTAAACTTGATGTTAGGGTGTATGTTTCCTAGATTGGATGTTAGGCCGTTATTAGCCTAATCATATTTTCTGCAGGGGGTTGTGCTTAAGGGGCCGCTATAATAAAAATATAAATGCATTTCTTGCGGGTTGCTTAGCCTCTAAAGCATAACCCATGTTAGGATAGGTGGGCATGGTTACCCGTGTGTGGGGTGCTAAGTCCAAATTATTCATATAACTTCTTGGGTTGTATGGTGTATTTAGCTAACATTTATTTTGCAAGTGTAGCTAGATTTACTTTTTCTATTTTTAGGATAATTTTGCATTAAGAATTAGGATTAGTATTATGGGGGATTAGGATGAGCAGTGTCCAGAAGGCTTAGTCCTTGGGGTTCCCTATGATGCTTTTGAAGCAAATCAAATCAAAAGGAAGAGAAGGAAGAAATGAAGAAAAGAATACCCCCATAGCATGTTTTTTTTTGTAATTCGAGTTATATAAAGGTATAGCTCGACTACCCATCTTTTTTTCTTTTTTGGGTGTACGGAAGAACCCGACCACACTGGCCTTTTATTCTCTTACAGTAGTCTATAAAATTAGTTGTGTTTAGATTGTGCACTAGAACAACATATTTTTCATAGTTTCTTTATGATTGATATTTGAATGTGTGGCCTGAAAGCGATAGGCTCTTAGAATGAAATTAATTTTTCTACCCCAATTAACAACTCATAACTAAATTTTGTTTTAAACAACTCATAACCTCACATAAAAGCCTAGAATTAAATCAAGATAATAAAATTTTTAGCAACCCCTTAGTTGGATGAATGAATGTATAATATCATGCATGTCATATTATTTCACTCTTGTTAAGAGGGGGCTTTCATCTTTGCCAAAGAATGAAGGCTTAACCTATGAGAGCCTTTGATGGAAGAACACCCCTTTCTCTCTTGATTTGGCCCATAATCAAGTTCTCATGCATTTAGGCATATAAAATCCCAAAGCATATGTCAAAATAAAGAGTTCAAAAGAATCAAATAAATTTGATAAAATTTGCATTAGATTAAGTCATGATTTCATACCACTCATGCTCTAGTCTCTTAGGGAGTGAGTTTAAGGACTTAGTCTCCTTTCTAAATAAACAATAGCCTATCCATCTTGTAAAGCATAAGACTTGCCTACATGGATTTAAAGCATAGGAGGAGTTAGGCAGCAACCACTTGGTGCGATAAATAACATGGGTGGTTTATTCTCTCTTGTGGAGGTACACTATACTCATTTTCACCTTTGATTTAGATCATGCTTTGGCCCTTGCCATTGATTTAGATCGTGCTTTGGCCCTTGCTAAAGCTCCCTAGCTTAGAATCTGAGGTAGCTATTTCCTTCATAAGCATAAATTCTCACCTCTTAAGCATTTCCATAATCTTATATTGTGGAATTATAAGCCCTAGCAATCTAATAAAATGTCAACTTAAATAATTAACTCTCTTCAATTTCAAAAATATAAAGCCCAATTATAGGTAGATTGGATTGCTCATTAGGCTTCCTAGTATCATAAGCATTCCCTACTCATCTCCTTTGGCTTCTAAAATAAGTCTTTCCTTTTGATCTATCCCATTTAATTTTTTAATATAGCCAATCCTTTGATAGTATTAGCTTTGAAATCTTTGGAGACTTTAATTCCTACTTTAATCAAGAGTATTCTTAAGAATTCCCATTCCTTAGGATGTAATTAACTATGGGGGTTTGCCTCCATAGAACAACTTAAAATAAATCTACTTTACTTTTCCATGTAAAGTAGGGAAAGATCTCTAATATATTGAAGACCCATCATGCCTTAGAAATCCTTATTAGGTGATTAGGTTCATTATAGGGTGGTGATTTCTATCTTTAATGTACATCATTCCTTAATAGTACTCACTTGATAAAATCCCAAGATCTACATGGTGTCTCACATCTTCAAAAATAAACACCACATCCAATTAATAATAATTTAAGCTACATTATTTCTCATTAAATATATTTTATTTATTTATATATCAATTCATTAATTTCATTAAGAATCTCTTATGTGTGATGTGGGTGCTTAATGAAACTTTTAACATAACAAAAATTACTAGTCTTTCTAATATTTTTTTGTTATTATTAATTTGGAAGCAATCAATGATTAAATAAAACCTTAAATGTAATTTGCTATTTTAGTTGAAATTTTTATTTATTTATTTTGGATTATAATAATTTCTAATATTTTTCAAACTAATTTCAAATTTAACATTGCAATTATATCAATTTCAAGAGGTATAATACTTAAAGTTTAGGGTTGTTACTAAAATTTATACAAACATCATATTTAATTACTACACATGTGAAAAAATAAATATTTAATTTTAAATTTAAAAAAATAAATAAAAATGCATAAATTTAAAAATTATTACAATTAAAAATAAAAAATAAAATAAAAGTACTCAAGACTTCACAAAAATAAATAAATAAATAAAAATAAAAACTATCGTAATAATCCTCCATTTCTTCTTCCTCTTCTTTTGGCTCTAGCTACAGGAAAAGGAACTTAGGTTGGGCCAACATTAAAGTTATCATTTTCATACATGTGAACGAGTGTTGAATTGAACTAAGCCATATAGGAAAACTATTGCTACTACCGACCCATATGATAATCAAATCATGTTCCAATTTTTATTGTTGTTGGCTACTTTCACTAACTTTTTTTTCTTAAATCAACTCATTTAAAATTTGGAGGATCGGAATATGGATTGAGGAGTGCATGAGCTTTCTCCTACTTCCATTTTTTATCATAATCCTATAATTTTTCTTTTTGTGAGGGAAGCACCTTGTATAAGGTCCTTTTCATCCGACTCCCCCATCACACCAGTCTTAAGACATAAAGCATAAATTAGAGAGGAATGACCAAAACCTACTATAGTATTACTTTTAATCATATTACAAGTTGAATTATAAATTATGTTTCTATATTTATAGTAAAATCTTTCTGAATTGCATAATTCAAAATGGATTTATCCTTAATTATCTTACTAATATTAATGGTGGGCAACAATTTGGAAGAAATGAAATAATGTTAAGCTTTAGTCTCGGTGGTCATGCCGATGGTAAGAAAATTAATAATGTTTTTCTCTCGCCATTTCCATTGAATATTAGCATTTCCTAGAGTGAGGAATCTAAGAATTCATCAAATTTTGGATGTCTATAATATTAGAAAATATGTTCATAATATGCATAATTTTGCAAGCTGTAATATGTATTAATGGTCATACTATCAAAACTTACTCATTTTACCCTCATGAAGATCTTATTGTCTTAATGTTTTTTCATGTTGGCAAAGAACTCTCGAACTAAAGGGACGACCCAAGCATTGTTGTTATAGGCGAAATGTTTCCAACCTCACTCATTGATAATTCATTCCATGCTCACACCTGGATTGTAGAATCACCTCTTTGGAATGAGATGTTTATGAATAAGAGCATGCTAGTATATCTCTTCTACCTTGACGCTAATAAAGCAATTGGAGTTGCTTGTGGCCACCCTCTTCTTGTTCTTGTTGATGTACTTGACCAACATTTTGCTTTTCTAGATTTAGAGAAATGCTAAGGAGGAATGGTGCAAGAAAATCTAAAGAGCGAGCTTTAGAATGGAAAATTTGGCTGCATATGGGTCCTATTGATAGACTGGATCGAGCACTGCATTGTTGCTTTGGCAGCACCTAGGCGTTAGCATCTTTATCTAAATTGCAGGTTATAATACATTGTGGTGCTCAGCATGCACCGCCTAAGCATTGGTTAACTAGTCAAGGAGGTTCTTATTCTTGTCAAAAAGGTTCATTTATGGTATTAATGGTATTAATTACGTAACTAATAATGTACAAAAATGTGTGTTAGGCATTGATGGAGTGCCTAAGCACTATGATATAACGTCACGGTACTTGTTAATCTTTTTTTCATTTTATGATAAATGCATCTATCCAAATATTGACCTTACTTTTAGTGAGGTTGATAACCCTCCTCTTAGACCTAGGATTTAATCAGGCATTGTGATTCTGTAACCTCAAGTGAGGTTAATAATCACGACAATATAAGTCAATTAGGATCTTCAACCTTAGATTAAGAGATTCTTAATTAGACATTTAAGATATTATAATTAGTGACTAAGTGCACAACCTCATCTAAAATAGAAATAAAAATAATAAATTAAAATGAAATATGAATTCAACTAAACCTCGATTAAGATAATTGTGTTTGATTAACTCAATTAACTCATTTGGGCTTAAAATCAACTAAATTCAATAAAATAATATAAAACCAAAACTAAATCAAATCAAACCAAACCAAAAGCACAGCATTAATACAGAAGTATAGATGTACCCAAAAATAAATCCATATGGGGTTCAAAGTGGTCAATCAGGTCATCTAACCTAGAGTTGACTCATGTGGGCACCATCAAGTCAAGATTCAAACTAATCAAAATTTGGTCAATCTAATTAATTATAAATGCTCAAATTCATTAAATTAACATGATAGAACATTAAACTAAATAAGTATGAAGCCAATGATCACTCAAATAGCCTAATCGGTTCTCCTAGTCTAAGTGAACCCCGACCCTATTGAACCTAGACTTAAAATAAATTAAAGTTAGTTTAAATTAAACATTCCAAAAATATTTTAAAATCATTTGTGAATACAATTTGACTCTTTCTTAAGCTTGATTTGGTATAATTGACCACCTGACTCGATTCAACCCAATAAGCCCAATTTAGGCCAAAATGAGCCTAAATCAAAATAAAATTTAAATTGATCAAAATCAATTGCTTCAAATCACTTAAAATACTTAATCAGGTATAATTAAATCTAAAACACACTTTAATTCAAATCATATCAATTGTTTAATTCAAACGAACTCAATCCATCTCTTTCAACTCAATTTGGGTCGAAATTTAAGTTAAAACCAACTTCAAATCCATCAAAATCAATTGCTCTAAATCATTCCAAATACTCAATCAAACATGATTATAACCCAATCTAAACCCAATTAAGCTTAATTGATGCATTGAACCAAACTTGGCTCACTTAAGTCAATTGGGTCAAGATATGTCCAAACCAACTTAATCCAACCTAAGTGGACTCAAACCACACCCAAAATCTGTCACACAAAGGCTAAGACTTCAGCCCATGTAGAGTAGTGGAGCTTCAAGTCAACAATGGAGGCCATGGGAAAGAAAAGATTCAATGGAAGATGCCAAAAATCAAGATCCACTTAAATAGAAGACATATCCCCACTTGGCTGACATCCAACATGATCTATAGTAGCTAAACTACTGAATTTGACTTCTCCAACCTCCTCCCGGCTGGCCATCACCTCTTCAATCACCATTAATGATGATTTTCAGCCACCATTAAAAAGAGGGGGAAAGAGAGCCTTTGCTCTCTTAGTTGGCTGAAAACTACTCCTAGAGCTCCTCTGATCAAAACCATACCATCTTCATCCTTTTCCATGCATAAAATAATGAATTTTGGCCAAATTCGGTGAGGTGATGGCCATTGATGGACAAGATAATCTGGAGGGTGTCAAGAGGGCATATTCATCCTAGAGCTTCATCTTGTGTTTATGAGCATATTCAAATCGAGAAATCCACCGGATATCGACTCCGTGAGGTAATTTCTTCAAAAACTTAGAAAATCATTAGGTTTCTTTGTTTGCAAGAATATTTGCTCAATTTAAAATTTCCATAGAAAATCATTGCATGTATCTTCTCTTTACCTCTCAATAAAGGACTTTAATGAGTTCGGAGAATCGCCTTGACGGATAATGAGCTTGATGCCGACACGCTCGATTCAGTGCTTGAAGGAGATGGCAAAGCAACCATATAATCCCTCTTAACAGGGATGGACAACTGTGATTAGAAGTTCTTAAAGGCATAATTTCCCTGTTGGATCAGCGGCTTTAACCTGGACTGTCCGATCTATGATCGAACAATCCAGATCTATCTAACCAAACTCACATTTTCTTGCTCAAATGTTGAGTCAAAATATGTGTGGTCCAATCAGGTCATGACCCACACAAACGGCGGCCTAGTCATTGTTGACTCAATGTTTACTGGGTTAAGTAAGAAATTAGGGTATTCTCTGAGTTAAAAATACTAAAAATCACTTAAAACTTCTAAAAATCATAACATTACAAACAAGGGCTCGTTGGATTTGTCTCTTCGAGAGGAATCCATTAAATCTAAAATCTTTAATTTTCATAAGGAATTTCAAGTTTAATTTAGGTTTGAATGAAAATTGAATTTCTCTAATTAATTCTAAAATAATAATTAAATTGATATGAGATTTTTAGGAAATGAAACTAAGGTCAAAGCACACTTGTCATAAAATTTTAGGTTTGAATGATAAGTGTACTAAATATTATTGAATTTCAAAATTCAAAGACCTATTTTTGAGAAATAATTAATTAAATTTCAAAAAAATCAGGAAAAATAATCAAAAGAGCTCAAACCATTATAAATGACTCAAGTGAATCTTATAAAAATGATAAAATTCTCTGAAGGCCATTAAACCTCAAAAAGACATAATTAGAGGATTTGTTAAATTAAATTAATTAATTAATTTACCTGAACTTTGAAAAAACATAATAAATCAACTAAAACTCTATTAATTTTAAATAAACATTATTTGGACTCCTTTTCTGAGAGAAATTAAAGAAAATTAAAAGCCCTAATTAGTTTCTAATATGTCGCATTTAAATTGAGTCTTATTAGAAATATTAAAATCTTAATTAACCCTAAACTACACCTCTTGTCATGATGAAACTTTAGGGATAAAATTGGAATAGAACCCTATGTACCATAAACATTTCAAGCCAAAATGATGAATGAATTAAAAGTTATCAAATTTTAAATTTCAAATGTCTAATTTTATCAATTTTAAAATCTAAAAAATCATAGAAATCATAAAAGTTGTTTAAATCACTTTAACTAATATCAAAGAACCTCAAAACTACTAATAATAATAATAATAATAATAATAATAATATAATTCTCCCAAGCTTGATAAGCCTAAAAAATAAATCACTTAAAATTGGGGCTTTAATAAATCATTAAAATCAATATTAATTGAATATTTTAAAACTAAACTAAAAATTGATAATAATAATAATAATAATACTAATAAATATCAAGCCAAAATAATAAATAAAATAACACTTAGATCACCATTAACCAAATCCTAAATTATATCAAACAACTATCAGATAATCTTCCATTTAAACTTAAACCTAGCATAGACTGGAACTTAATTAAATTAACAAATGAAGTTTAACTAAATGTGAATTAAATTTCACATTTAACTTTGACTGAATGAACCTAAATCATCAAATAATTAATTACATCATTAATTTGAATACATACAACCAAATTAAAAGCTTCAACAACTAATCAAACCCTAATTAAATTAATAAAAGACTATGATCAACTTATAATTAAACTTTGACAAATCCTACCATAGTCAAATAAATTAAACTCTTTAATCAAATTAATTAAACTCTTTAATCAAATTAATTAATTTTTTTAGTCAAATTAATTTAAACTCTTTCATCAAATTAATCAAACTCTTTAATCAAATCAAATCATTAAATCAAACTAATTATGTTAACCTAAAATTAAATTAATTTTAATTAAATTAGGATAATTAAATACTTAACTAAGTTAAACTCAATTTGACTAAACAAATATAAATAGAATGGACTAAGTTAGCCACTAAAAAAACTTTATTTCTCCAAACTAATTGAATAAGATAATCATGAACATTCTAATTATGTGGGTTATAACAAATTATAATTGTTAGGAACTAAACCCAAATTAAATTAATCATATGAAACAATTATGTAAGATTTAAATAATATTAAGACATATAATAATCTTTCATCGAATATTAACTAAGTTAATTATGTCACCAAGTTGTTTCAATTAAACACTGATCAATTATTAATTTGGCTATTCAAACTAATAACCAACTAAACATATCTTAACTAATCATTGAACCCTATTTGAATTAGTCATTTAAACTTATTTGAAAATTAATTAAACATTTAATTAATATAGATACTTAATTTGGTTAATCAAAATGACAAAAAGTCATAATGAAACTTTAATCATATCAATCATCTAAACTAAATCTTGAACAAATGAATGAAACAATCAAGTCAATAATGAATCATCCAATCAATTTTATTAACTATATTAACCTAGTTAAACCCTGATTAAGTATAAAACAACTTAAATTCAATAATATCAATTGACCATTAAAAATTAAATCGATCATAAATCAAACTCATCTTAATTAAACATTGAATATTAATCAAATCAAATCAAATGAAATTAAAACAAACTCTAGTCAAATCAATTAAATATAAATAACTAAAATAAATCTGATTCAATCTGCTTGAATAGGGTGAATTAATTAATCATAAAATATGTAAGTTTAATAATCAAATTAAACATGGACTTCTTATTAAGTATTAACCAAAATTTAATAAACATATTAGATGAATGAGGTTAAATGCAACTCTAATTATAAATAATCACACTTAACTGAAATGAAGGAAAATCTTTAAATCACTCAATCCAATTGAATCAATAAATAAATAAACTAAATCAGTTTAAAATATTTAAATCTAACAAATACTCAAATTAAATCCAGTAGGAATAATGAATAAAATAATCAATCTAAAATACATGAGATCAAACAACCACAACAAATTTATTAAACCTTAATCAAATAAAAGATAAAAGCTAAATATATAAGTCACTAAATCATATCAATTCCAAACAACATTAGAATAAATCAATCAACATAAAACACAAATAAATCAAAGTAATCGAATTAAATCAAATGGATCAAATTAAACCAAATAATCATCTAACTAAAATCAATATTCAAATCAAATAACTAAATTCAATAATTTAAATAATTAAGCTCTTAATTGGAATCGAATGAAAGATCACATTAGACTTTGACCAAGTTACAAGTTAATTAAATTGAAGTATCTTCATTAATCCAAACTGAGTTTAAATGAAACGATGAAATTAATATAATGCTTTTAGTCTAAAATTGTATATCTCTTTGGCTAGCTAACTTATACATCTTTCACTTCTTTAAATCTATTATTGTATAAATCACTTTTAATTTTTTGCATCATATATTGCTTTCTTAGATTCTCTACATATCACTTTATATCTTTCTCAATTCGTTGAGCTTTTTCACATAAATCAAGTTTTATAACAATGCTTCTTATTTATTATCTTTTCACATTTTAATCCCACCAACTATTTTATTAAAAGAATCTTTTCCTTTTGATTCTTCATTTTTAACTTTTAATCAAATTAATTTTTTTTCACATAACATTAATTAAAACATCTCAAATTCTAAGTTCAAACTCTTTAAAATATCATATTAATGTTCTAAGTTTCTCCATCTAATCTAACAATAATTATTTGTTTTCATCTTTTAATCTTTCATCTTAAAATTTAAATAACAATAGGTACTAAACTTTACTTGAATGACTAAATCTTATAATCTAAACGATCTATTTTTCTTATCAAAAAATAATCAATCTGTGTTTATTAGATCCATTTTTATAAGTAATAATATGCCCATCTCTTTTCTTAAATAAAGTATTAGCAACTACAAAATCATAGGCTAAAGAAAAATCTAATATAGCCCTACCATCATTAGTCACTCCAAATTCATAAACACCATGAATACTTTTAAAATCTTTCATTGAACATGTCCATTTAAATCTCCTAATAAATATTTTCTTCAAATATCTTAATAAATTAATTCATTCCAAAAAATTTTTTTTTGAGCTAATCAAACCTACTTGAGGAGCATAAACACTTTAACATTAATAATCTTAGTATCAATAATAATCTAAAGCTATAATTCTCCACATCATTAATATGACAATATTATCCTTCAAACTTTATCTATAATCAATCACCTACATCATTTCTAATGACTACAATACTAAAGTTTAAAATCTAAACTATCAATCTTCTTAGCCTTTAACCCATTTAGTCTTAAACAATATAAAATTTATCTTCTATGAACCATAATATCATTAATTCCATTAATTTATCTATAAGAGTACTCTATATTCCAAGTTCTAACCTAATTTAACAAACTTCTATCCGTCATAATGGGAATTTTATTTAACATTACACTCATTGATGCATTTAATAATTTTTCAATATTAAACATGCACTTTTAGGATTAAATCAACAATATTCTTTGATTCATGTCATGATTATTTTCATATATTGGCTATCAACAATATAAATCAACTTTTCACATCCAGACTTGGGACTCACAAAGGTAATGTTAAAGGGGAGCAACACGAGGACTTCCTAGGAGTTCACCCATCTTAGTACTATTCTCGCCCAAGCATGCTTAATTGTGGAGTTCAATATTTAGTAATCTGGTGAGAATAAAAAAAAATAATCAAACTAAAATCTAATAAATCAAAAATCAAGCAATCAAAATAAATGAAGTTAAGCAAACACAAATTTTGAGATCTAAACAAAATCAAACAAACATTAATCAAATCAAATCAATTCAATTAAATCATTCAAATAAATTTAAATAAATTAATTAAGATTCATGGTTCTTAGACTTAATAATTTTCACTCAAAAAATTTCCTTACTAATGAGGATATTGAATGGAATAGGTTCTGCCCAAAGTGGAATCTATTTTATTCTCCATTCTTTAAAATTCAAATTCAACTTTAATAATAAAATATAACTTAAAATGGGATTAAATCATAAATCAACTAAACCATTTAAAGTGATATCACTAATGGTAAATTAAACAAATTTTGAAATAAAATCAAAACCTAAACTTAAGAAAGCCTAGTACAGTAATGCCACACAAGCCCCTTCTCTCACACACTAGAATGTTAAGCCATCGATTCTAGACTTAGATTATGTCGATGTGTTATTATGGTATATTGATTTCCTTATTTTGTGATGTAATATTTTAGATTGGATGTTAGGATTATTTATACATTAGTTTGGATGGTAATGTTATTTGTTAGACTAATGATGCTTTTGGAAGGAATTGTGCTTAAAGGACTGTTATAATAATAAAATTATTTGTATGTGTTGTTTAAAGTCATTAAGTGTAATCGAGTTAAATTGGTGGAGTTGGTGACCCAAGGCAAGGTGTTAAGCCTAAATGTGTGAGACAAAACTGCTTGGCTTGAATGTGTGTTATATTAACCCCTATTATGCAAGTGTATTTAGATTTTTATTTTTATAAAAAAATGTAATTTTTGCAATAGGATTAGGATTAGAGCTATGAGGTTTAAGATGAGCAGTGGGTAGAAGGCTTAAACTTTAGAGGCTTTATGATGTCTAGAGTGTTCAATCCTTGAAGTGAAGATGAAGACTAAGATTGAAGACCCCCATAGCTTTATTTTTATTATAAATTATAATCTACAAGATAACAAGAGCTCGATTCCAAATTTTTTCTTTTTCAATACCCTACCAACCGGCCTTTATTCTAAACGTGATCAATGTTTGATAGTTGTGTTTATATTGATTATGCAATAGAAATGACATAATTTTTATAGGTTTCTTAAAGTGTGATTATTTGTTATGTGGTCTGGATATGGTAGGCTCTTTAGAGAAAATTAAAATTTATGCCCCAATTTTATAACTCTAATTAAAAATTTATGCAACTCACAACTTCATCTTAAAGCTAAGGAAGTTAATGAATAGAATAAATGATTTAGTAACCCCATAATTGTATGGTTGTATATTATAACAGTATGCATATTTATTATTTCACTCTTGCAAATAGGGGATCTCCACTTTTGAATGATAGCGAATAGGCTTGACTTGTGAAGTAGTCCCTTATAGTGGTCTTTCTCTTTGATTTAGCCCATAACCATTTTTCATCATGCATATAGGCATAAACTCTCCCAAACCTGAGTCCAAAATGATGAGTTAAAATGAAATAAAATATGTAAATTTTATTGCATCAGTTTAGGTCATAATTTGCACACCCATCATGATCTAGTCTCTTAGACAGTAAGCTTAGGACTCTAAATTCTTTCTAAATTAATAACAATATAACCAACTTGCACTTACATAAGACCAGACCACATGGTTTTGAATCGTAGGAGGAGTTAGTTGGCAGCCACTCTGGGTGATTGTATGTCCAGAAGAGTCTAGATTGGTTCATTCTCTCTAGTGAAAATGAACCAACTTATCTCATCTTTTTCTAGCAGATTTAGATCGAACTCTTAGCTATGCAAGAGTACTTTAGATATAGCTTTAGTGGTGGCTTTTTTTTTTTGCTATGGGTGTAAATCCTCACTACTTGGTGTTATCATAATCTTATGTTATTGGAATATAAGCCTTAATTTTCTAATAAAATATCAACTTAAATAATTATAATTCTCTATTTCAAAAATATAAAGCCTAATAATAGGATAATTAGAATGTTTATTGGATTTCTCATTATATAAATGCATTTCTATCTTACTCCTGATTAGATTCTATTAAGAACTACTCCTAATTGAGTCTTCTCCCTTGATTTCCAAAATTACTAAACCTTTGATACCAAGCTTTGAAACCTAAGGAGATGTTAGCCAGTCACTTTAATTAAAAGTATTCTTAGAATATTCACACCTCGTAAGATGTAATTAACTATAGAGGCTTGCCTCTATAGGGAACTTAAGAACTCATCTTAAAATAAACTATGCTTTACTCCATCCATGTGAAGTAGGAAAAAAAATCCTTGGTATATAAAAGACCCATCAACCTTAGGAGTCTTTATTAAGTAATCAAATCCATAATGGAGTAATATATTTATCTTTCAAGATAATATATTTATCCCTCAATGAAATATTTGATTGTCTAAATAAGTAAAGATTAAGGTGGTTAAAATAAAATTCAACCAAGCCAATCTTTTTGACATTTTAACTTTAGCATCGTGACGGACTTTACAAAGACCTAATCATTAGTCAACCAGTGAACTCATTTTTCTTTTAAATACTAAACACACTATTAATAGAAATTTAACATATATATATATATATATATATATATATATATATATATATATATATATATATATATATATATATATATATAGTTGCCTCCCAACAAGTTCTTAGTTTAAAGTTCTCAGCCTGACGTAGGTTTTCTAAATTTAAAATTTAAATGAACCATTCTAATAAGTATTTTATGTCAACAAGCACCCAATCCAATGCTTTTCTAATGATCCTCAAGATTTTCATCTACTTATTTCTTTAAGATCATCCATTTTTTTAAATTAGAGTCAATAAAGATGATTATTCACTTAAGTAGGTGTACTTTAAATTACTAGGTAATAATTTTAACTCTAAATTTAATGCCTTTGGGATAGATGACTTAAGAATACTAACAACACATCTAAGAGCACATATTTTTCTTTAAATTTGGGGTTGATCTAAGAAATAGATCATCATCATTCTCTTGCTCATCCTCTATTACAATTTATTCTAATGAATTTTCATTTACTGATATCTCCAAATCCTCAATTACACTTTCTTCTTTAAGCTTAGGGAATTTATTGTCCAAATATTTTTGGATTCTTTGATGGAAAGGTGGAGGTGGTCTCTCTCCCATTTTCCTAAAGCCTTTCTTGATGCTTCCTTTTTCTCATTAATTTTATTTTCCTTTATCTTCTCCTCAATAACATCTTCTAAACATTGAATTTCAACTTCAAGTTTATCCTTATCAATCTTTACCTCTTCTAGGTCTTTTTAACTTCTAAATTTTATCACATTATCTTGCCCTTTATCTATTTTCTTAGGATTAATTTATGCATCATAAGATAGACTATCCTGAGATCTATTTGCAAGATTATTAGCCAATTGTTTTAGTTGCATTTTTAATTTTTTAATAGATGTAGTTTGACTTTATAATTTGATTTACATTTGCAATAATGCATCTTCAAGTTCATTTTGAGTATGATACTCTAATGGAATTATAGGTGTATAATTTTGATCATTATTAAAATACATATTACCCTATTTTTTTATATTTTCAATTTTATTAAAGTTTGAATTATTATTGTTTCGTGAGAAATTAGGATAATTCATCCAACTTAGATTATATGTGTTTGAGAATGGACCATTGAATTTATTAGCTAAATAATTAAACATTTCTACACTTAAATCACTAATCTTTTTTTTTTTTATAATTTTTCTACAAAGTTGTTTGATTTTTAAGTTTAATGGCAATAATTATATAGTTTTGTCTCTAAGCATGCAAAGTTTAGAAATGACAATAGTAAAAATACACTAAACAAGTACAATGATATTTCACGCTTAACACAACACAAATGCTTGTAACAAAAAAGTTCAATTAAAAATAGTTCAGCAAGAGTAAGATCAACAAAATACAAATTACTATTTTACATTCATTCATATGCAATGATGCCAAAAACTTAATCATTACTTTCTACCCATATACACAAGTGCATGTGTCAAATCAAGTAATAAAGAATGAGGAGAGTAACATTCTCACGAGAACTAGAGCAAAATGTGTTTTTAATTTATATTAATTTAATTACTACTCTTTTTAAAACCTAATCTTTACCCAACTAAATGTAAGTACTTAATTTAAAATAAAAATCTACTATTTTGTAAAAGATTAAAAAAAGAATATTTTCTTATATTTTTAAATTTTTATAAAAAAATATAAGTGTTTTTCTAAATGCTAAAAGAGTACTCTGAATTTATTGAGTCTTATAGACTTTGTATTATATTAAACTATATAGTAGATTAATTTAAATCTTGTAATGTCAATAAAGAGCAAAAGTGTAATACTCTCTATCTCTAGATAAGTATAACCAAATCGATCTCTTTACCTAGTTTTCTCCTAGTGCCAAGTAAATTTTGATTGGTTGCTTTACCTATATTTTTCTTTAAATGATTATAAATCCTAAAATAATCATATATTTAATGGCTATTTAGCTACCTCAAACTATCTAGCATTTTAATGATTATTTAGTATATTTATTTATCTCTTTTCTACTTATTCTTCTAGGATTTCATCGATATGTCTAGATCACACTTATTTTTAACTTTTAATTGACTATATTACAAATAAATGAAGCCTGGAAAGAACAAAGTATATTTTCATTAAAAGCACAAATATTTTTTTAATATTAATCCACAAATAAAGTTTAATATAACACCGTCATCTAAAAACACGGACAAATTCAAAGTTATTATACTTAGTTTAGCAGTTTAGAAAGTTAAACACAAATATAATACATAAATGTGTGTAAGAAATATTAGAACATACAAGAAAAAGGAAAGAGTACACTAGTAAATTATCTCTCTTATTATATATTATTCTCTTTGATCTCCTAATTATTATCTCATTCACACACTCCATACACACACACATAGCATACAACACTTGGAGTGTTACTCTCCAAATGCTATAACGACACTCTCACATACTCATCCTCTTGTAAAGAATTTTTTTAAAAAAAAAGATCTATTTCTCTTAGAAATGTACCCTATATATAGCCTAAAATGCTTTTGGTCAGTTGTCTAGATGCTTCTATCATAATGTGGTGCTTTAGTTTGGAGTCGTAGGGACACCACACAGATCTTAGAGTGTACTTATTAAAGTGATCGGGTATGACATTAAGGTATGATGTACCATCCCGAAAGATGAAAACATCACCCTACAATGGACCTAATCACCCAATAAGGACCCCTAAGGCATATGGGTCTTATATATACTGGACAACTTCCCTACTTTATATGGAGAAGTAAAGGGATTATTTTATGTTAGGTTCTTTAGATCTTTATGGAAGCAAGCTTCCATAATTAATTACATCTTAAGAAATAGAATTTCTTAAGAAAACTCTCAATTAAAGTAGTCAATAAGTATCTCCAAAGATTTCAACACTATATTATCAAAGAATTAGGTATTTATAAAAATCAAATGGGAGAGTTCAAATAGGAATACTTATTTATGAATTCCAAAGGTGGATAAGTATGGAGCACCCATGATACTAGAAACCTAGCGAGTACTCCAGTCTACCCTATAGTGAGGCTTTACATATTTGAAAGAGAGAATTTAATTTTCATTTAAGTTGGAATCTTATTAGAATGTTGCTTATAGTCCATCAACACAAGATTATAGAAATACCTAAGAGGTGAGACTCATAGCCTAAAAGAAATAAGTAGCCTCAAAACTTAAATCTAAGATGATTTAGCATAAGCTAAAAGTATGACCTAAATCTAATCAGAAAAATGGGACATAATGGTTTACCTCCACAAGAGAGGATAAACACATCCAACTCTTCTGAGCTTATAACCGCCTAGAGTGGCCACCAGCTAACACCTCCTATGCTTTAAAACTATGTAGGCCAGACTTATGTAAATGCGATATAGCTAGGCTATTATTTAATTAGGAAGGAAGCTAGAATCCTAAACTCACTCTCTAAGAAACTAGATCATGACTGATATGAAAACATGACTTAGATTAATGCAAAAATTTACAATCTTTTACATCATTTTGGCACATTCATTTTGGACTAAGGCTTGGATAATTATGCCTACATGCATGATGAAATAGAGTTATGGGATAAATTAGTGGAAGGAGGTGTTCTCCAATACAAGGGATCACCTTTAAAGGTTGAGTGCATCCCCTATCATGCAAGAATGGAGACCCTCCTTATTCAAGAGTGAATCAATATGATATGTATGATGTGATAACATACAACATCTAACTAAAGGGTTACTAAATCTTTTCTTTGTCTTGATAATGAACATAGGCTTTAAAATGAGATTGTGAGTTGTATTAAAATGTAGTTATGAGTTATTTAGTGAGGGTAGAAAATTTAATTTTTATTCTAAAGAACCTACCGCATCTAGGCCACACATCAAATCATCACACTTTAAGAAATTCTATAAAAATCATGTCATTTCTACTACACAAACTAAACACAACAATCAAACATTTACATTTTTGTAAAAGAATAAGAGATGATGTATCGTCGTACACCCCAAAAAAGAAAGAAATTGAGTAGCCAAGTTCTACCTTTATACAACTCGGATTACAAAAGAATATTATAATTATAATTAATGCTATGGGGGTCTTCATTCTTTGCTTCTTTCTTTCTTCTTGGATTAGTTTTCTCCAGGCTTCATAGGGCCTCCCAAGTCTTTGCCTTCTAGTCATTGCTCATTCTAAAGCCCATAGCACTAATCCTAATTCCAATTACAAAAATTACATATTTATGGAAAATAAAATCTTTCAAATACACGCAAAAATAGATGTTAGCAACAAATACAGCAATGTAAATATTATATTTCATATTTAGTTACACGCTGCCTAACTAACCAAGATGCTAACTAGAACACATAAGCAACTTTTTTATTTACATTTATTATTATAAACAAAATAGCCTTTAGCATAAGCTAACCAAACAACTATAAATAATCCTACATCAGATATTAACAATCAAATCACGCAAAAAATATCTAATCATTACAAAAAATTACATATATGAAAATAAAAATCTAACTACAGAAATAGATGTTAGCTAAACAAGCACACAAGCTAAGTAATTATATTTATATATTTAGACTTAACATGACATGGGTAAAAGCCCAAATATTTAAATTACTCTTTAGGTCTCACTTCAAAGAAAGGATTATTTTTAATTTTAATTTTTTTTGTTTCACTTTAGCATAATGCTGCATAAAATATCAGGACTATTAACGACCAACATCCTCCACGATAAATAATTTATCTAGTCTAAAATATGTTGTCACATAACACCACAAATGTTTTATTAATTTTAATTTATTAAACCTAAGTTTGGGTTAATCTTAAAGAACCCTATCCAAACATGAAATGCATCTTAGGATTAATAAAATAGAATCACTATCATATGAAGAACATCCCATTATTCATTTTCATCATCAATAACATACACATCTCTTTATTTTTGCTACTCATGATATTTGGATTAATACACATATCTATACATGCAATATATTTTTATATTTTTGCACACTTAATGATTCTTAATGCATGCATTTTGGTAGAAAAGAAAGATTACATCCCTTAGTTAAGCATTGATACACATGTATTAGAGATTTAAGCAAGTACGTGTCATTGTTAAACTAGGGAAGTGAGATAATCTAAGACCTCCATGAGTCTACTTAAAGCCTAATATTCCTAGAATGTCTAGATTATATACTTGCTAACTTAAATACATGTAAACATATACACATGCATAAGAATAAAAATCATGCAAAGATTATATAATAGCAAATCATTTATTCATGCAAAGCAAAGTCTATCCCAAATTCTAGCACATACATACACATGAAATGAAATTAAGGAAGTACGTGTTATTGTTAAACCAAGAAAGTGAGATTATCTAAGACCTCCTTGGGGTTACTTAAAGCCTCTTGTTCCTGGGATGTCTAGACTATATACTTGTTAACTCCAAACATATGTAAACATACACATGAATCATGAAGATAGAATAATCCTTTAACATATTTAAGTTATAAGTAAATGTAAATTTTATTGCATATTTATAGCCAACATTAACTTAGAATTTCATCATTAGCTTATAACTTTAAAAATAATTTGGGATTTATTGGTGATAGTAACCACACCATATCATAATATTTATACAACTCATGCAACTTAGATATAACCATATTCTTTTTATTTTTTTTGAAAACATGAATATATGACACAAATGACATGCAAATTTATAATGATTGAAAAGGAATAACTAAACATTGCCACATAATACATTCAATTACATTAATTCTAAGGACAATCAAGTTAAATAAAACTCTTTAAGAGTAACCAAAGTTTTTATAAAATTTAATTTTTGGTGTTTAAATTATTAAAACTTAAAGAGGAGAAAAGACACTTAGTGTTAGGCCCATCCCACATTGGTGACTTAATATATTTAAGGAAAGTAATTAAGTAGGTTTTATGAATTGATTAGATTCAAGTCATTAAGCAATTAATTTAATTACTCTTCTCTAAGCTTCTTTAATTTAATTAACTACTTAATCATGAGCCTCCAATGATATGCTTATGAGAAATTAAAATTTTGCAATGCACCTGAAAATAACTAATACAATTAGGCTGATGTTTAAGAGTTAATTAGATTAATGAAGGAAAGAATCTAAGTTAAGTACTCATATGATTTTCTCACACCAATTGGTCAACCATAAATTCCTTAATGTCTTTATATTATAAAACACATAAAGGGGAAACCCATAAATTATATTTGAATTATCTAAACCAATCATTAGTTTAATTTTATTTTTATGATATTAGTAACTTCCAAATTAATCCCTAATTATTACATGTGTTAATTAAGCCTCCAATGAAAATGCATTTAGAAAAATAATTAGGAAAGAGGTCATAATTATTTCCTTCATCATTCCTATTGTCTATAGTGATTAATCATCATTAATTATTTAATTTCCATAATTTACCTATTTTAATAAATACTAAATTGATTAATGAGGGTAATTAGGATCAAAATTTCAAATTCTTTAAGTTACATGGCCAATAATTTTAAAAAAAATTGGGAGGCAGAGGTAATCTCATAAAATCATTCCACCAAATTTAGAACTAATTAGGCAAGTAATTAAGAATTAATTAAAGTAATTAATCTAACATTCAAATCTTAATTAAACATTATTCATTGGACAAAAATTAGGAATTTTATTTTAGTTGAATTCTCCTCTATCTAACCTTTCCAAAATGGGTTTATTTGTATTTTTTAGATTTTCTATAATTAGTTATAATTTTTTAGAAGTTCTAGCCATTTAATTATATTTTAAATGCCTAATTAACCATTAAATCGTCGATTCCAAGCATACACTGATGCAATAGTGTTTTCCATGTGACACCGCGGTATTGGCTATTTAAAACATCCAATTCGATAACTAACTCAGTGGTGGCGGATGCAGTTTCGTCTTGGCCGTCTGATCTCAAATCGGATGGCCTAGATTAACCCTATGGTTTTGAAAGGATTAAATCAAAAATTCTAGTGCAATTATCATGATCATTTGTTCTAATCAACAGAACAGATGGTTGATGATTCATCATCTCCTGAGCACTGGAAGATGAATGTCGTCCGCCTTCCACCATTCAATCTGTGCTCACTATAGCTCATTCGATGGCAAAATTAGCTCCAAAAGGATTAGAGAGAAAATCTAAAGGGCTTCTATGGTGGAAATCACATAAAATCACATTTCACTTCAAAAAAGACCAACACCTAGGGGGAAAACTATGATTGCCAGATTTTACCTTGCCGAAGCTAAAGATCGAAGGTCCACTGGCAGAGATAGCTTCATCTTAAAGAGACAAAACCTTGTTGAGAAGATCATAAGATGCCTCATCGTCGATCACTCTGTGAGCCAAACACCAAACCAAAACTCGCCATAGTTGGTTTAGGACACCTTTTGGTGATCGAATCATTCGTGAAGCAATTCATTTTGATCGTCGAAGTGAGGTGAAGGTGTGGGAAGAGTTAAATTGGGTTAGATATAGTTTTAAGAGGTTTGGAGGGATGGGGCTCTAGACTTTGCTCGGGGAGTTGGTATCGCCAACGGTGGAATGCATGAGGAGCTCGTGGGAAGGTCTCAAACTATGCAGAATGCTCTGAAGAAGGTGTTATTATGAAGTTTGAATCCTCAGGGAGGAGTATATCCTCCTCCCCATATAAACTAAGGGCTGAGATTAGTTTAGTCTTTGGCAGGCCCAACTGGAGTAGGTGGTTGGAGGTGGCAGGGGGCTACTGAGGTGGCTGAGGGTGAGAGGAGTGGAATAGGCTGGCATGGGGTGTACAAGCTTCATTAGTTGAACCAATGGGGTTCCATGGGTGTATTCACCCTCTCATGGCCAAAGGTTGAACCCAACAGCCTTGGGTTCAGTTGGGTTAGTAGTCCACTTATCCAAGAAGAGCTAAAGGTTACTGCCAATGGGTAGGGGTGGAGAACCCATCCATATGGTGATTTTATCCCATTTGGGTTGCTTGGTTCAATGGATTTCACCCAAACCAGGTTCATAATGGGTTAGTCCACTTGGGCAAGCCCATGGTGACCCAAGGATGAGTCATGCCAAGTTTGGTTTAGTTTAGACTTAGTTTGATTGGGTTTAGCTCAATTTGACCCATATGGGTCAATTTGGGTTCAATTGGGTTAAGTTGATCGATTGGTCAAATTAGGTCAAACCAATTATTTGGGTGAGTTCAATTAGTCATTTGGAATGCATTGGTGTAATTGGTTTGATTCAAATTGGGCTGGATTTGAATTTGGCTCATATGACTCAATTTGAGTTAAATGGGTCATGTTGACCAATTTGACCAAACTGACCAAATTGGCTTGGGTATGAGTTAGGTTTAGGTTCAAATGATCATTTGGGAATGATTATAAGTGTTTGTTTGAATTAATTTGGATTATGGAATGATTTGGTTCAATTTGACCCTTTAGGTCAAATTGGGTAAGTGGGCTAATTGGGTTAGGTTGACCAAATTGTTTAATTGATAATTTTAAGATGCTCAATGGTCAATTTATGATTGATTAAAGGTATTGGTTGCAATCAATTTGGTTGATCGTTTAGGCCAAATTGGGTTAACTTGGGTTAAGTAATCAAATTAGTTTGATTTGACCCAATTGATTGCAAATGGGCAATCAAGGATAATCAACAACAATCATTATGGAAGGGATTGGATGAATTGATTCAATCCAATTTGAGTTGGATTGAAATTTTAATCAAATTAGTCATTTTGGTCACATTGGGTCAAATGGACCAATTGGGTCGATTGGATTGAATTGGTGTCAATTAGGTGTTGAGTGGGGTTCAATAATGGATTTAGAGTTGATAAGTGGCTTTGATTGTAATTGATTTGGGCTTGATTGGGTTTTGGCTCATTTGAACCCTTTAGGTCAAATGAGCTAACTTAGGTTGATCAAATTCATTTGATTCAATTAGTTTGATTGCAAGTGTTGGAGAGGTTTGAAATGATCCATTGAATGGTCAAAGTGATTGAGAAAATCAAATTAGATTTAGTTTACTTGAATGGGTTTGGGTTGGGTTCATAGAATCACAGCGAGTTAACTTAGGTTAATGTCTAAATCAATTTGGCTTGGAGCTTGGATAGAAAATAAATTCAAGTGAGGTTAATTGAATAGGCTTGACATTGGTTGTGTTTCATTTATATGAGTTTAGGTTTGGATGAGTGAACTGGCATGGGTCTTGGTTTAGGCCATAGGATAGCTAGAACCTATTTGTCTTAAGGTGTATCCTGGGCTTAGGGTATACATCTTAAGTCTCTAGGCTTGTGTTTAGTATTCTCTTAGTCACTAGAAGTGTCTCATCACTAAGAGATCCAAGTGCCTAGAAGGGTCCTAAGTCTAGGGTGAGGAAGATTAATCCTCACTCAAAAAGTGAGGTCAACATATAACTACCTCAAAAATTGCTCAAAACTATGTTGAATTGTCATAGATCTATTTTATCGGGTCATAACGATGCACGTTATTGATGTAGAGTTGTGGTGTTGGGAGTGGTGTTGTTGATTTGACATTCTGAGGCTATATTTTTTTACTTCTGCCTTATAATGTTTCTCTGGTATAGTGTTGCAGCGTTGCTTATGCAACGCCTAGGTGTTGAGATTGTTGTAAATTTGTCCCAAAATAAGTCTGATATGACACCGCGATATTTTTTATATATAGCGCCTAGGAACTGGCCTTACTATAAATTTGCCCCAATTTAGGTCAATTATAGTGCTATGGAACTACTTTTGTAGAACCTATATGCTGGGCATAAATTTCTTCTTTTTCTATTTTTTTGATCATTTTTCTATTACAACACAAAAAATACTTAAAATAAACACATTTTAGTATGATAAAGGCATTAAAATCATAAGAAATTTTCACAATTTAAACATTTATCATATATCCTTAAACATTAACATCACCCAATTTGGCCATTACAAACTTTAACCATAAAATTGGAAGGAATTGTCTTTAGCCAACCAAAGGAGGGGTCTTGCTAAATTAGCAAAGACCTCAACAACAACAACAACAACAAGCCTTAATCCCACTAGGTGGTGTCGGCTACATGAATCCTTCTTCTCCATTATGTCATATTATGTGTCAAATTCTCATTTAAATCAAGTATACTAAGATCATTTTTTATACATCTTAACCAAGTCTTTTTAGGTCAACCTCTACCTTTCTTAACATAAGGCAAATTTAATGCATCTACTCTCCTAATCGGGTCATCAAACGGCCGATGCTTTATGTGGCCAAACCATCTAAGGCGACTCTCCCTAATCTTATCTACCACTAGAGCTAGTCCAACTTTTTCCCGAATATACTCATTTTGCATTCTTAATGATTTTCACTTGGACTTTTGACTAAATTAGCCTAAATTAACATAATTACCCATATAAGACCATATCTTCAATTTCAATCACAATATTTAATGATATTTCCTTAATTAAAAAAAAGCATAAAAGATAAATGATAGGTGCTTTGACACCAAATAGTCTTTGTACAAACTAATTGGTTACTTAGTTCTGTTGACCTTACTTAACCATTTCTTGCCAAGTTAAGCTAGATAAGTATCTTGATCATTCTAAGGCTTATTATTTAATGTATATTGCTTGAAAAGAAAGTGATAGGCTTTAAGCTAATAAAATATGCCAATTGGTCATACAAGGATATAATCTTGATTGGATAACTTTGTTATTAGATGAATTATGCTAGTATTGGCTAGCTAACTATGATTTAGGTTAAGCTCTAGCTCTAATGGGATCTAGTTTAACATAAGATGCTAACTATTATATGTATATGCATCAATATGATAAAGATCAGTTAAGGCCATCAATTATAAAATGAAATTATAGTGTTTAAGCAAAGTATAAATACTAAAGGATTCTAAATAAATGACTCAAAGGTCAAAAATATCTAGAGTGAAAGGTAATATTGAATGGCATATCATCTATTCAAGAGGAAAGAAATAGGATTGAGTATCGATGTATGCTCCAATCCTAATGATATTAATTCATAATGACTCATTGAACTATAAGATAACTTAAATGGTTGAGAACTAACTAATAGTGGTATTAGTCAGTTCCATCTAAACTTGATTTGAATAGTGATCAAATTCATTAAATAAGTTTATTAGAGTTGTAAGAAGACAACGATATAGGAATTGGTTGGATTACACTGTACATGATCAACCCATGAAAATTCTTCTGTCAAGTAAGCATAAGACATCAAAAGCTCGCCAAGTGCGAAGAAAACTTAACAGGTTATCGATGTTAAGTCACCTGAAGGAAAATGGTCATGCTATGATGCCAAATGCATTTATCTATTCAGTAAGTTTAGAAATTAATCCATCTCTAGTGTGCTATGTATGTTGATTTAGTTAATGTGTTTCCTTAATAGGTTGACCTACCTGAATGAGGCGCTCATTCTATGTGCACATGAGGTGTTGTTGATGAAATTGATTGATATAATAAATATGATGAGAAGATGATGTTGAGATCAAATCAATCATAATGTTAGAGCCATAGTGTAAGTATGTGCATAAGATAGATGCTCACTTTATAATGCAAATGTGTGCACAAGGGCATTGTGGCATATATGTGTTCTACTATTCTTGCCTTAAATAATACTTGATGTTTGGCATGAAATGTTATCTCTTGTACATTCAAGGACAATGTTTAAGTAATAGGCCCTACTTGATCAAGTGGGCCCCACTAATTGATCACTTATCAAGATAGGTTTCTTTAAAGTTAATGGTGTGAAATTTATTCCAAATTATTTAGTTATTTAGATTTCAAATTATTTTTAAATTTTTTCTTAATTTTTAAAAATTTAAAAGTATTAATTATTTTATCATAATTTTATTTTTATTTTATTATATTTATTAAAAATAATAAAAAATTTATAATACTTTTGAAATTATTTGAAATATTTTAGAAAATTTTAAAATATTTTTTATAAATATATATTATTTTCTTTAAACATTAAATTAGGGATTTCTACGTGACATTGCTCTTATATATCACATTAGTTGAAAAAATTATAACAATTTCATAATAAATATAGGTTGGAATTTCTAGATTTTTTTAAAAAAATTTCATAATTTTGTATAATTATTAATTATTAAATTATAAATTTTCGTTTAAAAATTAATTTACTATTCCAATTAATTGAAAACAATACAATTTATATACCATGCCTAAATTATTTTATAATAAATATAGGTTGAAATTTTTAGCATTTTTAAATTTTCATAATTTTTTATAATTATTAATTATTTATTATAATTATTAATAATTTACTATAATTATTAAATTATAAATTCCCATCTAAAAATTAATTTCACTGTTCTAATTAATTGAAATAAAAATACAATTTATATACCATGCTTAAATTAATTTTTTGAACATTCATTAAATTTGTAATAATTTTTTGATTAGATTTATATTTTTCTTAGTTTTGAATTGTTAATTACTTCGGAAATTTCATATCTCTTTTATTTGAGTAAAAAAATTATGAAATTTCTAAAATAAGCTTAAATTAATGTTTTAAATATTCAATAAGTTTTTAATGATTATCTTAAAAGTATTTTTTTTTATATTTCTGAATTGTGATTTTTTTTTTTTTTGAAATTTTATAACTTTTAACTTCCATTTTGAAAATTATGAAATTTTCACATGAGTTTAGATCAATGTTTTCAACATTTCTTAAAATTTTCATAATTCCAATTTTTTTTAAATAGTGATTAATTGCATTAGAAAATACATAACTTCGTCATTTTTTAGAAAATTATGAAAATCTTATGATGGACATAGATTGATGTTCTAGGCATTCCTCGAATTTTTTATAATTTTCTTAAATTATTTTTTTTTTTTTTAAAATTTTGAATAGAGATCTATTAATTTAGAAAATTTAGCAAATTTTCATTTTAGTTCAATTTGATTCCAAATTTTTATTGTTTATTGTAGGTTCCTAATATTCATAAGTATTATCTCCTAAAGTTTTGTAATTTTAAAAGATCAATTAGTGAAGAGAGAGTATTTTAATTTATTGAATTATAATTTAATAGGTTAATTAAGGTATAATTTTTTTTAAACTCTACATGATGGAGTGTCTATCCTTAAAGTTTCAAGACATGACATGCAATAAATTATTTAAAGCAAAAATAAGAAGAAAATCTTTAATTTGGCATATTGATGGACAAATTCATTGTCCGAATCAAGACCATTGGATTATATTCAAATTGAATCCAATGGTCAAGAGGTTATCTTCTACCTCTTAATAGGTCATGAAATCTAATTTGGGTTGGACCCAAGTCACTGTAACATGATCTAAACGTGAGCAAATTTCTCTTTGGCTAGGGCATTCCAAGCAAATTCACTAACTAGAAAGCATGAGAAGGATTGCATGGCTCCATGAGGCATGGCATGGCCTTGGAAGCTCGGGTGACAAAGCCTGAGCACAAGGCAAGAAGAATGAATTTAATTATCTTAAGGAGGTCAGGGTTGGTTTGAGTTTGATCTAAAAAGGTTTGATATATTGTCTTGAGGTTGGAGCTCGACCAAGCTTGGTCAAGCTGTCAAACATTAGTTAGACATTTTATATAAAACTAAAAAAAATAAAATTAAATAAATCTTGAAAAAAATATAATGAAATGACTACTAACCTACCAAATAGGGTTGTCTAAACCATTGGCTCGTGCAATGCTCTATGATCAAAACCAAAGCAATGGGTCGAAACTTGGATGAAATGAAAACATAAAGCTAAGTTGGCCACTTAAATTATTCGACGCGGCATGCTGAGTCAGCGACAGCGGATGTGCTTTCATCCCCGTTGCTTGATCCTTGGATCAAATGGCAAATATTAGTCATGTGGATCTTAATGGATTAAATTAAGATTTCCAACGGATTATTTAATCATGACCGTCCATTCCAATCACATGAAACATACAGTGGATGATTCTTTATCCCCCCAAGCGATGAAAGATGGGCACCATCCGCCCTCCTCCGCTCGATCTAAGCTCGCCGGACCTCATGAGGCGTCGGGATCAACTCCAAAACATTTGGAGAATAGATCTAAGGAGATTATATGGTGGAAATCTCACAAAATTGTAAAATCTTTAACAAAAGGCCAACACTAAAAGGATTTCTATGATTTGCTGGAATTTACCTCATAGAGCTTTAGACCGGCGGTCCAATGACTAAGGTAGCTTCATTTTGAAACGAAGCCCTATTGAGAAGCTCACAGTTGCCTCCCTACCAGTGGCTTTGTAGACCAAACACCATCATACCAGTCGCCGGAGTTAGTCTAGGAGTGATCTCCAATGCTCGAATTGATTGGGAATCAAATCATTTTGGTTCTAGAGCTTGGGGAAGGTGTAGGAGAAATTAATTTGAGTTTTGTGAGGTTTGAGTAGAGTTGGATGGACATGGGGCTTGGTTTCGCTCAGGTTAGTCTCGTCGGTAATGGGGAGCTCAAGGGGGATCGGGAATTCTCTAGGGATGCTCGTCTTGACTCACTGAAGCTCTCTATTAGATTTGAATTAGATGGGGAGTATACCCTCCTCCCCAAGGGATCTAATGGCTTGGATGGATTCAATTTTTGACAATTATCTAGCCGGGGTTGGTGGCCAGAGATGCTAGTGATGGGCTGAGGTAGATCATCTTGAGTGGATGAGGGTGTGGCATAGGTTGAGGTGGTGTGTACCTCATCCCCTAAGTGTGCTAATGAGAGGGCTTGGGTGAACTCACCCTCTCCTAAGCCATGGCTGACCCAATCAGCTTTGGGTCAAGTTAGCTAGTGGTTCAAGTGTCCAAATTGATCTTATGTTGGCTGCCAAGGGTTGGAGAGTGGGTTTGACCATCCAAAGGAATTTTGTCTCATTTGAAGGGGTTTACCTAATGGGTTTTTAGCCTAGTTCCGGTCAAGTATGAGTTGGGTTCATTTGGGGTGACCCAATGATGGGTCATGCCAAGTTTGGTTGGGTTTAGGCTTGGTTTGAATAGGTTTGGCTCAATTTGACCCATATGGGTCAAATTGGATCAAGTTGGGTTAGGTTGACCTATGGGTCAAATTGGGTCAAAATAAGGGTTTGGACATGTTCAAATGATCATTTGGAATATTTTGGTTCAATTAGTTTGGTTTAATTAGAAGTGGATTTGAATTTGGCTCATATGGGTTCATATAGGTCAAATGGGCTAAGTTGACTAATTTGGTCAAATTGGCCAAATTGGCCAAATTGGTTTGGGTTAAGGGTTGGTTTAGGTTCAATTGATGATTTTAAAGATGATTGTAGGTGTTAGTTTGATTCAATTTGGATTCGAGAATGATTTAGATCAATTTGACCCTTTAGGTCAATTTGGGCTAAATGGGTCAATTATGTTAGTTTGGTCAAATTGGGTTCAATTGAGGGTGTTATCATGTTCAACAATCAATTTGTGATGAATTTGAGTCATTGGTTTCAACCAATTTGATTTAGATTTAATTTTGCCCAATTTGGCCCTTTAGGTCAAACTTGGTCAACTTGGGTCAAGAGCCCAAGTTAGCTTGGTTTTGTTCAATTGATGGTTGATTTATGTTCAAGGATCAATTTATGGTTGGTAGGAATCATTAGTTTCAATTGATTTGAATTGGAGTGAGGTTTGGTTCATTTGATACATATAGGTCAAAATGGGTCAACTTGGGTCAAGTGATCAAATTAGCATGGTTTGACCCAAATGATTATAATTGGTCAATCAAGGATGATCAAATCATTGTATGAGAGATTAGATCGGTTGGTTCAATCTAATTTGGGTTGGATTGAATTTTGGATTAAATAAATCATTTAGGTCACTTTAGGTCAAGTGAACCAAATGGGTTAATTGGGTTAGATTGAATTGGGTTGGATTGAGTTTGATGATGGATTTGAGATTGATTGATGGCTTTGATTGTGATTTGAATTTAATTGAGTTTTGACTCATTTCAACCTTTAGGTCAAATGGGTCAACTTGGGTTGATTGAATTTGTTTGGTTTGTTTGGCTTGACCATGAGTCTTGGAAGGGCTTGAAATAGAGATTTGAATAGTTTGAGTGCTTTTATGAAGATCAATTAGATTTGGTTCAATTGAATGGACTTTGAGTTGGATCCATAAGATGATAGTTGATTTAGGTTTGAGATTAAGTTAATTTTGGCTTGGAGCTTAGATATGAAATAGGATTCAATTGATTTCATTTGTATTGACTTAAGGTTGGGTTTGCATGAGTGGAGGCATAGGTCTTGGTTTAGGCCATAAGATAGGTAGGTTCCCTTTCTCCCAAGGTATAGCCTAAACCTATGGTATAACTTTCTAAGTCTCTAAGCTTGAGTTTAGTATTCACCTAATCACTAGAAGTGTCCTATGACTAAGAAGGTTCTAGTGTCTAGCAGAGTCTTAAGTCTAGGAAGAAGATTGAGTCTTCACTCCAAAAGTGAGGTCAACAATAAGTTTATTTATTTTTTGTTTTAAGCTAGATTGAGATTTTGGTACCTTTATTTCATTAGATCTGTGTATTTTGGAAATGCATATTAGGTTTAAGGTTTAGGTTGAAATATTATTATTTGGAGGTTATAATTATTCTTATTGGACTTGTAACTTTAGTTCAGTAGAAATATTGATATGGGGTTTGCAAGTTCAATTTATTGAGTTTAGGGTATGTTCTTTTTAAGAATCTTTATATTCAATTTTCAGCGCCATTTAGGGTATGCTATTTAAGGATTTGCACATAGTAAGTGTTGTTATAAATATACAATAAGTATAACACTTCACATACTCTACATTTTCGAGTCAAATGCACAAAGTTTATGTTCCCTTTAATTGGATTTTTTTCTTTAACTAGGTGAAATAAAGGAATCTCTATATCATGCTGGTGTGAATTAAAAATGAGTTCAGATATAGTCTACATAGTTTTATATTATGGGGCTGAACTCACTATAAGTGAAGATTTTATTTCGACTTATACCGGTGGGAAAAATAGTCTAATATAGATCTCATGAGAATTAATTTCACGGACTTACAGAAGCAAATTATGTGGTCATTGAAATTTGATCCGGTAAAGTTCAGCATATGTCTTACAAGCCAGTTTCGTATTGGTGCTGGATTTATTGTAACTAATATTACTAATGATGAAGTCTATGAGTCTATAATCAATGCAGTATGCATGCAACCAATAATAATTTATGTTAAAGTTGAGGAAATAATGTACGAAGAAAGAGAAGTAGATAATACTGAGGAGTGTTAGAGAGCACTAGTTAGGACTAAGTACATTACACCTTCACAATTAACTACTCAAGCCGAAGCATATGACTCTACACCAACAGAATATGCTTATTTTGCTGTGATAAGTTCTGATTTTATGGGTGACTCTCAAGGTGATTACTTCAATTCATTATCTTCCAAAGATGAGGGATATGAAACTATGCTTACTACAACAAGCAGTGATATTGATGATGATGATGATGATGATGATGATGATAGAAATGTCAACATGCCTATTTTAAGGGCCATAGAGCCATGTTTTAGAGCAGAGACCTGATTAGAGATAACTCAATCAATAAGTTATACTGAAGAGCACTTATTATCTAACAATGAGTACATGTGTAATGTTCAAACAACTATAAAATGGGATGAGGAGCTCACATTTGATAGTCCGTTAGATGAATCAAGTTTTGAACAAGGAAATTGCATTCTAGATGAACAATTAAAAGGTATGTGCTTTTATGATAAAAAGAAGCTTCAATTCACTCTTCAAGGATGGTCCACCTAATAATATTATATTTGTGATATATGCTTCAAATAAGACAAATTTCATTATACTGTGCATCATGCTCACCCAACTACACCTTGTATGTGGCGATTACATGGAAGCTTAAGTAAGAGATTGGGTGGTGCATGAAGGATTGACAATATTGGTTCACCTCATACATGTAACCATTCAGTGCTGAATATTGGACATAGATAATGTTCATCACAGTTTATCAGTTATTTTATTCAACCTACAATTAGACATCAATTAGATTTAAAACCCAGAGAAATTATAGACCGTATGAAGTCCAAATTTAATATAAGAGTGTCGTATATGAAGGTTTGGGATGCGCATCATAAGACAATCAAGGTTATTTTTGACAGTTGGGAGGAATCATATCGATCTTTAGAGAAGTTTATGGCCTTGTATATTCTATTATATCAGGATCAATATATCGAGTACACATAACAAAATCAAATCAATTCTTATGACTTTTATGGTCATTCAAGTCTTCAATTACAAGTTAGCAATATTATCGTTTAGTTTTATCTCTTGACAAGAAATTTTTCCTAAGTAAGCATAGAGGGACTATTCTTAGCGTAGTTGGGATTGCTATCAATAAGATTTATTTCCACTGGCCTTTGTAGCAGCTGAATCTGAATATATTAAGTCATGGGTTTGGTTTTTATGGACACTCCAGGACTTAATCCCACTAGTCTCTATAAGAGGTGATCTATGCATCATATCTGATAAACATGCGTGTCATATTCATGGCTGTAGAGAAATATTTTCTTGGGCTACACATCATTTTTCCATCTGACATTTGAGGAAGAATTTCAAAAAAGCAGTTCGGTAATTGGGTATAGGAGACATTGAGTTCATATGCTAGAAAATGTATGTTGTAGGTAATACTGATGATATTTGTATTTTTCAAAAGGTATATAATTAATATAAAGAACATAAAGCAAGAACCTTACGATTGATTAGTTTTAAGGGATGTGTAATGGTGGTCTTTAACTCATGATGATAGCTACAGATATGACACAATGACTACAAATGCATTTGAATACTTTAACGGTGTCCTGAAGTGAGCATGTGGCTTACCTATTCAGATACTAATTACTGCAATATATTATAACATTGTCTCCCTTTTCATGAAATGGCTTGAGACAATGACAAATCTAGCCAACCAACATGACTCCATGTTTTCTCCATGTGTCTAGAGTACTGTACAGAGTAATGAACATGAGACAAGGATATTTCTGGAGCCAATAAGGATAAACACTAATGAGTATCAAGTTTTTGATTGTCCAGTAGAACCTTTAAGATTGAGCTATTACAAAATCATCACTGTAGGTGTACATGTAGACAACCCCAAGCCTATCACATTTTTTGCCCTCATGTAATTTCAGTGTTGGGACAACGACATTCGAGTCACGTTTAATATGTCTCTGCCTACTACACTTTAGACTTTTACTGTAACACCTACCAACATGAATTCCATGTCATCCTTGATCGTAATGAGTGGCCTGAACACATCATCAATAGCATTGTGTCAGAGTATCTTCCACCAAATATTAAAAGAAAGGTTAGGCAACCTAGGACAAGCAAAATAAAAAATTCAATGGATGAGACTACTACAAGGAGTAACAGGATTTGTAGTATATGCAAAAATATTAGGCACAATAGAGCAACATGTCCTCAGAATCAGCATTACAAAATTTAATCTAGATCAGGGTCATCTTATTTAGAGAGCTTGCAATGTTTATCCTAATGTATTATATGTTGTTGTTAGTTGTGTGTAATTTATTGCACTATTACTTGTTGTACTTGTGGGAGATGTTGTAGGTCTGTGATGTACTGCTTGTTGTTGTCTAGTGTCTCCTCTTTTATTTTTATTTATTGTAACCACGTATGTTATTATATGTTATAAACTGTTACTATGAAATGTTTTCTTATGCCTCATATACTACTGTTGTGATCTTTCTATAATGTTTCATACTTGTCTACTATAAAATCGTTAAATATTGTACCACACTATTATACACATGTAGTATTAGAAAATGATGTTAGAGAATATTGTGAGATTGTTGTTTACCATATTGTGAGATTGTTAAATAATGTACCTCATGTTTACTATTGCTATTAGAAAATGATGTTAGCGAATACTATTTAATGTATAACTTGTTTCCAGGGGTAATGTTTGTTGAAGAACCAGTTCGCCCCATAAGCAAGAGGCGAAGGCGGGGAGAGAAGAATGTTGTGGACTACGACACTCCACCAGCCGAAGTTCACCCTAGTATTGCAGCCTTACGTAATAAATACATAGCAGCGCATCCTGATTTGGTAAAAAAATTTTCCACATGCTTTGTATATAGATTACCATATAATGTTGCATACTGATCAAATTTTTTATTATGCAGGTCATAGTGCTTGAGACTACCTCTCATTTATTAATGCTCAGAGAATGACCAGTTAATTATCCTAGATTTATTAGTGCTTTATGAGCAGCTAGATTGGATTGTGTTTTATAGATGTAGTACATTCACCTATATAACTACTTGCTCACAGCATTTGTTGAATGTCATCGCAGACAAATACATTCTACTTGCTCGTTGGAGAGATGACGATTACGTTGCAGGATGTTGTTATGATTTTGGGTGATAGATGACCCACCTATAGTTTGTTTGATTGTAGTTGGGGAAGGCAAGCAACAAACTTCATGGCCAAGTTGTTGTGACGAACTGATAGAAGCACACTTGGAGCCACATATCGTGTATCATGATCCGATCTAGCTGCATGTCACATCAGAATTCTGTATGGGACAGGCACATGCACAGACTTATTTGCCTCTATGATGACTATGTTAAACTATTACAAGGATTCATATTTAGATCTCATTGAGCTTGAGTTTGTTATGCATGTCAGAGTGTATATACTATTTACGATTGATTATTTCCTTATGCCAGACACATCAGGCTCTGAGGTTCACTTGTAGTATCTGTCATTGCTAGAGGATATTAATACATTTAAAGAGTTCTCATTATGATATATTGTACTTGTTCATTTATACAGAGAGCTACATGAGGCGACGAAGCCGAAGCGCACGAATATGGCTGGATGATTAGATTTACTATAGGTATGGGCATGAGAGCACATTCATGTGGGTAGACCTACATTATATATACCATACCCTACGGATATAGATGGCCTGAGTGTGGGATGTTGATGAAATGAAGGGTTTGTATGGGAGATGACACCATCCCACATCGAATATACAGAGACGAATTAGATGGGCTGTTGCAGAGTCAGATACGTTGCATTGTAAATTTGTATGTTGAATTCATCATTAGATGTACATAATAGACCTCTACACATGTGATATGGATCCATATTGACATGGATCCATATGCAGCGTCATGGATATATACTTTACGAGGGTGATGAGATATAGGCTAATAATTAGCTGAAAACCAAAAGTGGTACCTACCTGATCATGTTTTCAAACAATTCAGCCTTTGACCTATGATTGATGTTGTATCAGTAGATCCCTCATTCAAGTGAGTGGATGGTCAAAGAAAAATAGTTGTTAATTGGATCGGTTGCCACGCACGTACATTGTATAGTGGGAAAGCAGACATGATTCTGTTGTGGTGGTAGATTCATCTCAATAGGACGGGGAGTTGGCGATCAACCGATACATGAGATAGTATCGGTCTTGGGCTTCACCCTACATGCTGAAGGTACCAACAATTCTTCGAGACATTTATTACTCTCGAGCACCTGCATAGCGATTAATGGTAAGCCTATTTTGATATAAAAATTACTGCTTTGTATAATGATCCGATTCTAACTAAGTTTCTTTCAATGCAACGTGAGCACATCTGAATACTGATAATATATTCCAGCATTATTTTGGAAAAGATAAGGATACAAAATTTCAACAATCTATCAACCAGTACGAGAATTGTACAAGGAGCTGTGGCGCAATATGCATATCTTTGATTGTAGGTACATAGACATTGACATTTCAGGGACTTCATCATCAGTACAGCCAGATGGGTCGGCGATGGATGTTGGTCCATCTTCTACGCCAGTGGTCGAGCCCTTTACATATACATTCACAGAGCCACAGTATTCATATCAGGAAGTTACGTGGACTGAATTGCACCCATGACAGGCACCAGTCCCTCCCAGATATGGTCCTCCATCATTCCATATGACACCCCCGTATGGAGTGTACCACGGTTTCTCGCTCCCTACGCATGCTTTAGCTGATGTACCTGGTGGTACACATCTTGTTACTCGTAACAACCTACCATGCAGGTTGAAGAGGAGGAGCGGCATCAAAAACATCATCTACGAGACCGCCAGGTGACCACCACACTCTATAGATCAATGATGCACGCAAGCATCATCGATGATAATCTATGATATTATCTTTTCTAGACAGTTGACACCATTTACTTGTAGTGGTATTTTGTATTATAGTTATTCACTTTGATTCACTATTATATGCTTATCATTTGTTTATCCTCTGATGTTGGTTAGTATTTATTTCTATGAAATTAATACTATTGTAGACTCATGTTATGTTATTTCTTTTTATGTATGAACTAAAATAACTTTCAGAATAATATTAATAAGCTAGTTTAGTATATATTTGGAAGGAAGATAAGAGGATTATCACATTTGCCAATATAACCAACATGATTGATTACAAATGTAAAAACTATGGCTACTCGGGTGAGATTCGTCAAAAGTTATCAACATGAAAGTTATAAAAAATTTATTACCTTTTCCAACGATACTAAGCACGCTAAATTCCAATACTGGATGAGTTCATACGGCCAAAAAAATGAGACTGCAATATTTTTAATTTTCACTGTGAAAATCCGAGCATACGAAAAAACTGCAGCTACCCGGGCGAGATTTGTCGAAGGTTTTCAACATAAAATTTGTATAAAATTTCATTACCTTTTCAACAATACTAAAAACGCTAAATTCCGACACCGGATAAGTCTAATATGGCCAAAAAAGTGACTGCGGCAATATTTTTATTTTTGCATCGAGAAAATCGAACATACGCAAAAATTGCGGCTACTGGGCAAGGTTCATCGAAAGTTGTGAACATAAAAATTGTAGAAAATTTTATTACATTTCCAATGATACCAAGCACGTTAAATTCTGATATCGAATGAGTCCAATAATACTAAAAAAGTAGGCTATGACAATATTTTTAATTTTGCATCGTGAAAATCCGAGCAAACAGAAAAATAATGGCTACCCGACAAGATTCATCGAAGGTTGTCAACATAAAAGTTGTTTAAAATTTTATTAGCTTTCCAACGATACAAGCACACTAAATTTTGACACCGAATGAGTCTGATACGGCCAAAAAAGTGGGATTGCGATAATATTTTTAATTTTACACCTTGAAAATCTGAGCATATGCAAAAACTGTGACTACCCAGGCAAGATTCGTTGAAGGTTGTCAATATAAAAGTTGTTGAAATTTTTACTACCTTTCCAATGATATCAAGCATGCTAAATTTTGATATCGGATGAGTCCAATAAGGCAAAAAAAGTGGGGCTGCAGCAATATTTTTAATTTTGCAACTTGAAAATCAGAGCAAATGCAAAAACTACGGTTACCCGAACGAGATTCATCAAAGGTTGTCACATAAAAGTTGTAAAAAATTTCATTACCTTTCCAACGATACAAGCATGTTAAATTTGAACACCGATATGGCCATAAAGGTAGGGTTGCGGTAATATTTTTAATTTTGCGTGAAAATCTGAGTATACGCAAAAACTGCGGCTATCCGGGTGAGATTTGTCAAATGTTGCCAACATAAAAGTTGTAAAAAATTTATTACCTTTTCAATGATACTAATCATGCTAAATTCTGACACTAAATGAGTCCGATATGATTAAAAACTTTGGACTATGTCAATATTTTTTTATAAAAAATAAACTATGGACAGTCACGTTGAACGGATGATTAAGCTTAAAATTAAATTTTTATTACCTAATTAATTAAATTAATTCTTAATTATGCCTAATTTAAAAAATTTGCCTACGATTTTGAAAGTAATCTAGTCGAATCTTTCATGAAGGTTAATTGGGTCCTTCCCAATCTTTCTGAAGTTCACCAGCCCTTTCAGGATGTTTGGTAACGGATTTATTCCAGATTTAAGCCCTTAAATCTCGTAAATCCTGCCAAACACTTTTTCAGGATTTAGTAAATTCCGTAAATCCGATAAATCCTATAAATCCTATAAATCCCTTTAAATCATAGATTTAGTAAATCCCGCAGGACGGTGGATTTACAGGATTTACAAAAACTGAAGTGTGTGAAGGAGGAAAGACTTAGGTTACCATCGGAGAAATAGGGGGAGGAGAAATACATCATGATGTAATGTACATATATAATTATAATTTAAAAGTTAATTAATTTTAACTAATTAATAATTAAAATCAATACATTTTACTTTAAGTTAATCTTTATTAATTAATATATTCAATAGTTAATTTTAATTGCATACTACTATCATTAAAAATAATTATAATTTATTAAATATAATTATAATTTGATAGTTAATTAATTTTAACTAATATGATAGTTAATATTATTTTAAAAATAATTTAAGTTAATTTTAACTAATTTAATTTAATACTATTGATAACTAATTGATATGTTATTCTAAGTTAATTATAATTATTATAAATTTGATAATAAATTAATTAAAATATTACTTGAGTTAATAGATTTAAATATCTTATCAAATAACTCTTCAAAATTTAACAAGATTTAGCAATTATATGCCAAATATAATTCAAGATTTAGTATAAGCCGAGTATCATGGAGATAATTATTATTTAAATGTCTTAAACTTAATTATGACATGACAATAAGTTTTTTTCATACTTTCTTTTAAAAAAGCTTTTTTAAATCCTAACATACTTAAATCCTCAAATAATTTATCAAATATCTCTCAAGATTTAGCAAGATTTAACTAATATATTATCAAACACTTTTCAGGATTTAAAAGCTCTGGATTTACTAAATCCAGATGTATTGAATTTAAATATGTCGAGCTATTTAGTTAAAAGAATCTGATAAAAAAAAAAAAATCAGAAATAAATGAATACGATAATATTTTACAATTATTTGATTGCATGTAAAATAAATACATGAAAAATAAATTTTATGTTTGGTTAAGTATATATAAAATAAAATAAATATATTATGAATACTATTGTATCAAAATTAATTTGAGGTTTTTTTTTCATTAATTGAATTATTAAATTAATAATTAAATATATATTAAAATATAAATAAAAATTTATTACTTGGTTAAAAAGGATTATGATATATTTATTTTAAAATTAAAAGTAAAAAAATGGACATTGTGGAGGACATATATTCAACTTCAACTGATAAATAAATTTATTTTAATGATATCTTTTACTTAACTTAAAATATTTTTTATTTACTTTCATAAGAAGCTCAATATATATCACTATATATATTAAAAACTACATAACAGTATTATTTTTGATATGTTGATTAAGTTTACAACTTGAACGCTAAAATAATAAATTATAATTATTTTATCATTTAAATAAAAATTATATGGTGATATAAGACTCAAAAGGGGGTTAAATTAAATTATTATTTTTTAATAATATAAAATTAATGCAATGAAATGTACTTTTCTAATACCTTTCTATGTTTGAAAATATTCATTTCATTTTTTTTAAAAATAAGTAAATAATGATAATATTTTAAGTGATATTAAAGATTATATATATATATATATATATATATATATATATATATATATATATATATATATATATATATATATATATATATATATATATATTGAATTTGAAAATTCTCTAATAAATAAATAAATCAATCAATGAATCTTTAAAAAAAACTAGAGGTGGAATTAGAAGAATCTTTCAAATTTATGATCAAGAAATAAAAGATTTTGTAGCATCCATTGCCAAGTCCATGACAAGCTAATCTTTGATTGATTGATAAACTTTGAAGCTATCACACCCATTCCCCACTTCCCTTCAAAAGAAGGGGGATAGATTCAAAATCAATAATTCAATGATTTAATTACATATTAACTACGTGATTGAAGAACAAAAAAGTTTTAAATAACACTTTATCACAACAAAATTAGTTTAACACAGTGATATTTTCGGTTTATGATCATCTTGAGTCTAAGAGAGTGAAGGAGATTTTTGATTGAAGAAATCTGAAAATGACTGACAAAATGTTATAGAGCTGGATAATTATTGTGGTTTGATTGAGGATCATTGTGGTGACAGCTCATGAGTGAAAGCTACAAGAGAGCTGATCCCTGTCTCGGTAGGCTTTGCTTTTTGTTGGTATAAATAAAACATTAAATCGAAAAAGCATCACATCTCCTTCTTGTACATGTATTCCTTGCTTTCTGATCTAAACTGCATTGAATATAAACAGCCCCTTAAAAGTCCTTAGTGTTTATAAGCATTAAATGTCTCTTGAGTTTATGTTTTGAGCTGGGAATTTGAAGAGAGAAAATGGACGAAAAAAAAAGAAAAGTTGAAAAGATCTAATTAATGGTTGTTGATTCATAATCGACCAACATATTATTGGGATTAATTTTATTTTCTTTTGATACAAATGAGGAATTAAGATCTATAAGTTAGATAAATGTGAGGTTGTGGGGATCCAACTTACACTCATATTTTTCAGAATGTAAGTGGTGAACTGATAATTGAAAAATGAATGACTAGAATACAAAAATTCCTTTATGATTCAATAACACCCAACTATTTGAAAATTTATAACAATAATGAGTTCCTCCACAAAAAAAATGATCAAAGAATCCAGCTATCCATCTTCAATTCAATTATTTACTCAAAATGCTCATATTATAAGCTAAAAATGCAAAACTTGTTAAGCTGTCAATTAATAGAACGACCAATAGTGAAATGAGTGATTATCATCTCAATCCTCCACTACATAAATTATGATATATATCTTCAAGTTCCTCGCGCTCTAGCACCTTCAAGAACACTTCTTAATAACTTGACTTGAAGGGATTCAATATTTTGGTACTAAATAGTGAAAAACAAGCCTTCTCTATTGGTCACCATTTTTTTCTAACAAATTTTAGTCTTGATAGATCAAAACATTTTTGGTCAAAGCCATGAACAATTTAGAAAGTCTCAATTGAATTCAAATTATGCATTGTCTGCACAGAGCATGCATCTAAGAAACACAGCATGTGTAATTTAATACACATTCCAACGGAAACACAAAGGCATAATGTCCGATGAACCCTCGTCCTTGCATTCTAATATCAAATGCCAAGATGAAGGAAACCAATCAAACCATCCTATCACCCACACCAATCAATTAAATACCATGGAAAACTACTGAAAGGGATTCCAATTTTTGATTGCACTTGCATGAACGGAGCACACACAACACAGAGAATCCAAAAGCTCTGCTATTCAAAGTTTATCAGCCATTCAGCCTGAACCAAAACAAGGGAGACAAAAAACTTCTACTCCAAATAAAAGAAATAATAATTGAAATTAGAAAACCCCACTACCCACAGTTTTTTTAAAAGAAAATTCCCTTCAATTCTAAAGAAAACCACAGATCTTTGTACATCGAAACTGCACGAAACAAATATCGAAGTTATTGCTTCCCACCACAATTCGTGGACCAGATTGAAAAAGGGTTCAGAGAGGTAGATAAGTGACGGAAAACAAACGAGCAACTGGAAGGAAAAAAAGATACGCCTTGATCTATGAGATCGAGAAAGAAAAACTGCTCTGTTTGCAGATTTGAGATTGCATTAGACTGAAAGCGATCCCTCTGGAAGCAAAAGGGAACATTAAAATCAAGAAGCTCCACACCTTGAAAGGAATCGCCAATGATCGCAGTAGAAATCTCCAGGAAGTGAAGACTCGCGCACACGGCTCGCACGATAGCAACTTCAGCTGGCACGGTAACAGCTCTCGTGGTGGCAGCTCATGCGGTCGGGATGCTCTCGGTGGCATCTCATGCTTTCTTGCATGTGTTTGCCCATTATTTTATCTTTAACTTGACAAAAATATATTTATATATAATTTTAAATTTCAGAATTTATATAGCCTTAACTCTATTGTATTATTTAAACCTTAAATAGCTAAGATTTTATTATAGGATATTAATGAAAATAATAGATTTTCTAGATGAATTAGTAAATGAAAGAATTTAAGCCTTAATTGTTTAAGGATTCTTGAAAATTTTAGGTTAATGATTTTATAAAAGATAATTTATAATCATGAGAATTGATTATATATTGTGATTCTTAAATTGAAATCATTAGAGAGAAAGATAGAAAATTTTAAATCAAAGTAAATTAAGAAAATAAATCTTTGAATGGAGAAAACGAGAGGAAAAAAAAAAGGAAAGACGGCTTCCTTGCATGTGTGTTTGCCCATTATTTTATCTTTAATTTGACAAAAATATATCTATATATAATTTTAAATTTCAGAATTTATATAGCCTTAATTCTATTGTATTACTTAAACCCTTAAATAGCCAAGATTTTATTATATGTTATTAGTGAAAATAATAGATTTTCAAGATGAATTAGTAAATGAAAGAATTTAAGCCTTAATTGTTTAAGGATTCTTGAAAATTTTAGGTTAATGATTTTATAAAAGATAATTTATAATCACGAGAATTGATTATATATTGTGATTCTTAAATTGAAATCATTAGAGAGAAAGATAGAAAATTTTTAATCAAAGTAAATTAAGAAAATAAATCTTTGAATAGAGAAAATGGAATAGAGAAAAAGGAAGATATTGTGCATGTACATAATTTAATAAATAAATTAACTAAATATGATTATTATTATTATTATTATTTGTAAATTTAGTTTGATTTAGAAAATACATAATAAAATATTGATGAATGTGAGCGTTAAATATTAAAGATATAAAGCAAATATCATAAACAAAAAATGAATAAAATAAAATAAATTACTTTTCAATATTGATCTAATCAATATTTTATTTTATAGAAATTTCAATTAATAAAAGAAGTGTTAAAGGTAAAGAAATTCAAGAGGAAGCTGTAAATTAAAGTGGGTAATTATATTCTTATATTTACAGTAAAAGTTTATTTATTCTTATGATGAAATGCATTTGCACATGATTATGACTTTTCTTGTACTGCAAATTGTGATTTATTTTTTTGTTTCTTCATATTGAATAAACAGCCTCAATATTAGAACATATTGTCACTTCATCATTTTATAAAATTAATTGATTTACTGTTATGAATTAATATGTACATAAATTGTATGCTATGAATGTGTATGTTAAAAGTGGAGTTCACCCCTTATTAGGTTGACGAATGCATGACAAAAGGCCAATGAAATTGGCAAATGGTAATAATTACTTGTCCTTTGGATGAGTTTTGGTAAATATTTTTTTTTTTTTTGGTAAAGGTTTAGACGGTGACTCCTAAAATGGTTGATAAATATAAAAGTAAAGTTCATAAGAAATATTTATTTGTACATACCTCATATATGTTTGATTGTTTGAGCAATTTTTTTATATACATGTTATAATAAAAACTATCATGCATACTCGTTCTACTTTCTTGTTTACTATAGTACAAAAGCATAATTGATCCACTCAATTTTATTCAATTACTATTTTTTTTCAGGTAACCATCATAATTAGATGAATGATAGAAGGGAGGGTTATATTTATCACTGTAAAAAAACTTTAGGAGATAGGTATTTGACCCACTCGATTTTATTCAATTATTAGTTTTTTTTTCAGGTAACCATCATAATTAGATGGATGATAGAAGGGAGGGTTATATTTATCGTCGTAGAAAGACTTTAGGAGATAGGTATTTATGTCGGTTATATTGATTTATGTTTTAAATTGTATTTCATATAAATTATGTTAGTATATATATGTGGACAAATTATTAATTATGTTGCAGATTGTAGTGACTCTTATATGATTGGAGAAACATATTGTGAAATTATGTTTAAGATTGAAAATATTATGTAAGATTTTCTTTTATCAGTCCGACTGTCTATTCCCACCTTGGTATTCCAAGCTCCCGGGTCGGGTCGTGACAAGAGTGGTATCAGAGCCAGATTTTATATTTAGGAACATAAGTATGATCATAATCAAATAACAATTAGGAAGATGATAAATTTTATGAAGAGATTTGCATATGATTATATTGATTGATGCACAATGATTATAATTAATTTGTGCTTCTCAGGCCTATGGAATCAATTCAAGAAGATGCTATGGGTGAAAATAGAGGCACAAACTGCTGAGCACCAGAATTTGGTGCAACCGCCTTCATTAGCTATAGATGCATTTACACAAATGATGGGAGCAATGACTCAAATGATAAGAAATCAACATAATCAAGCTAGTGGAAGTGGTGGGGTTCCTATGGATAAATACTTGAAATTATTTTAGGATATGAGGTCACCTCTTTTCTAAGGAACAGGAGGACTTGTTGAAGCAAAAACTGGTTGATGTAGATAGAGAAAATTTTAGAAAGTATGTCATGCCCTTCAGAAAGAAGAGTTGCTTTGACTTCTTTTGCTTTTAAGGGCGAAGCTGAGAGATGGTGGTGAGGACAATTACAAGAGACGTTTGAAGGAAGGCCTTGCAATCTTATTTCATGGGAGGATTTTGTGAAGAACTTTAGAGATTAGTTTGTACCCCTCTCAGCTAGGAGACAAATGCAGGATAAGTTCATCAGATTGGTATAGGAAGATCATTCTATCATGAAGTATGAAGCTGAGTTTATAATGCTTTCAAGGTATGCACCTCAGTTTATACCAAATGTAGAAGAGAAATGTCATAAGTTTCTATCTAGACTGAAGGATGTAGTCAGACAACCCTTGATTCATCTTGGTATTGATGACTATGCTATACTGGTGGAGAGGGCTAGAAGATAGAATTGGATTTGCAAGCTACTAGAGGATGAGAGATGTTTAAAAGAAAAGGAATGATGATAGATCAAAATCTAGGTAGAATGTTCACACTAAAAAATCAAACTCGAAGAAGCCTAAGTCATATACTAATGCCAGCAATAGCAGTATTACTACATGCCCAAAATATGGAAGAGCACATATAGGAGAGTGCCTCTTAGGCACAAATACTTGCTATTGGTGTCATCATCCAGGACATATGATAAAATCTTATCCTATCTTGGGTCAGAAATCTTCAATGGATACTAGGACAAGTGTTCAGCCTCCCAAGAGGACTCTTGGTAGACAAAAGGTGACTGAATCGACTGCATCAGTTCCATCTCAAACTCTGTACTGGCAGAATACATAGCCTCGAGTTTATGCACTCACGCAGCAAGAAGTAAAAGACTCGCCTAATATCATTACAGGTATGTCTTTATTTAAATTAACATTGTTAAAATTTTATATTGTGCTATATATATTTATTTCATATATCTACTCATTTGTAGGTATCATCTTTATTCAAAGTAAATTAGTTAGAATTTTATTTGATACAGGAGTATCACATTCAATTATATCTGAGAAATGTGTGAGAATTTTGAGATTGAAAGTTATGGAAATGCCTGTAGTACTTTCAGTTGCAATGTCAAATGGGTCTCAAATGAATGCTAGAAATTTTTGTAGCATGAACCTGAATATCTAGGAAAGAAGCTTGGATGTAGATTTAATAGGACTATCGATATATGAATTTGATGTGATTTTAGGAATGGATTGACTATCTAAACATCATGTTGCTATATATTTTTGCAAAAAGATAGTTAAATTCAATATTCTTGAAGAAAAAGAATTCAAATTGTGGGGCACAAGGGAGTATTAGCTATGATGATGTCTTTTTTGAAAGTCCAAAAGATGCTAGCAAAAGACTATGAAGGTTTTCTTGCTCAAGTTATTGATGTTATTAAAAAGGTAAAAAAGTTAGAAGATATACCGATAGTAAAAGAGTATCCAAAAGTTTTTCTGGATGATTTACCAGGTTTATCTCCAATCACAGAGATAGATTTCTTTATTGATTTAATTCAAGGTGCAAAACCTGTAGTAAAAGTATCATATAGAATGACGATTAAAGAATTACAAGAGTTGAAGAATCAACTACAAGAATTATTGGAGAAAGGTTTTATCAGGCCTAGCACATCCCCTTGGGGAGCTTCTGTATTATTTGTGAAGAAGAAAGATGAGAGCTTAAGGCTATACATATATATTAGAGAGCTTAACAAACTCACATTGAAGAATAAATATCCTTTGCCAAGAATTGATGATCTTTTTGATTAACTAGAAGGAGCTGCAATATTTTCAAAGATTGATTTAAGATCGAGTTATCATCAGCTTAGGATCAAAAAAGAAAATATACCAAAGACTGCATTCAATATAAAATATGGGCATTATGAGTTTGTGGTGATGCATTTTGGCTTAACAAATGCTCCAACTGTATTTATGAATCTCATGAATAGAATATTTAAACTCTTTTTAGATTCATTTGTGATTGTATTCATATATGATATTCTAATTTATTCTAGAGATGAAGCAGCTCATGAAAACCATCTTCACATTATTTTGCAAACTCTGAAAGGAAATGAATTATATGCAAAAATTTTAAAGTGTGAATTTTGGTTAAATATCATTATATTATTGGGGCACATGATTAGTAGTGAAGGTGTTTCAGTGGATCAGAGTAAAGTCAGAGCACTAGCTGAATGACTCAGACCAACCACTATCACAGATGTCAAAAGTTTCTTAGGATTGACGGGATATTATAGGAGATTCGTTGAAGGGTTTTCACAGATTTCCATGCCACTATCTAGACTAACTCAGAAAGCAGGCAAGCTTGAATGTCCAAATCAGTGTAAAGAGGCTTTTCAAAAATTGAAGAATTATTTAATGATTGCACCAATATTAACTATTCCATCGAGGACAGAATGATTTCAAATTTATAGTGATGCGTCATTAAGAGGTTTGGAATGTGTACTTATGCAGAATGGAAGAGTGGTTGCTTATGCTTCATGGCAATTAAAAAATTATAAAAAGAATTATCTAACCCATGATCTTGAGCTAGCAGTAGTGGTATTTGCATTAAAAATTTGGAGGCATTATTTATATGGAGTAAGGTGTGAAGTTTTCACTGATCATCAAAACTTAAAATACATCTTTACTCATAAGGAGCTAAATTTAAGGCAAAAGTGATGATTGAAACTCATTAAGGATTATGATTTGAATATTCAATATCATCTAGGGAAGGCAAATATAGTTGCTGATGCTTTAAGTAGAAAAACATCTAGTAGTGTTAATCGATTGATCTCTCAATAGGGAGTTAATTAAAGATTTAAAAAAATTAGAAGTTTTAATTATTAAATCTACATATGATCATGCTTTATTGTTAAATTTAATGGCTATACAAACAAATTTGAAAGATAGAATATGAGATGCTTTACCTCAAGATGATGACTTTTAAAAAATTTTAAATTTGGTAAAAGTATGCCATACATAAGATTTTGAAATTGATGGAGAGGGATTACTGAGGTATCATGGCAGAGTTTGCATTATAGATGTTAGAGATTTGAGAAACGACATCTTATATGAACCACATCATTCTAATTAATTATACAATTCATCTAGGCAGTAGCAAAATATATCAAGATCTTAAGAAAATATTTTGATTGTCAGGAATGAAAATAAGTGTAGCTGAATTTGTCTACAAGTGTCAATCATGTCAAATGGTTAAGGCTAAACATCAGAAGCCAAGTGGACTTTTACAGCCTTTGTCAATACATGAGTGAATATGAGATGATATGGATTTTGTGGTTGGCTTACTTAGATCCAGAAGTGGATGTGATGCTATTTGGGTTGTTATTTATTTGACTAACTTTGCACACTTTATACCTATCAAACAATCTTATGTTGTTGAAAAGTTATCAATGAAGTATGTTGATGAAATTAAGTTACATGATGTGCCAAAATCTATAGTGTATAATTGGGATGGTCGATTTACATCCAAATTATGGAGAAAAATTTAAGAAGCTTTAGACACCAAGTTTACTTTCAGTACTGCATTTCATCTTCAAACTGCTAGACATTCAGAAAGAACAATTCAAACACTTGAAGATTTGCTTAGACTTTGCACCCTTGATTTTGGAGGAAATTAGAAATTTATTTACCTTTGATTGAGTTTGGCTACAATAATAATTTTTAAGCATGTATTTGTATGGCTCCTTATAAAGTTTTGTATGGGAGGAAATGCAGAATACCACTTTGTTGGGTGGAGATGGGTGAAAGAAGAATCATTGGTGCAAATGTAGTAGATAAAGCAACTAAAAAGATCCTATTGATTCATGATGGATTAAAAGTTGTTCAAGATAGACAGAGGAAATATTATGATGCTAAACATTGGCCAGTAGAGTTTGAAGTGAGAGAATTTATATTTCTTGAAGTCAGCCCCATGAAAGGTATAAAACGATCTGACAATGTTGGATAGTTGAGCCCATGCTATATTGGTCTATATGAAATCTTAGAAAGAATTGAGAAAGTGGCTTATAGACTGGCTTTACCTTCTCACATGCAAGGAGTGCACAATGTATTTCATATTTCTCATTTGTGAAAATATGTTACTGATGAAGGCAATAAAGTTATTGTTGATTCTATTGATATTCAACTTGATCTCACATTTGTGAAGGAGCTAGAAAGAATTATAGATTATGATGTTAAGCATCGTAAGAATAGAAAAATTCTATTTCTCCGTGTAGTGTGGAAACATGGATCAAAACAAGAAGCTACGTGAGAGAAGAAATCAGAAATGTGAGACTTTATCCTCATCTGTTTAATTAAAGGTATATGTATTTCTATTATTGTCATTAAATTTCAAGGACAAAATTTTTATAAGAGGGAGAGATTGTAATAACCAGAAATTAAAAAAAAGAGGAAACGAGAGAGGGAGAAAAAGGAGAAGATGGCTTCCTTGCGTGCGTGCGTGCCCTAGCCGAGCACCCGTGCGCCGACAACACAGAGAGGAAGAGGAGAGCCTTCCGTGTGTCGTCAACCGAGGAAGAAGAAGGAAGGAGGAAAGCCTCTTTGTGAGATCTTGCTTGTGAGCAACGAGCAGCAGAGGAAGAAGGAGAGGCACTGCACGTGCATCATGATAGGAAGCCGACGGGTTGGGGCTTTGGGCAAAAACCAAGAGGTATATATAAATTCTTTATTTTCTTTTTGGATTTTATAAAATGAGGAAATGCCTATATATATAAGGGTTTTCTGTTTTCATATTATAAATTTGGATTTAAGTAGGTTATTATTAAACCAGTAAGAAATTTGTTTAGGAGCTTCGCAAACAAAGATATGACATTATTTTATCTCTAATTTTACATAAATATATCTATATATAATTTTAAATTTCAGAATTTATATAGCCCTAATTATATTGTATTATCTAAATACTTAAATAGCCATGATTTTATTATAGGATATTAGTGAAAATAATAGATTTTCAAGATGAATTAGTAAATGAAAGAATTTAAGCCTTAATTGTTTAAGGATTCTTGAAATTTTCAGGTTAATAAATTTATAAAAGATAATTTATAATCATGAGAATTGAATTGATTATATAATATGAATCTTAAATTGAAATCTTTAGAGAGAAAGATAGAAAATTTTAAATCAAAGTAAATTAAGAAAATAAATTCTTGAATAGAGAAAATGAAATAGAGAAAGTGAAAGATATTGTGTATATACATAATTTAATAAATAAATTAATTAAATATGATTATTATTATTATTATTATTAATTCTAAATTTAGCTTGATTTAGAAAATACATAATAAAATATTGATAAATATGAGCGTTAAATAATAAAAGATATACACAAATATCATAGATAAAAATGAATAAAATAAAATAAATTATTTTTCTATATTGATCCAATCAATATTTTATTCTATAAGAACTTCAATTAAGGAAAGAAGTGTTAAATGGAATGTGATTCAAGAGGGCGCAAATTAAAATGGGTAATTATGTTCTTATATTTATAGTAAAAGTTTATTTATTTTTTTGTGATAAAATGTATTGGATATGATTATGGCTTTTTCATGTACTGTAAATTGTGATTTATTTTTCAGTTTCTTCATATTGAATAAATATCATGAATGCTCAAACATATTGTCACTTCGTCATTTTATAAAGTTTAGTGATTTACTTTTATGAATTAATATGTATAGTTGTATAAATTATATGTTATAAATATGTATGTTGAAAGTGGAGTTCACTATGACTCAGGGGATGCAATGTACTGTAATACGAAAAGGATGGAATTAAATGATAATCTTGTCCTTTGGATGAGTTTTGATAAAGGTTTATACGGTGACTCTTAAAATGGTTGATAAATATAAAAGTAAAGTTCATAAGAAATGTTCATTTGTACATACCTCATATATGTTTGATTATTTAAGCAATTTCTTTTTTGTACATGTTATAATAAAAACTATCATGCATACTAGTTATACTTTCTTATTTTTTATAGTGTAAAAGCATAATTGACCAACTGAATTTTATTCAATTACTAATTATTTATTTATTTTAGATAACCATCCTAACTAGATTGATGATAGAAGGGAAAGTTATGTTTATCATTATAGAGAGACTTCAAGAGATATGTATTTATGTTGGTTATGTTGATTTGTGTTTTAAATTGTATTTCATATGAATTCTATTAGTATATATGTGTGGACAAATTATTAATTATGTTGTGGATTGTAGTGACTCTTATATGACTGGATAAACATATTATGAAATTTTGTTTAAGATTGGAAATGTTACGTAAAGTCTTCTTTTATTCATCCGATTGTTTGTTCTCGCCTTGGTATTCCAAGCTCCTGGGCCGGGTCGTGACAAGTGGGTTCTTTTTGTGTGATAAAATTTCAAATATCATAAAACTTTACACGGTATTTAATTTACAGTAAACTAAATATCGAAAAAGTTAAATTATATCTATTTAAATTATATTACACTCCTTTTACTTCCAACCAAACAACCCCTAAATCCTACTTGAATTAAATCCAATCTATGAATTGACCAAAAGCCCCCATCTCATTTTCAGAGAAAACACAAAATATGTAGTATTTATGAATTTAAAAGATTTTAGCTATTCAAAATATTTGCACCATCTAATTAAATCTGTCATTTTTTTTCCATTAAATTAAACAAATATATTTACCAAACATAATTATGAGGATTATTAAGTTTATTTTATTGTAGTAGGGGGCAATTGTTATTTTTTTACGAGGAGGCCAGAAGTTCTCCTTTCGCTTTTAAATTAGGGTAAACAGAGTTTTCTAAGAAATTTATTTAGTTCTTAAAGGAATCAGTAAAATGATTCTTTATAGTTGTTTGGTTGAGAAACTTCATAACTTTGTTTTTTTTTTGTTTGGTTGACAAAATAATTTAAAATGGCGAAGGTTTTGACGCTGCGATGGGGGCTGGCCGGCAACTGAGGATGGCGGCGGGTACGTGGCCGTCATGGTACCATGGCGGCGATCGTGATGCGCGGCTGAGGCGGCTGCCGGCGATGGATCTGCATCACTTTATATGGCCGGTATTTGAAATTCACAATCGGCAATTCCAAATCTGTAATTCGATGTATTTGAAATATCTAATTTTAATTTACTGCAAATAATGAAATGTTCGCATTTAATTCTAGCAACCAAATAGCATAAAGCGGTTAAGCATCCTATTCAAATAACAAATAAATATTAATTCTCACGATTTTAAAATCAAAATGTACTAAAAAAACTTAGCCAAACGAAGCCTAAATCCCTTCCAGCGGAACACTGCAACTTATAAATATGGGACTATGGGAGCGTTCAATTGATTTAGGATCCGTTTGGCTAAGCTTATCTAGTGAGTTTAGATATTGAGATTGTGGAAATTAATTTTTTTTTAATTATTTGAATAAGGTGCTTTACTAAAATAGCGTTGGAGTTTTACCGTAATTGCCCCTCCCGCAGCTCCCCCGCCCCTGAAATTCCTTTTGATTAGGGTCCGTCCGCATTACGCTCCGTCCGCGTTTTCGTGCTTTCTTCCGGAAATGAGTAGGGCTTTTGATCATTTTCTATTTTAATTTTAAATTTGCTTAAATGTAAACCGTAATATGCAGTTTCTATTCAAACAGTGAACACAAACTTTTCAGCCTAGATAGGGAAAACGAAAATTTTGCAAAAAACACTTTTAAACCAGTTTTTTAAGCAGCAGAAATCTAAGCTAAACGGACCCTTAATTGTTTACTGGTGTCGGGGCTTTGTGAGAGGGAGCGGGATGCAAATAATAATGATAAGCGCGAAGATCCCCTTCGGGGGTTTGAATCCGCAGGTACGTTACTTCGTAAAAATCGAAACTTAATTTTTAAATCGTTAACCTTTTGATTAATCATGCTTGGAATCCTTTTTTTTTTCTTTTCAATCTTATTCTTAATTGTCGTAATCTGCTAACTTTTTATTTGGCCAATTGGTTTTGGATAGGAAGTTCTTATTTTAGGGCCCATTTGATTGATTGGAGATAGAAAGCATGTTTTAGCAAATGATAGTTTGTTTTCGCTCAATTTGTGTGTGAAAATATAATCGGATTTTAAGGGGGAGTTATAACTTTATTTTTATTTACATCCAACCAAATGATGAAATATATTCATCAATTTTCAAATCATGTTCTCTAAATTCAACCGACCAAATGAGCTCTATTTCATTTTGAATATTAATCCTGATACTTTTTTTTTTTTTTTTTGAGGCCTTTCTCTTTCTAACACTAATGCACATTCGGCTAAGAGAATCCAAAAAAAAAAAAGTGTTCAAGGTAAACTAAATGAAGCTTGATTTTCAATCGGACAATTTATTACAACTCATTTGGTTGCTTGTAAATGCAAACTATTTTTGATAAAATGATAATTTCTTTTTCATTCATTTTGTGTGACTGTAAAATCATCACATTTGAGGTTTTTTAAAGGTATTTGTAGTGCTTAAAATCATTATTTATTTCTACGTACTTGCAATAAAGTAATATGCTCTAGTAAATTCATCACTTTGCAATCAACCAAATGAGACCCAAGGAACAACTAATATCATCAAAACAAAGATTGCAATATTTTTACAGTAGATGTTTGATTCAACGGACAATGTATACTTGTAAAGAAACTATGATTTTGTCTCTTAGAGTCCTCCAATGGTGTCCGCATTTTCAATTAGAGTTTGAATGTCATTCAATTTCAATTTCAATCACAAAGGTGAAAGCTTTATATCAAAAGGAACAACAGAGCATGAGCAATTATAAGTGGAGAATGCTCCACCACTCACCCAAATGAGATGGATCTATTGCCTTGCCAACACAGAAAATCCCAAAAGAGGAGACATTACAGCAGAGCCAAGTCAACAAAGGTGAATGCATGAATATGGGTATTTATGGGAGCAAATAAGGCCACTCTAATGCCATCTCTAAGAAGACCTCAGAAGGCCCACAAGCCCACATCAAACTAAGCAAAAACCAAGTAAAGCGTGGCTGACCACATAGTAAAGATCCTATGAGTTCGATCATCTTGGAAGGAGCTTAATGGTCACATATAAAAATCTAAAGGAGGGGACCATATATGGAAACCTTCATGGCCAGCTGCACAAAGAAGAGCTTTAGCTACAAAGTTAAAATCTTAGAAGAATCTCATGAAGAAATGCAAATACAAAAGGGAGGGAAAAATCAGGTAAGGAAAGCCTTATCATATATCCATGGCAAGGAGGATGGTCGGCCAAGGGCATGAAATCGCTTTAGTAATGAGGAGCTTGGCCATATAAAGTAGGAAAGCCATATGCATGTGCTTAAAATCAAGAGTGATACTAATTTCCTTATTTATTTTTCATAGTAGAAAAGTTATCATATTCATTTTTTTCTTGATGGCTTTTCTAAGCTATAAATAGGTCTTCTTTTGTACATATGTTCAATATAAGTTTGCAATAGAAGCTTCAATTCTCCAACTACCCCCCTTATGTCCTCAAAATTGAGAGGATCGGGGAGAATCATGAAGAGTTAAGCAACATCCCAAAGGATCTTGTGATGGAAGGAAGCCAACATAGGTTTTTAACCATTAGTACTCCTTATCTTTCCTTTCTAACTGTAACCTTTCTCCTTTGTGTTTGCTAAGGTAATCACATCACCTTCTTTATCTCTGTGGTCTAGCTAAATTCCTACCCTTTGTCCAAACCCTAATTGCTATTAAGGAGATGCTACTCATTTGGTCACCCTTTTAATAGATCATTGTCTTGGGTAATATGGACGCCTCTCATTTAGTTCAATTTTTAAGGTGAGACGCCTCCACCACATAAAACCTAAGAACTTTACCATAAGCCATAGGAATCCCAAGTTCTATCAATGTCTCAAGAAATTCTTATTTTGCACCTCATTGGTTTCTATATTTTGCACAAGAACCAAAACCGTAATATCCTATTTATTCTTTTAGTCTTCCTTGCAACCCCAAATCTTAATGACACACCATGTAATTCAAGAAGTGATTAGAAAAAAGTAATGATATTTAATGTTAGGGAAATTTATAATTTACTTTCTAGAGTTTATTGATTTTATAAAAATAAGAGAAATGGTTTTTAAATTAATGTTCAATAGCTTTGAATTTTCAAATCATCACAAATAATGACATTTATTATCGTATTGGTTGGCTATTAATTTTTCTTTTGTATTTCTTAAACTATATTATGACAGTTACAAAGACTTGCATAACAAGCTTACTTATCTAGCCCTATGGACAATCTTCTACAAGTTTGAGTAGCTGTAGTTGGCTTTGCGAGCTTGTCATCATTTGGCCATGATTGATCAGCCACCATTGGTTACAACCAAAGGCTAATTAGGGTCTATTTGGGATAGTTATATTTTTTTGTAAGGATGATTGTAAATTACTATGGAGAAAGTAATTTTTTAGAAAGTCGCTGTGGGTGTCATAAATATTTTCTTTCTTTTTAAGTAGTCAGATAATAATTTCTTCGGTCATGCGCATTTTAACTGGTTCTCAAAAGCTTTTTTAAACTTTTTGAAAAGTAGCAGAAAATAAATCAATCTTAAAAGCAGCTAAAAAGTTGTCTCGAACGCACCCTTATTAGCTACGATGCATGAACACATGTATATGGACACAAGTGTTGGATGTTTGACTAACATATTTGAAAATTATTAGACAAAAATATATTTTAGATACATGCACACATACACACACAGGGACACAAATATATATCTACAACTTTAACCATTTAGCTTTCGAAGAGGAAAAATAGAATTAAATTTTTTTTAAGCTTACCAAAAAAAAATGTCAATCATGCTGCATTCATATCAAGCACATGCGCCTCCATTTTTTTTAATTACAAACACATTTAAACTATGTCGGGCATATGTTGGTGTAGTGTCGAGTGTGTGTGTTCATGTTTCGCTGTCTGATATTACATAACTTCTTGAATTTTTGTTGCATACTAGTTGAGCATTCATCTATTGGTCGATTGAGCTTGATTGTGGTCATCTATGTCTTAATTTTGGATAGTCTAAGCATCAATACATAAGTTGTGTGCAGCCAAATTATCCTTGCCTACAACTTGGCACTTGGACATGCATAACTAGTTTGGGTTCAGCCAAAGCATGTTGAGTTGCTTTAAATGCAATATAGATCATGAATACTTTGGTTGTGCTAAACTTAGAAAATCTGGCAGTGCAACCTGATACTGCTGGACTTGATGGAGCTTGCTGACTGTATAGCTGTCCATGGGGTCGATGCATCAAGCTTGCAACATCCATATTCTAATCTTGGATTGAATAATTTAAGAATTAAGAAATGAAAATCATAACTTAAGCTAATAAGAACTAAAAGCAAGGCTTACAAACTTCAGAAGCTGGTATGTTTTTTTTTCCAGAAATGAAGTTATTGAAAGTATTTATGAATTGCCTTTGTTATTATGCTATTGTCATCTGTCTCATACAAAAAATAAATTACCGTTCATTTGATATTACCCTCAGCCTTCCAATGAGATGTCAAGGATTTGATGCCCCTCAAAAGGTACTACTCACACATAGGACCCCTATTTGTAATTTGGGCTGCGTTAGACATTGGATGTGAATTTCTGCCAAACAGTGTCTATTCCTTGGGACAAATATAAAATGCATTAAACCTGGAAGTTTAATTAATTTTTTGCTACCAACTAGAAAATGCATTAATCCTTGAAGGTTAATTATTCTCTTTAAGCAATCTAGAAACCCAACTTTGGTCTGTTAGTAATTTACAGGACTATTATTTTTCAAGATAATGAGATGGGGAGTTCATTATGAGTAATATATTATAGCCGCATTTAAATTCACAAAACAAATCATCTCTTGCGGTACATCATACTTACTGTTCATCATCCAACATGCATTCCAATTTATTGTAGAAGCATATGAGTGAAGTGGTTTACTTTTCATAATAAAAATAAAAATAAAAATGTGTTTTCCTCTATCTTCATCAGGTAGGTTTATACAACAAGAATTTGTTGGCTTATAAACTTTTTTCCCGTTAATTTCTTCATCCAAATAATGCATTCTGTCTGTGGAAGTATAAATGAAAAGCAGCTCATGGCTTGCCATTTTCTGGGTGGGGAATTATACCTCACAAGAGATGGACCTGCTATTCTATATATTGCTTCTATATCACTTCTATTTCACCGTCATTGTAGGATTGTTGATTCTTTTTTGGTACATGGAAGCACTATGTGAATTGATCCATTTGTCTTTGAAAATATTGATTCCTCTATATTATATTTCTCTTTGTCAACTACAACCTAGCAGTTGATTTCATTTATGGTCCTCTGTCCACAACGCAGTTATTATGGTGAATTTTGCGATGTTTGCTTCATTTAACTTGAAAGTCCATATACTGTTTAACTTGAATGTGCAAGCAATGTTAACGACTTCTTACTTCATTAATTTCACAGATGACTAATCCGAGGCTAAAACTTGAAGTCCTTGCCAGAGTGCCATCTCCACAAAGAAAATTTCCAGCTGTTTGTATGAAAAGTTACTCTCAAGGAACTGCTAGGAGGTATTTTTTTATATGTAGTTCAAGGAGATATAGTGGAGTTAATCTGAGTTGAATGAACTACATGTGATTTACTTTTTTTTTCATATAATTTTCCTTTTTCATGATTTCATGCAATTCATGCCAAGTAAAAAAATTTTAGCAGTCTTTAGTGTACTGATAAGATTTGTGATAATTTTCTTTTGCTGTGACCAGGAGTATTGCTGATAGTTTTGATTCAAACATTTCTCAATTTTTGAAGCATTTTATTAATTGAAAATTGGGCACAGGATTAATTATAGGTAAGTAGATATGAGGTCTGCTACATATCAAATTTCAAGCTAGGAGTTAATGAATATTTAATTTAAAGAAGATCATAGGCGAGACTTGAACACGTGTGTTCTACTTTGGGAACTAGGGAGCGGAGCATACCACTTGAGCTAGTGCTATTTGGTGATTTAAACCTTTCACATGATATTTTATTGCCATCATAATCATTTTTTTTAATCCTAGCATGATATTTCATTATCAACAATTTTTCTACTGGAGTTACTCAATGATGTTATTTTGTAAAATTTGGTTCCTAAGATAGCCATCTTTTAACGCTTGAATATGCTTTAAGTGTATTCAGCTAGGGAAATGCGCCCAATTCGCTGCGGTTAGACACAATGGCCATGGGAGAACTCGCTTAAACGGTTGCATGATCCCACCTTTAGAGAGAAGGAACTTACCTCATCATAGCCTGTAAATAGGTTGAATTCTACTCAACGGGCACTAGCCTTGCAAGGAAGCCTTTTGATATCCATAGGATGAGCTTGTTATGGACTTGCCCAAGAGCATACGCCAGGACTCATCGGAAGAACTCATTTTAGGTTCTTGTCGCTGGTTTTCACCCTAGGCATTCGACCTTGACACTTGCTCACAACATTCGCTTAGGGGCCTCATCGGCTACAACCATAGTTGTGATAGAGAGGGGGTAGGCATGTCCATACTGCAGGCAGTCCATATGTTTGTAACTATTAGTCATTTTTTGTTCTACTATTTTTTTTAATGATGTAGCCTCTCTTGTGGCCTTCTCCATCTTTTAAGTAGTTGAAAGGCATTTTTATCGGTTCATGTCAATTTTATTATTTACATACTACAGTGGATTTTCAGAACTCTCTCCTTTACTCTACTTTATTTTGTCTTGCTATTCTTATCGAGTAAGATCAAAGTATCATCCATGAATAAATTTGAATCCAACTTTAAGATTTCATTTTATTTTTTATAATTATTGAGATGGATGGAGCTACATTAGTCGTTCTGATTTTGTTTTTTCACTTCTCTTTTTCCTTCAGTGTTTTACATAAATAGAAGTTTGTATGAGAGTTACATCATTATTCCATCTTAGGGATACCCGTCTTAGGGATACCTTGCTCCTTGCTAAAGAAACAATTCATTCAATCTGTGTTTTCCTTTATCCCATTGAATTCTTTAAATTAACAATATGAGTTTTACATGCAGTGTCAGACACAGGATTTTCATTCCATTCTCTACAGTTTCTTCAGGTACATAATTCTTTTCTTTTTCACTATTTGATTTAGAGATTTTTGGCAAGTATACTGTTTTATACAACAGGAATTCCAAGTCTCAATCAGTCTACAACTAATTTCAAAGATATTAGTGTTTCTATTGATGTTGCTAAGGAGAGAGAGATCAAGGTATGCTTTTTTTCCCCCCTTTTTTATCTCTTTAGATTTCTATGAATATGCCCTTGATATATATTCAAAAGATTCAACTGAAGGCTTCCTGATACTGGAGAAAGGTGTGATTACAATCACCTTTTTTATTCTAATATGTGCATTTATAATGAAATGCAGGTAAGGGTTGATTTATCTGGTGCAAGGACACAAGAAATCTTTGATGATGTTTTCTCTAGGCTTGTTGATGCTGCACAGCCAATTCCTGGTTTCAGGAGAGTTAAAGGAGGTACATTTTCATGGAAAATTGGGAGTTTCTCATTAATCATGCATTTATCTTGCTTAGTATAGGATATTACGCTTTATATTTGAAGTTCTTCAAATCTGGAGGATTTTTTTCTTGTTATTTTCTCTTTATTGAAGCAAGATAAATTATGTCTAGAATATAGCATACAATGTAATTTCATTTAAGTTACATTAATGTCTATCAGATGAAAATAGCAAAAATCGACCTCTTATTCATATGGACGGAAAAACATTATTATTTAGTATTCTTTATGAAGCTAATGAAAACCAGTGTTAAAATTTGTTGTTTTATGTCTTTATTCTATATAAACTACGATTATTAGGCAAACTTGTTCTTTTGTTTATTGATTTTCAGGAATTCAGAGAAAACCTTCTATTTTTTATACAATGGCAATTATTAACTGAAACTTCTATCTTTTTGTTGTCCCTCAAAATCTTGGAATTCATTGCATGTTATCAACTTCAGATTTATTTGAATTGATTTTATTTTCTTGATTAGGGCACCTGTTTTGCGTTTAGAAACTGACTTTGTTACTTTCCGTTCTGCATGGTGGATGGCATGAATTTTGCAGGGAAAACACCCGATGTAAGCAATATTTTCTCTTTCCATATTTGTATTTATTAACACAATGTACTATGTCTTCCCTAGTCTTCACCACCATCATGACAAAACACATGCATGTTCCAGATGTGTTCCATAAGTCGAATCCAGCAGATATGAAGAGATTGATATACGATGAGTGTGACGTCGTGCTGATTGAGTTAAAAATCCTTCAAGCACGTTCAAAATCACGTGAAACATTGCCTTGCTCGCAATCAAAATCTATTTAAATGTCATTGTTTTGCAAAACGTACTATGCCGATGCACATGAAGCACTGAAATTGCTAAGAAGGAACCTCTTGAGATCAATTCAATCAAATATAACAAAGACGATCAAACTGAACTAATCGAGGATTAACCTCTTCTCACTACTTTAAACATAACTCCTTTATTTGCAATTGGAATCATACAATCTTAGTATTGTTAGAAAGCTAATTCAATGCTACACAACTTTCGTATTAGTCACCTTTGTTGATTTCCATTAGATCTATTGAATTTTTCACATAAAAAGAACAAAAGATCTTGTATGTAATGTCATTTTGAGCACTTTTCATTGATTCTAATATAAATTCATCATCTCTCATTAGAATTGCATGAAATATGAAGGGTACATTCTTAATTTGCTCTTCTACAACTTTCATATTAAAGACATTAGTCGATTATGAGCTAGCATGATATAGTTTTACAATAAGTCAAAAGATTTACATTTCTTTAACCAAATAGGAAAAAAATAAACTCATGAATTTGTAAAACTCTCAACCAAATAACTTAAAGTAATCTGAATATATTACATTTCTTTTACACTGCATTTCTTTTTCAGCCAACCAAATAGCCCTTAAGTTAAGATGCCATTGGATCCACAACCCTAATACAAGCAGATAGAAGGCATAAATCAAGGCTTTGATTGAAACCTTGTTTGCATTACTGAGCGACAATGTTTAACTCAAACATTTTGTAATTTGTCCAAGCATTAAAATAATTGAAAATTCTACACGTATCTCGAGGCAGTTTCAATGAGCTTATTGCATCAAAGAAGTATCTTAAGGTTGCATTGTTGGACTTCTTTGTTTTAATGTTGGAAAATCAAAATAACCCACAAACTTCTAAATCTATGTTTGCAGTTAGATTCTCTTCAATGGGTAATTCTCGTCAGAAAATTAAGGCAAAGCCTCAAGGGGAAATATCATTTAAAATAGTATTTTGAACATAATAATTATGATGTTGATCATATATTGCAAGCATGTGAAGTTTCTATCAACACTAGTTTTACAAGGACAATGTTCAGGTATTGTCAATCCTTCCTACGTTGAAAATTGGGAGAATAGTGAAGATTTTCTTCATAGAAATGATTGATGTCATTTCAACAATAAGAAACTAAAATGAATTATAACCAATCCAACACACTCCATGTGCTCCGACACTTGTGCTAAGTTTTTAAATTTAGTATCTGAGAATTTTGCACGAGTTAATATAAAGTAAATTTGAATTGTCTGCATATCAAATGCTCAATTATATGATCTAAGAATGCTGAACAGGTTATAATTAAACTCAATTTAAGTTGACTCATGTCTCGAGAAGCATGCAAATATTCTAATGAGCATCAATCATGTAATAACCGGAAATCAGAAAAAAGAAAAAGAAAAATAAGGGGAAACAAAAAAAATAAAAATCAAATGAAATTCAACCATCGCGACGATTAGCCGCAAATAGAAGAGTCGAAAGGGGCGCTCAGTTTTGGTTTACCAAAATCGAACTCCCAAAAAATCTGGCGAGAGCGAGAGAAGGGAGGAGGAAACTTTAGGTGTGTACTACCACGGTCAATTACTAGCTTGCATCCTCACGGCGTGCGACCAAGAGGAGTGCCTTAGGTGTTGACAGAGAGGAGGAGTCCTTGCAGTGGGGAGGAGGGAAGCGTGTCGCGCGTGTGTCCCACGGGTTGGGACTCAATGAGGGAAGGAGGAAAGAGGTAAGTAAATAGATAATTTATATAATTATATATTTAATTGAAATCTGATTTTAATGTTATTATCTCAAGTTTTAACTTAGGGTTTACAGATTTCAGCAAGGAATTTAATTTAGGAATATGTAACATAAATTAAATTCAAGTAATTATGTATTAAATCTTTACATATGAAATATAATTGCAAATTTAATAAAATCTTAAACCTATGCTAAGTTATAATATTGTTAATTAATTAAGAATCATTTTAAGAGAAATGATAAACATTAAATGAAAATAAAAATTTATCATATTAAATTAACTTTAACATTTAATATTTTTATATTAAGAAATAATAGGATTTAGAGTGTATATGACAAATTTGGTGTATAAATATCATTATATTAAATGAATTAAATGTTATAAACAATATTATTAAGGAATTTGATTTAGAAAATACATGAAATATTGATGAATGTGCGAAAATAATAAAGATATCTGATATCACAAGAAATGAATAAAATAAAATAAATTATTTTCTAATATTGATCCAATCAATATTTTATTTTATAGGAATTTCAATTAAGGAAAGAAGTGTAAAATGGAAGGAGATTCAAGAGGAGGCTGCAAATTAAAGTGGGTAATTATGTTTCTTACATCTATGATAAAAACTTATTTATTTCCTGTGATGAAATGCATTTGTACATATTATGACATGATTATGACTTTTTTTTACATCTGAATTGTAATTTATTTTTCTTTTGTATTGAATCTCTACGAATGTTAGTTCGTATATTGTTCGTCATTTAAAAGTTAATTGATTCTTATTATGAATCGATATAAATGTATAAATTGTATCTTTATGAATATGTATGTTGAAAGTGGAGTTAATTCACTTTATGATCTTGGGAGATGATACGTCGTGAAAAAGAAACGATAAATTGACAAATGATAATTCTTTCTGGGATGAGTTTTGGTAAATGCTTTATTTATGTAAAGGTTTAGATGGTGACTTCTAAAATCGTTGATAAATATAAAAGTAAAGTTCATAAAAAATATTTATTTATACATACTTCCTATATGTTTGATTGTTTGAACAATTTCTGTATGTTATAAAATTAACATGCATCTTGGTTCTTTTCTTGTTTATAGTGTAAAAGCGTAATTGGCCATTTGAATTTTATTGATTCTTGGTTGTTTATTTTTTTTCGGTATTTATCTGGAGATGGATGATAGAAAGGAGGGTTATATTTATCGCCGTAGAGAGACTTCAGGAGATAGATATTTATGTCGGTTATGTTGATTTATTTTTTAAATTGTATTTTATATAAATTCTGTTAGTATATATGTGTGGACAAATTGTTAATTGTGTAGTGGATTGTAGTGACTTTTATATGATTAGAGAAACATATTGTGAAATTTTGTTTAAAATTAAAAATATTAGGTAATATTTCTTTTAACTCGGTCAACCAGATACATTCCGATATTCAGATTGGTGGCAGTGGTATCAATTTATTTTTTTAAGGACATAAGTATGATCATAATCAAAGAGTCATTATGAAAATAATAAATTTTATGAAGACAAATGCAGGACAAGTTAATCGGATTGATATAGGGAGATCATTCTATTATGCAATATGAAGCGAGTTTGATCTTTGCAGGTATGCTTTGTTGATCAAATGAAGAGAAATGTCATATGTTTCTCGGGGTGAAGGATGTAGTTAGGTAGCCTTGATTCCGAGTATTGATATCGTCTTGGTGGAGAGGGGTAGAAGGATAGAATTGAATTTACTGAGAGGAGGAGATATTGAAGAGGAGGAATGATGATAGGTCAAAATTTGGGTAGAATGTTAAAAAATCAAGGAAGAAGCGCAAGTCATATCTTAATGCATAGCGATTACTACGTCAAAATGTGGAAGAACATAAAGGAGAGTGTCTCTACCTGACATATTGTCATATCGGGGACATATGGTAAAATCTTGTCTATCTTGGGTTAGAAATTTTTGAATCTTAGAATGAGTGTTCAACCTTCTCGGAATGTGGTGAGTGACTTAATCAATTGCATGGTTATCTCACTCAAATCGGTAGAATCAGCAAGCGATAAGAAGCAAAAGCTTGCGATGTCATTACTGTATGTCTTTATTTAAATTAGCATTGTTAAAATTTTATATTACATTAGATATATTTGTTTTCATATTATACTCATTTATATGTATTCTTTATTCAAAGTAAATCGGTTAAATTTTATTTGATCTTGGAGAATCACATTCATTTATATCGAGGAATGTGTGAGAATTTTGGGATTGAAAGTTATGGAAATGCACGTAATTACTTTCGATTAATTGATGCAATGGGTCTTAAGAATGCTAAAATTTTGCGATTGTGAACTTAAATATCTGTGAAAGAAGCTTGGATGTAGATTTAATAGCACTGTTGATATATGAATTTAATGTGATTTTAGGAATGGATTGACTATTTAAATATTATGCTATTATAGATTGTTATAAAAGATTGTCAAATTCAATATTTCAGTCCATGATTTGAATTCTTCTACCGAATATTGAATTTGTATCTTTTTGTAATAATCTATAGTAATATTTAAATATTGTCATTCTAAATTCATATCAATCATTATACTTAACGATCTTGCTTCCGCGATCGACGTTTGGCTATGTACAATATTAACAAAAATTACACATTCTTCGATATAAATAAATGTGGTAAATAAAATTTTAAGCGATTTAAAAGATGATCATAAATGGTATATCAAATATATGATGTTAATTTAAATAAAACATCGCATAACAACGAGTCTGCTTCATGTGTGTCGAGGTTGTGTATATGGCGATTGGTCGAGATGGGCGATGCGATATTCGATATCAGATAGTCAGGTTGAACATTGTGAAGATTTTTGATCCAAGATAGACAAAAAATGTCATTGTTGGCATGCCCATGCGAAATGCGTTTCTTTTGATTTAATTTTCGTTTGACGGTGCGCCCGCGATGCGACCTCTCTCTCTCGTGATCCATCGCTCAGAAAATCCTCCTCTTTATAAACTTGTCTTCGTTTATTATCGGCAGATCTGTCTTCGTTGACTACTCAGACGCAACTCAAGATCGTAAAAATCCTCGTAAATAAGATTATGAGAACTCAGCAGCTTTTCTTGCAATTGTCATTTGTCTCTTAACTTTGAAAACCAAAAGAAGTTAAAACAACTCTTAAAGGGGTACTTTCAAATTTTCTCATCGCATCAACCATTTTTACTTGATAGATTTCTGATGGTGAAAAGAGGTGGTATCTGAAATAATTTCAATATTTGTCATGGGAACCGCATTTCATTTCCTTGAGTCTGCTGATTTCTTATCATTTGAGTCATTGCTTCCATCATTTGAGTAAATGCATCTATAGCCAGTGAAGTGGGTTGCACCAAATTCTGGTGTTCAACAGTTTGTGCTTTCCTATTTTCAGCCGTAATATCTTCTTGAATTGATTTCATAGGCCTGAGAATCACAAATTAATTATAATCATTGCGCATCAATTAATATAATCATATGCAAATCTCTTCATAAAATTTATCATCTTCCTAATGGCTCATTGATTATGATCATACTTATATCACTAAAAGAAAAAAGCTCGATACTCTTCACGCGGCGAGCTTGGAATGGAGAGAGCGATTGGACGAAAAAAATCTTAACATTTCCAATAAAACAAAATTACATATATATATTTCCAAGTCATACAAGAGCTCATATGATTATGATTTGTCACATATAACATATCTTAAGCAGTCGTATGAAATACAATTTAAAACATAAACCAATATAAACCAACATAATATCTATCTCTTGAAGTCTCCCTACGACGATAAATATAACCCTCTCTTCTATCCTACATCTAGTTAGGAAAGTTACCTGAAAATATAAACAACTTGCAATTGAATAAAATTCAGTGAATGAATTATACTTTTATCTTATGGTAAACAAGAAAATAATATGCATGGCGGGTTTTCTATAACATTATCATAAAAGAAATTTAAACAATTAAACATTTAGGAGGTAGGTAAATGAACATTTCTTAAACTTTTTTTTTAATTTATCGTCGTCCGAGTCGCCTAAAACCTTTTAGAAAACCTTTTCATAACTTCTAAAGGATAACTAACCATTATCATATCGTATCATTTTATTTTCTTTTGTGCGCATACGTTGTCACTGGTCGATCTATAAGGGTGGACTTCCATTTGTATTTATAGATCTGATTTATCTGTTATCGTATTAATTCATAAAAGTGAATCAATTAATTCTGTGAAATGACGTAAGTAATAATATGATATAACATTCAGGTTGTTCATTCAATATGAAGAAAGGGAAAAATCACTCATTATTTACTTTACAGGAGTCATAATCATGTACAAATGTATTTCATTATAAGAAAATAAAGAAATTTTTATCATAAATATAAGAACATAATTATCCACTTTAGTTTGAAGTTTCCTCTTGAATCTCTTTCCCTTTAACACTTCTTTCCTAAACTGAAGTTCCTATAATTAGAAACATTAACTTGATCATAAATATATAACTATCTCTCTTATGATAAATTTATAATCCTACTAATTCATTAAGGACATTAAATTTTCTAATTAATTTTTCACTCTTATTTAGATTATCATTATTTATCGATAATATCTTAATTTACTTAATTATTTATTAATTATCAAATTTACTTTATTCATTATTAAATTAAATTTATGGATCTACTATTATGCATGTAATATAATATTTTGTAAAAAGCTCTATCTATTTTTCTCTGAATTTCCCAATTAATTACTTAAACTAATTTATTTTCCTCACTAATCTAACATTAATTCTAAATTTTAATTAGAGGTTGTGAAAATTAGCATTAATTATATTTTCATAAATTTTTGCATTAATGAGTTTACATCATTGTATTTCATTAAATTTAAGATAAATTTTTTATACATAAAAAATCAAACATATAATTTCACATAAAAAATCAAACATATAATTTCAATAAGTAAATTTCATCACCTATTGCTTCTTCCTATAGTAAAATAAAATTATATTTAAAATATATTAAAAATATTGATGTCATTATAAACTTATAAGATATATCAAATAAACTTTTCCAATTAAATTCCTTATTAAACTTATAACATCCTAAATCATAATTGAAGTAATAATAAAATTAAATTTTCACTTTAAATAAATATACATATATATTATTACCTCCTTTCCTCCTTTCCCTCAATGGGAGCCCTAGCTCGTCGCCCGTCTCGAGTCACGCGCCCGACTCCCCTCTCTCTCGTTCCCACACAAGGTCATGCAAAGTCTCTCTTCTCCTTCTCTCTCGGTCGCAGACACACGTAAGGCTCATGACGACAAGGAAGCTGCCTCACACACACTTCTAGGGCACGACATGCGCGCCCGTCTCCCCCTTCTCCTTCTCCCTCTCTCGTTTCCCTCTCGTTTCTTTAGGGTTCGGTTTCGGCAAACCGAAACTGCGTCTCCCTTCGATTCTTTTATTTCACGACCAATCGTCATGACGGTTGGATTTTTTATTTTTTTATTTTTATTATTTTTATTTTTTGGTTATGACAAATACTTCAATGATGACTGTGTTGAATGAAGATTTTAATCGGAGGAGATATCGCTATCAAATTATATTTAAAATTCAATATGAAATTAATATAAATTTAAAATTTAATAAAATATGAAGAATGCAAAATATACTAAATTTAAAATATTTAAATGAAATTTTATCCTGTAAAACTTAAAGAAAAAATTTATCTTTTTATCCGTAATTGTTTATCACTGATGATAATTTAAAACTCTACAAGTCAAATGCCAAATCAAATTATTATTTCTCTATTATTCTCGTAAGAGCACCCGGTCCTCTATTGTGTGATTTCACTATCAAATGACACCATATAAAATGAGGTTATGACTAGAATTCTTTGACTGGGTGGCTTCTCATCAAATGACATCATTAAATTACGATCATGACTATAATCCTTATATTTCTCAATGGCTCAACTCCCTTGAGTGATGAAGGTGCATTTGATAAAGCACAAAACCCTCTATTAGCTAAAGTAGACTTAAGATTGTCTCATTATTTAAATATCAACCTAAGTCTATAAGGTTATTTTGGATGAAACAATTTATATGATTACTAATAAGGATCCTTCAGTTAAGTTAAGTTGACTACCTCTTGTGACAACTATTACCTAGCTTTTTTAGTTAATTTTGATATTTCAGTGAGATCGGTGCAGTCCGTTTCATGAACATAGTGCATTTTGATGACGTTGATGCCCTTCAACTCTGATAGACACGAAGCCAATATTATGGCTTGTTTTCTCCATTGGGTGTTCATTAAACGATGCGAGAAGTCATTTTTAGTCAATTTCGATATTTTGAACGCATCGATACAATCTGTTTTACGAATGAAGATTATTTTGAACAATTTTAGTTGTAATTGAGACGTTTCGACTTCAATTTTGCGTCACGTTGAGTCTGGTGTCTATCAATTTCATCACATATGCTTAATTTAACTTATGAAACATATGATAGGCCAATAGGGCAATACTATTATTGTATAAAATTTAACTTATTAAAGCCATTGATGTTATCTAGATGTTATTTTATGTGTGTAAAAATATTTATTTTATGTTTGTGCTTTTACTTGTAACAATATTGTGTCATTTGTCTGTATCTAGACAGCTTGTTGGGTAGTAACTTTACATTCTTGATGTATAGCCAAACAATCTTAAATCTTTATTGAATTTTGCATTCTTCTACTATGCATTGTATAGAGTAATCTGATTTGTCATTCCAATGGATGTTGCATGATTGGAAAGTATATATATATATATATATATATATATATATATATATATATATGGGAAAATATCTTTCTATATGGAAGGATAGTAATTGATTCGAAGATTAAATAGGTAAAGTGTCTAAGTCAAGTTTGTGTTTGTTGTGTGTAAACATTTATTTATGTTTTATGTAAAATTATAAGAGTGCACAACTTCTTTCACACTTAGGCCAATTGTACTTGTCAATATTGAATAAAGCACCATATGAAAAGATCTTGTGAAATCATAGCATACAACACGATGCACTATATATTAAAAATAGCATAAGATATTAAAAGATATCAATGATTTATTAATAATTCAATGATATAAAAGATCCTAGTGCTAAAAACCCTATTAATGTCATACAAATAAAATGTAAGATGTTTTAGCATACATGAAGGTTGCAAAAGATAATTAGTTGAAAAAATAAAAATATCATTGCAATGTAAACAACTAGATTTTGAAATAAAGCTATCATAGTTATAATAATGTGTCATATTAGGTTAAAATGCTAAACATTGAATTTAGTAGTGTGCCTTACAATTAATTGGCGCTTTTATAATTGAATAATTTAAATAAACAATAATTAAGCAAACTCAAAGTAATTATATAGTAACATAATGTTGCTAGTTATAAGGTAAATTAGATAAAACAAGATTAAGCGTTAAACAAGAAATTAAAGTATAACGAAGGAAGAGGTAATAATAAGAATGAAAGAATATAAATAATTATTGATTAGAAGACGGAGTGTGAGTGCATGGGCATCTTTGTTAAGTCCATGTTAGGCAATGTTGAGGATAAGGGCAAGAAAAATCAGTGCTTTCGATTGGCTATGAATCTTCTTCAACAAGTTTGCAATTTAAGTTGTCTTGGTATGATTTTATTGCATAATATTTTTTTGGTATATTTTTATTTTAATATTCAATTTTAAGTTAAAGAAATTACATTTTATCATATATCTATTTGTTTAACTTTTGTATAATCCGAGATAGTAAATTCTATTGTGCTTTTTATTTTCTATTAATTGATCAATAATTAGTGATGCTGTACTCACTAAAATTGTATGCAATATATTTCTATTTATTTTACTATTTATTGCCCTTAAAAACTTATATAATTACTATGATTAGTAACTCTTAGGACATTTCAAAACTTATAATACTAGTTAATATTATGATATACATACTTTGATAACTTCAACTTGTCATTGGCACACTTCTTTTTTTCCTTAATACACTTTAAGTCACTTTGTTGTACTTGACTATATGCCTTCTCAAAATTAATAAAAAATATATTAAGATTTTTCATTGCTCAATATATTTTTTGTTAATGATTCACTTTGATATAAAATCAAATTGATTCTTCTGTACTATTATTATTTTTCAACTTCTTATTTCTTTAGCTTTTTGCTATAACTCATTAATTTGATTCTTCTGTAATAACAGTAATCTTGCACATACCTTTGCTCTTGAATATTTGGTATCAAAATGCTTCTTTAGTTGTTTCTTATCCTCTTGATCTTCAAGGTTTCGTTGACAAGATTTTTTAAATAAATTGCTCCAAAGTAATCTATTACTTTAAATTTCAATCAATATCTCATTTAGACCCAATGCATTACTTTTATGCATCATTGTTGGAGATTCTACTTCTTTTTTGGATTAATTTATAATAAACCTTCTTATTATATCATGTCCTAACAAATACATTTTTTTAATAATTTGATGATTTTTATGTTATTGCAAAACAAGGTATTCTTTTTTCTTTCACCTTTTTATGTTTTATTCAATACTCATTTAGAATCATCTCATTAGCATATCCTACTAATCTTGAGCATGCATCATTAAGGCATTAGTTTAGCTCAAAATCGAAGATCGCTCGAAAATTGAATCAAAATTTGGATCGGATCGAGATTGAATCAATTACATTGAGCCGAGCTTTGAGCCAAAATTTGGATCAAACTTTTTTTCGAGTTGATCTCGAGCCGGACATAGATCAGATTGAACCAGCTCGAGATCGGATCGAATTTATCTATTATTAAAAATCTTTAAATTTATATATAATACTTCTAAGTTTGTAACAATAAAATTATTCTTAAAATTAAGTGTATAGAGTTATAATTTGTAATCTTTTAAAATAAATATAATATATTTATATGTATAAATATTATTTCTTTGAAAATCATATTTTTTTATTTCATGCACTTAATTCAATTTTCTAAAAATTTTGTGATAATCAATTTTATTAAATTCAAGCTACTTGATCAAAATGAGCCAATTTCATTCAAAGTTGAGCAAAAATAAAAAAAATAAAAATGTTCAATTAAGCCAGAAATCAAAACGAGCTTAAATCGATTAAAAACGAGCAGCCGCTCAAATCGAATGCCAGTTAATGATCTCTCGAAGCTTTCATCGACTCAAATCACGTTAAAACATTTCATCCATATCTTTATAAAATCAAAATTCCAAAACATCCTTTAATCCAACTTGAAGATCATATTCCTCAATCACATTTATAATAGCCTTATTGATAGTTAATTTGATAGCAATCACCTTATTACTAAACCCATTTACATTAATAATTTTATTTTTAACTTTTTTTCACTTTATTTTTAACTCTTTTTAACTACTATCTGTGTGCTCGAAAGTTCGCCATCGACCTCTTCATGAAGAAAGTTTGATTAAATGTTAGTTAAATTTTCAGAAGGCAGTTGAAATAGTAGATAAGACACTACCCAGAGATTTCACCCTCATTTTGTGAGGACTTTAGATCTGTTAGGGTTTCTATAAAGCAAACACATAGTTAATTACCCTCCAATCTTAAGAGAGAACTTTTGATTAAGGTTAGTCGTTAGATCGCTAAATGCATAGCATATAGTAACATGTGGAGTATAAAATTGTAGGTTTATGAAATTCATCATTTTAACTTAAAGCGCATGGTTGGGGATTGATCTTTGCGTCAAGATCTCTTGGTTACGTCATCCCAAGCGTAATTATGTCTACTTAGTTAGAGGAGGTGATCATTCAACATGATCGAAAGATCGCCCTGCATGTATTGCGTCGTCCAAGTAATCCTTGTAGACCTGGGATTATGTTTGTCTAAGAGGACAACTTCAAGTCCACGCCCGGAGAGGTTTTTCTTATATCAAATGCACCATATAGTTCTCAGTACGAGAGGGTATATCGGATATAGTCGTGATCGTAATATAATTGTTTTTTTGGCGGTGACCACTTGGAGGACTCTAGCGTAGCGTATGTGACTTCTTGGCCAAATCACGTGGCGAGGGGCACGCTCTTGTGACGTAGATTGATTGAGAGTGAATATAGTAGAACACTTAATTTGACATTGGCTCTTTTGTGAGCTAAAGTTTTCTTAATCTATCACCTCCGACAAATGGTTACGGAAGGTGGATGGATGGGATTTAATTTTAAGTCTTTAGATTGGTGATTTTCATTTAGCCATTTAAATTGAGCTTCTTTTATAGTTTTTGCATTTGCGAGAAATTTGAATTTATCTAATTTGATATTGAATTTTGAATATAACTTGATGGTGATATCTCCTCCAGTTGAAATCTCTATTCAACACTGCCATCATCGGGATAGATGTTTTTTATTTCGCATCCCGAATTATATTAATTTAATAATGGATGGATCAGTCATAATGCGTAATTAACTTACCGGATATTTTATTAAGATTATTATTGAATTTTTTGGTTGACTGACCCGGTCCTAAGACCCAACCGGGAATCAACCCGCACAACATCCTCAGAAACTAAGTTTAAGTATTCAGCAAAGTGTTGAGGCCCATGCGGGTTGTTTGATTCAATATTGATTTTAGCTTAAGGGATTTGAATAATATTATTTATTTTGATTGAGTTTCATTGCAAGTTTATAGTTTTAGATAAAATTTTGACATTTCTAATAAGATCGTCCCAGATATGGGACAATGAATGAGTCCGCCACCAAGAAAAGATGTATGGTGTAAACACCACGCAGTCATCCCATCACTAAGAAATACATGTATGGTCTCTAAACACTCAGCAACAAATTTTCTTGCCACGCCAAGAAAGACGTGTACGGGTATTTATACACCTGCAATGTCAGTTTATACATTAATTATATATTTATGGTCGACTTCATTTGAGCTATATAGGCCTCTTGTTGATATGAAAATTTTATTTCAAAGATCACGAGTTCTGATGTGCCGCTTCTGATCTTGAGCGCCCACCGCCGAGAAAGATATGTATTGGTGTAAATATCACGCCGAATAATCCCACGCCAAGAAAAGATATGTATGAAAAGTTACCTACATATGACATGAGTTTCCCGGTCATGCTGTTGACCTACACGTGTCCTAATTAAAATAAAGCTTATATGACCAAGTCTATAAAAATTAATGGCGATGTCGCATAATTGAAGGTTAAAACTTCATAATTGCGACCAAATTTGCTTACAATCTTTTCAATCTGAAAAATTTTAATTGCATAATGTTGTTTGAAATATCAAAATTAATGAAATGAGAAACGTCAGATCAATTAATAACCGATTAATTAATTAAAATTAATTTTTAATGAAATTACATGCATATCGAGGTCAAGAGGCTTCGACGACGTCCAAACAACTTCCGTTCGTGAAATTGACTACGTCGTTGTAGTCAAAACTTCGAAATCTGCCAAACGACATCTTCCGTGATCAATTCGGCAAAGTCTACGCGAACGTCGAGCGATTCTAACGCGGCGTCGCACAATTTAAACCTAATTTTACTTCGATCGTCGTAGACGTGGTCCAAATAACTTTCGATCGCGAAACGGATATTGCCGTTGCGTTCGGCACAATGAAAATACCTAAAATTAATATCTATATTGATAGTTCGTCGCACAAAAGAATTTCATAATATTTTGTGCGAAATTATTAATAATAACATTGTTATCTTGTTAAATCCGTAATTAAGCAACTAATAGTTGCTTAATTAGCCACCCAGACCACCCAATGAGGGTTAGCCGTCCAATTGCCCAATCAGATTTGCCGCTTAATGAACCAATTGGGCTTGCTGCCCAAGTAATCTTATCGACTACTACATGGGAAACCAGTTGAAACTTGCGGCTTGCCCTAAAGGTCGAAACGAGCTCCCGAGCCTCCATACACACAATCCCTTCTCTCATTCTCGTCATGAGCTCCCATTTTATCGTGCGATCCTCTCTCATTCCGTCTCTAGCTCCCAACCGATCGAGCTCCTCTCATGCAATTTCCCTGTTTCCGTCCGTCTCAAGCGGCCGAACGCCTATCCCTCTTGTGCAATCGAACATCTCTTTCCTTCCGTCCCTTTCGAGTATGAGCTCTAGCTACCTTTCCTCTTCTTCCACTGCAAGTGATCTCTTGTAATTGGCGGAAGCTAATCGAGTACCATAGCTGTTGATTGGGTTGGCGATTGAGGGAAGCATTGTGTGGGACAGTGTCTACTTTGTTCGGATCGCTGAATGCGGTTATGGATACGAGCAGGCTTATGCTTTCCTTCCCTTCCTTCCTTTGTCTATATTTTTGTTCTCGCGTTCTGTTTTTGCTCCATTGATTCCTGTGATTGGATACGAAGCCGTGCTGGCGCTGTCGGGTTTTGTTCTGAATAACATTGCTTTTGTGCTTGCTGCCATATATTTCTACAAGTTATTACTTTTAATATTAAAGGATTTAGCAGTTTCCCCGCAAGTATCTGTCTTGTTCTGTTTTAACCCTGCTTTTATATTTTATTTATCAATATACTCAGAGAGCCTTTATGCATTATTTTCACTATGAAATATTCTACTTATTTTCTTATTCGAATACTAAGGCCATGCTCTTACATTCGAATACTACGACCATGCTCCTACTTGGTGTGTTTCGTGCAGCTAGATCAAATAGAGCCATTAATGCTGTCTAAAAAAATGACTCTCATTGCACAACTATTTTTTCATGTAGAATTTGTTTTGCTATTTTAGATGGTATCAAACTAAAAAAAAAATTATTGCAGAAATTCTTTTCAATTTTTATCAAATAGCAAGTCCGCCATCTGAATAGGGCAAAAAGAAAAAGGCAATGAAGGTAAGATCATGAAAGATATAAAGCTTAGTTTTTTTTATTATTCAACAAAAGAAAAGTTGAAATATATTTGAGTTTGAACATCTTTATGATACAATTTGGTTGCCTTTATTGTTTCACATGATGTGAATTGAATTCCATTTAAATTTTCATATCAAATCAAATCTTTTGTATGACAAGTAAGATGGTAAAGTTTTAATCTTTGGAGGATTTAATATTGCATTCTTTCTATTATTGGAGGTGTAAATTTACCTATGTATGGCCACTAAATCATTATTTTACTTGCATATTTCTAAGAGGTTCTCATTTTGCTATTCACAAGTAACTATTGATTTATGTCATCAAAGTTTGTACTACTAAATATTCATCTTATTCTTAAATCATTATAAGATGAAGCTGAAATGAAATCTTACTTTTTAGATGTTCAATATTGTTATATTTTGATATTTCATGTGGCATTCGACTTGTTACTTCATTTGTCTAGTTTGAAAGAGAATGGAAGGGAAGGTAACATATTCTATGAGGTCTCTTTACTCTTATGTGACCTCTTTTATATTGTCAAAGTTGAAAATTCATTTGCATTTTATCATTAAAGTGCTATTTTTGATTTGCTAAATTTAAAGAAAGAAGCAATATTTTTGAAATTCAGTTGAAATCGGGATGCAAAGCATGCTATAGCAAAGGGGTATTAGTTGTGTTTTAATTTCATGCACATGTAAATAAAAATTTGTGAAAATATGTTTTTGTGATAAGTACCCGTTAACATTGTTCAACGCGCATAAACTGATACTGCTTACATTGTTAATGTGGAGAAAATCGCTTTCGATATACGCTCACATTGTTTGTCACGACGGAGAAATTTATCTTATAAGTATTTGCTCACGTGTTCCAACGCAAGAAATGCTTTGATAAAGTCTGCTCATTGTTCCAATCGCGAGGGAAATTTGATTAAAAGCCGTTGTTCGCCAAAATGTCTTTGTGATATACCGCTCACATCGTTCAACGAAAAAATTGTGTATAAGATTGCTCGTTGTTCCAACATGACAGGAAATATGTCTTAATATAAGTACTTGTATGCATTATTACGCTATAAAATCTATGCATAATCATGCCTTGCGACACAAATAAAATTTTCAGCTGCCTTACTTACACTTTTATACACGCTTTTTTTGGTATGGTGGGAAGACATAGTCTCCCAAACCAGCCCCCTACGGGGGGATGACTTTGGGAGGTTGCCGAAATTTTTGGTAAAAAGGGGGAAGAAAGATAATCATGCAAGTTATGTTGATATATATCTTTTTCTTGTTCTCAAATTATAAAAGCATATTGTGATAATGAAATTTTAATTTTATTAACCTAAACATTATCACGAGATTTGCTTTCTTTCTCTTAATTTTGGGAAGAATAAAGGGAGGGCAAGTGTTATCTATGGATTTATTGACCCATGCTTGGCTTGATTATTATTTGAATCTTGATATCATATGGGTGATTACTTGATTAAATCCAGAATTTCAGATTTATGTATTATAAATTTGGTGTGGATGTTTGACCATGTTTCATTTGCCTATCTTGTGACAATCTATTCATGTTATATTGTTTTGCCTTTGTCTAAGTTATAGGATAAAGTTAAAACAAAAATCAACAAAGTGATTTGTTCATTTGTATTACTTAGTCATGCTTAACTTGATTCTTACTTGAATCTTGATGTTACACAAGCAATCACTTGGTTAAATTCAGATTTTCAGATATATGTGTATTAGATTTGGTATAAATACTTGATCTACATATGATCATATTCTATTCACTTAAGTATGTTACAAGCATGTTACTAAGCAATTCCCTAAAGCCTGAATCAATCCAAAATGAAAAAGGAACGTGACATAAGATTCTTATAATCTCAATTGCATAGTTTTTTTAATGAAAAGCATTGGCATAAAGTTTCATATAATGTTTACCGTATGTGTTGCTTCTAAGTAGTCATTTTGTTATATGTAATGAGTTTTGACTTGTTCTTTGTGAAAATCAAAAGTTTCATTATCAAAGGGGTAAAATTATCTAAGTGTCATTATGACATATTTGTTATCCTTCCTTTTATATTATATAAGATAGACTTGTAAGGAAATCTTAGATTCTATAACATACAAACATTATTACATTTTAATGTTTGATATGATATTAAAATTTTCACCTCATTTGTCTAATTTAGAAGATAATGGAGGAGAAAGCAAAATGTTCAATGAATAAACCTCTTTACTCTTTTTTGCTTCTTTTGGGATGAAGTGTTTATAAGCTATTATCTATTATTTCATTTTGTTCATTGAGCTTAAGATGCTTAAAAGAAAGTGAAGTTTTAGTTTTAGTCTATTTGAACATGACTTGTATTGGTCTTATTCTAATGCTTTCTTAAGCTAATGTGAGTTTAAAAAAAAATTTAGAGTTGCAAGATCTCTACCTTTGTAGAGTGTAAGATCTCTTTCTTTTCGCCGTGAGAGATTGAAACTTTCTTCTCTATTCTTTTATGAATATTCAAAATATCATGCATAGTTCATAAAAAAAATTAAAGAAAGGCAAACCTAACTTTTGTATTTCTCCCATTGTTTGGAATTAGAAATTTACTTGTGAATGATTATCCAATCAATATTATTTGATAATTCCTAAGAAAGATATTACCATACACTATGAAAATTTTTTATTTGCTATTTCGATTCAATCAACTTTTACCTAAAAGTTATGATTATTATAGTATCAAAATAAAATCGGCAAATGCATGAAGTTTAAATCAATTTAGACCTTTCATTTCATTTGAATGTCTTGCTTCTTTTTTCTTGCAAATCTTGTTGGTCAAATTAACATCAGATGAAATAATGATGTTTAAATTTAGAACATCAAGTTAAACATGACTTATTGGTTGGTGTGATATTATTTGAAAGTAAGCTAATTATTGGTGATCTCCTTTAAGGGTTAGTAAGCTCCCTTAGAAATCTTAGACTTACAATATGTCTTGTGAGAAGAGTGTGAAAAAATGTGTGAGTAAATTTTTCATGAGGGGAGAATTCTCTCTTATTTATAATAAGATCTAGCCTTCTTCTTAAGTAAATGTTATTTAGGCCCTTTGCATGAGGCCAAAATGTTTAAATTATAAGAATAAAATGAATAAATGAGATTTGTATTATTCCATTAATTTGTATGGATTTTGCATAACATTAAGGAGAAAGAAAAATATTCCTCCTTTAAAGAAAAATATTCCTCCTTTCCTTTCTCTTCACGATATCATGTCTTGCAAGAAATATTTAAGAAAATCTTTTAGCGCTCCTTCATTTATTTTGTCATTTTCTTTTTAATTATTCATGGAATGAGCACAAATCTAAGTAGGAAGCAAGAAAAAAATAAGAAGAGTGGAAGGGAAGAGAGTCATCTTTTCAACCAAATTATGTCATGCCAATAAAAGAAATAGGAAGAAAACACAAAATAGTACAACAAAAAAAGAGAGGAAAATGGGGTGAGTGAAGAGAAAAATTCATTAAAAATTTGATTTATTTTTTTTCTTATTAAGTTATCCATAAATATGTGATGAATAAAAAGAAGGGAAAAGAAGAAAAGTCTTCCTCTCCTCTTTATGAATGTATGTCATGCCAAAAGAGAAAATTCATGATAAATAAATTAAAGAGAATAATACTAAAATGATATTATGAATTAAAAAAAATGGATTATAATATCATGATCTTTTCCCTTCATGCTTGGCCCATCTTAAATTTCTTAAGTGAGTTTATAAAGAAATAATTAGCCCATTTAAAATTATTAAACTTTATTTCTTTTAAATCAAAAGGTCTTTGGGCCTAGATTTATAAATGAGCTTATGTAAGAGGGTCTATCTTCTGAAGCAAAGTATGACAAATTTTAGATTTTGTTAAATCAATTGACCCATTGGGCTTAAATCCATAAATGAGTTTATGTAAGAGGATCTATCTTGTGAAGCAAAGTATGACAAATTTTAGATTTTTTTTTAGATTGATAAAAAATGGAGATTCACATATATGAGACCTAAAGATTGTCATGAACTAAATATTGCAAAATTTAAAAATTACTTTATTTGTTTTGCCTCTGTCCATTGCTTGATTACTTGCAATTAAGAAAGCGGTTATCTTGTTTAGGCAAGATTTCAAGTCTTTCTAAACGTATCAAACTTAGTGTAATTATTTAATTTACATGACCTAAATTCAATGAAGTTATCATGTTAAAGGAAGAGGATGAAGAGAGGAGTGAATGGTTTTGTTAGCATTATGCTTATTTTTTACTCTCTTTTGCAATCACTAAATTAACGGGCCTTTGAAATACAACTTGAAATAAAATTTTGTGCAATTTTAAAGCTTTCATTTTGCTGTTTGATAACATTGAGGTTGCATTTTACCTAGTGTTTGTTTATTTTGCACTCATAAGCAATTGTCAAGTCTATATCTTTCATTGGAGTGAAAATGGGACATGACTTACTTTCTTGATTTTAGAAACTTCTCTAGAATTGCTTGCTTTATGATGCTTAAATTCTACATGATTAATATTTTTACCAGGAAGGGGATGAAAGGGAGAAATGAGTGATTAACTCTACTAGCATTGTTATCATTCTTTTCTCTCCATTATCATCATCAAGTTAATAGATATGTGAAGTGCAATCTGAAATAAGATTTCACTTACATAGAATTTAAAAGTCCACATCTTTCATTGGTCGAATGAATAACTTGTAAGGTTTGGAATGACTATTTATTAAGCTTATAATTCTCTTTCAATTCAAAGAACCATTGAGTTCAAACCAATATGTGAGCTTGCATTTGAATTAATCTGTCATTTTAAATTCTAACATATGTGAAGGAATTTGGATGTGGTTAGCTCCCATATGTGTTGTTTAACACTATCATTTTTCTCTTGAATTTGATATGTTATATTTGATATATATATATATATATGTGTATATATATATATAATAATAATAATAATAATAATAATAAAAACTTATAATACTTGATTTCATATGCATCAGAATGAAGCAAATTTACATGTCTCATAACATAATGTGTGGCACGTAGATCTATGCTTGATTTATAATCTCCCTTTAAATTTTTATTGAAAAGCCCTTAAGGTAGGTACTACACTTGATGTTTAACAAGTGTTTCGAAAGATCAAATGTATATCTTATAAAGATGAATATGTTTGATTCATGATAAATTGAGAAAGGTTTAAATTTACATTATTTCGAACAAATGCTCATTTGATGTGCAAATAGATATTTTGTACTTTCCAGTACAGATACATGGATGATCATTTAAAATAAATGCTAACTTGATTTGCGAACAAATATTTCATATCTTTTTCCCGGTTTTATCTTATGACCGGGTTCGGGTTAACAAAACCCAAAAATCCATATCAAAACATATACTTGCAATCTGACAAGTCTTTCATGCCAAACATAACTACTTCAACTCAGACATCTAAATGTCCATACAACATTTTAAAATAACAGATACTTGTATGTATGTTGAAGTATTCATTAAATCAAACATCTAAAAAGATATGCAAGTTATATGCAAAAACAAAAGAACAGATATCTACACTCCGGTTTAGTCTTAGGATCAGGTCCGAATTAACAAAACCTAAAAAATCTAATGATATTATTATAAGAATTTTAATTTGATTAAATCTAAGAAACTAATTTTGTCATATAATTACAAAAGATGGATCTATTGACATAGCTTTTTAAGTTCAAGCTCTCAAAAGGAAAAGTCTCAAACTCGATCCTTTATGCTCAAGCTAGAGTTGACAAGGTTTGGAGAATTATAATTTTTGAATTTAATCAATCTCCGCAGAAAAGTGAGTTGACAGCCCATCAACCAATAATAGTCATATGATCGAGGATCGAGAAAGACGATCATTATTAAAGTTCTAATAATAAATCATTACATTTTTAAATCTAAATTAATTATAAAAATGATCAAATATTCAAATAAAAAGAAAAAAATATAAATTAAATAAAATTAATTATTTAAATTTAAAGTAAAATTCACCCATCCGAATGTTGTCTGCAGTGACAGTTAAGAAGACTTTCACAAAGAGTCAATCAAATCAATTTATTTTCACACACAAATAATCTTAAGCTAGGATGTGAATCCGTGGATTTTGCCGCAAATACAAACATAAATGAGCATGAGCCTTTGACCGGGTGGGTTGCGGCAAAATGACACAACTAAATTACGATCATGGCCGTATGTTCTAACGCGCTTTCTTGGTGAATTATAGATTTGGTTGAGCAAAAATTCGTTATTTAGGTTGACTTATATTTGTCCCCTTAGACAAATTCCACCCCAGGTCTACAAGAACACCTTGGACGATATAACCCATGTGTTGTTGAGAAGGATCATTCGGTCAGATTCAGTCGACTACCTCCTCTGAGTAAACGGATCAGGGACCGTGACAGCCGGAGATGACGGAACCATGGGATCTAGATCGAGTGCGTCATCGTTCCTCCAAACATAAGCTTTAAATTAAAATGGTAAATATCATAATATTCTAAACTCCACTCATTGCTATTATACGTCGCAATTGAACGATTCATCGACTAGCCTTAATCGAAAGTGCTCTCTCAGTATTGGGAGGGGTAATTACTATAGGAAACTTGGAACCAAATCTAAATTTCTCGCAAAATGAGGGCAAAATCTCTGGGTAGTGTCCTATCTACTATTTAATCTGCCTTCTAAAAATTACATCGATACTTAAATCACTCTCTTCATCGAGGTCGTATGGCGAATTGATCCCACGATTTCACACATTTGGGATAAGTTTCTCTTTTCATCTTTGGCTAATCGAATTTAAGTTATAATGACAGTGGAGCATAAAAAAAATAAGAAGAAATGACAAATGAAAATGAAATTAAAAATGATAAGTTGAAAGAGAAAACTTAAAATCTTTTTAAATAGAGTCTTAAGTCATTTAAGATTTTATTTAAAGCCTGTGTTTTAGTATGTTTTGTCCTATTGTATCCGTATTTTTGGAAGAAAAGGATAGTGTAGCTATTTTCAATTGCTAATCTTTATCTTTAATCTCCAGAATGGCCCTACAGAACACTCCTGTCATTGTTGCCCTTGGAAGTGGCGCCAACATCCAGTTGGCTAATGCTATTATTAACACTGGAAGTGTTGAGGCTACCATCCAGTTTGGTAGCGTTGACTTCCCAGCTATTGTGGCCCAAGGTCAGGCTGCAAGACCTCAATCTGCTGAAGCCTGTGCACATCCTACACGCCATGTGCAGCAAGCTCTGAAGAGGCATGCTGAAGTTACTACCCTTATTGCTGCTTGAGGCTACCATCCAGTTTGGTAGCATTGACTTCCCAAATTGTGGCCAAGTCGGAAGACCTCAATCTAAGCTGCACATCCTACACGCCATGTGCGAAGCTCAAGAGGCATCAAGTTACTTATTGCTGGGGAGCCTCAAAAGAAGCTTTATGTCTTTGAGAGGCTTTGCCGCTCAGAAACTCCTGTCAAGAAGAGGGTTGTTACTGTGAGTACTATTTCTTTAGATGCCAACCAATTCATGTCCCACGCAGTGAGCATCGGGGCATGACACTTGGACAACAGGAAAGGTGGAAGGCAAGGATATGGAGGCCTAAGCCTCAAAAAGAAGTTTTGGAGAAAAGGCAAAGCATGATATCCGGTGCGCACTCTCTGGGATTCACCCCAACTCAAATTTATCAGCGATGGGAGCCTAAAAAGAAGGCTCCAGATGATAAAGTATCTGACCGTCGACATCTTGGAGAATCTTCCAGGGGATCCCGTTGCCAATCAACTCCATCCCGTTGAGAGGAGGTTAGCTTCGATCGAAGTCCTCCAATCGATGAAATTCATATTCCACACTTGGAGCCGGAAGTCCATTGGAGACGCCGATCAGAGATCCGTATCAAAAGGACGAAGAGGAAGAGGAGGATACAAGGTTGTCAAAATAGTGTATATGGCACAACAAGTCGGCGAGCTATCTGACATGCGTCAATACCAACATATGCGTCGTATGACAACACCTCTCCCTCAACCTGGAGAACAACAAAATGTTCAAATAGAAGAAGCATCCTCTGGTTTTTCAGGAGAGGAACAAGAAGAAGAAGAAGAAATAGAAAGAGAAGAAAATTCTACCTTCGCAGACACAACCACTTTGGCCAAATTCAGCGTCAAATGAAAGCCAAGGATAAGGAAATCGCTCAGTTGAACACAAAAATGAGCGAAATGATGATTTAGATGACTGCGATGATGTAGTTAATGAAAATATTGTGGCAGAAAGACTGCCTCTCCAAATAATCATCGCCTCCGCACTATGACAATCTTCTAGTCAACCCAGTCTCACATGTTTTGAGAGTGCAAATTGAACCCGAAGGGAGGGTTGAAGTAAACGAGTTAACTTGCCAGCATGCTTCTCAAAATATTTTGAGCACATCTGAAACAGTGACAACCTCCCAACTTGATACTATTTTGAATGAGAAGATCAAAGTTGAAGCGGTAAAAAAATTGGTGAGGATCGCTCATATCTGCGGATACCAAGTCTCATTTCCAAAGGGATACTCCAAAGTTCAATATATTTGACAATGGTAACCTTAAACAACATCTTTCAAGGCATCCCCGTGTAAATACGGGGATAATGATGCATTTCGTTCGCCGTTAGCAATTTGACATCCACTGCTTTTGAATGGTATGCTGAGTTGCTAAATGTCTCGGTCAAGACCTTTGCAGAACTTGAAACCATGTTTGTCAAACGGTTTGCTAGGAAAGTTAAGAAGACAACTATTGCTAATCTCGCCCATGAGAAAAAGAAGAAAGACGAGTTAATAATTAGATATATTACGCGCAGGTGAAACATGAGCATGAAATGTGAACAACAGTTAGAAGAAGTGCATGCAATTCAATTACTTATGGATAACATTGATGATAAGATGACACCTTATCTTTGCATTGCATCAATTATTATATTTTAAGAGCTGCTTGACAGGGTGACTAAATTTGAGAAATTAAACTTATCACGATCTGATAGCCATCCAGATAAATCCAAAAGAGGAAAAACTCCAGATCCAAAGAATGGTGAAACACACTTCACTTTCTTCAAGAAAGATACAGGCAAGCGAATAGTCTATAACGTAGACAAAGGAAGGCTACTTGCTTACTAAGAAAGACCAAAGCAGTCATTTAATCCTGCTCCACAATCAAAGCTCGTACTTGGAGGTAATGATGTGCCTCGAGGTCGTTTCAGTGAAGGCGAGCATCCAAAGTAGGTAAAAGGAGCAAATGACTCAATAGTCTCAACCCTCAAGGAAAAGCTGAACAAATAGTATTCTTTCGAAAGAAAAAGTGTGACTAAACTATTCAAGACCAAAGCTCTCAGACATCAGTAAAAAGACCAAGAAGTTGGATAAGTAATCCTAACTATTGCTCATACGGTGCTACCATCCCATTGAAGATTGCTACATATTGGAGGAGATAAATGGAGAATTATCTGGACAAGATATTAAAGAAAGATTCACAAAGGTGATTATCTCCTATCAAGTGCCATCAAGTAAAGATAAAGGCAAGGAGAAATCAACCGATGATGAAGGGTGACAACTTGTAGTTTCTAAAAAGATTGCAAAGATGTTGAAACAACTGGAAGGTATTAAGTGAAATCACCACTGAGCTCAGAAGTTGAAAGAAAGTTATGGAAAGGCTAGTTCATCTCTTGAAAGACAGCCTAGCCAAGTCTCACAAAGGAATGCCAAAAAGTCTGCTAAGCGAAAGAATAAATCAAAGAAAAAGAAAAAGACTGTAATACAGAAGATCATCAACAACATGGATGATTACTAATAGCTAGCAAGACGACCCATTACACTTGTTGATTTCATTATCCAGCTTCAGATCAGTGAAGTAGGGGAAGAATATGAACTTTCCAATGGATCTTGCTTGGTGGTACATAAAGTTGATAACAACTTAGAGGAACTCTGTTTCCCAAATGAAGATGAATCAGAGCCTGTCATGATGGCAGACATGAAGAATGTAAAATTGGGCGGTGATTCTGAATCTTCAAGTTCATCATTTAACGGAGCGGAGGCCGATGCTGAAGCAACCAATTCATCAACCGATTCATTTGAAGATTCAGATTCGAAAAAAGTAGCTCAAGTGCAGTTGAGAAGTGGTCAAGTTCTACAATCTCAACAGAGGAAAATGCTATTAAATAAAGACAAATTAAAAGGAATTGAAATCATGAAAAAGTCATCCCTAAGGATTCAAATAAGAAGCCTTCACCAAATAATGAGATTGACTACAACATTCTATCCCACTTAAGAAAAATTCTAGCATAGCTTAGCGCATACGAACCACTTCTGATGTCAGAAGATCTCCGTAATACTCTAATTGAAGCTCTTAAAGAGCCGAACAAGTTTGAAGCATATTTCACTGAGCGTTGTTTAACGGAGGCTTTGCATATTTAAGATCCTCCAGCCATCACATTTTCAGAAGAAGATCTTATGCTTGGGACTACAGAGCATAATCACCCTCTATATGTTACAGCTGAAAGTGATGAAGTTATAATATCACGGATCTTGATTAATCCTGATTCTTCTGTAAATCTTATGAACCTTAGGACTCTCAGGTGGTTATCTTTGGATCTGCAACATTTGGGACGAGGCAAAGTCCTGGTCCAAGGTTTCAATGAGAAGATACAGAAAACTGTTGGGTCATTCACCCTCCCTCTTAGATTCGGGGATCTCTACACAGAAGCCAAGTTTCATGTGGTTGATGTAGACATCTCATTTCGAGCTCTTCTGGGTTGACCATGGCTTCATAAATATGACATTGTCTCGTCTACCTTGCATCAATGTATGAAATATACAAAAGATGGAGAAGAATGCAAGATTATGGGTGACATGCAACTTTTTGCAGTGCATGAAATGAAGATATATTAAGATGCCAGTTACTTCCTCCCGAGAGAATTAAAGCTAACAAGTACTGCATCTACTTCAAAGCCCATAAAATAACAAATTAAGAAGGATGGTGAAAGGAAACCAACTAAAGGAAAAGAGATCGCTCTAGGTATCTCTAGGGATATAAAGTGCAAGTCCAAAATAAATAAAACGATTCCTCATTTGGGTAGTGATAGTGAAGGAGAGGAATGTGCCCCTTCCAAATCAAGAGGTCCACATAAACCTTCAAGCAAAGTACTGAAGGAGGAGGATCATTTCAACTCTGATTATGAGTTCGAATCGGCTTTTGAAAGCAAAGTGCAATGCACCTATTTTAGAACAATCATAAATCCATCTGCAGCGGAGACTACACTCGTAGTCACTCTTGTTCCTCCCCAACATTTCAAAGAAATTACCCCTCGAGAAATCCACCATGTCAAAGAACTTGTGACTTTCTATGTGCCTCCCCTCCCTGGAAGGCGTATGTTAGGAAGCCTATTTTATAAATCTGAGGGATGTCAAGGAGATCTTGATTGGATAATGCAGTTATCTGAAGAGGAAGAAGCTGTGCCCATAAGGATACCAAAATATTATTCTCCAAAGATGCAAAACCTAATGCGCAAGCATGGAGTCCATACTGGAGCAAGTAAGCAAAGGACTAAGCTCTTTGAAATGATGTGATACCCAAAAGGCTCTCAAATCGTTGGTAGAAGAAAGAAACACACTACTAGAGGCCTTGGGTTCATCTTAGACAATTGTCTGCAAGAAGACGTCTGTTATGTTATAACAGGAGCAGAAATTGAAAATGATAATAAAAATGGATATGACTACTTAGAAGTCAATTTTACAAATGATGAAGAAATAGAAGCTAGACCACAAGAATTTGAAGGATGGTGGGCGGTGAGATCTTATGAATGAACTTAAAGAAATTAATTTGGGAACTGAGGAAGATCCTCGCACAACATTCATTGATGCTTTACTTCCTGAAGATAAAGTGGAAGAATTAAAAATCTTGCTCTGTGAATTCAAGGATTGCTTTGCTTGGACATATGCTGAAATGCCAGGCTTATCCCCTGACGTAGCGGTTCATAGACTAGCAATCAAGTCAGATATAACACTAGTCAAACAGGCCTCTAGGCGAATGAGACTGAAGATTGAAGAGCAGGTGGTTGCAGAAACCAAAAAGCTCATTGAAGCTGGTTTCATTCGAGAAGAAAAATATGCTGACTGGATAGCTAATATTGTCCCCATAAAGAAGAAGAATGGTTAGATTCATATCTGTATCGACTTTAGGGACTTAAATAAAGCTTATCCAAAGGATGACTTTCCGCTCTCTGTATCAGAATTGTTAGTGGATAACACTTCAAATCATGACATGTTCTCATTTATGGACGGATCATCAGGTTACAATCAGATCAAAATGATTCCTAAAGATGAGAAACAAATCTCATTCAGGACACCAATCGACATATACTGTTACACAGTCATGCCTTTCGGCTTAAAGAATGTTGGAGCTACACACCAAAGGGCTATGACGCCCATTTTGGACCAGTTGATTCATCAAAAAGTAGAGTGTTACGTTGATGACCTTGTTGTCAAGAGTATAGATCGCAAATACCACTTCGGTGACTTTAGGATTGTCTTTGAAAGAATCAAGAAATATGTTCTCAAGATGAATTCTCTCAAGTGCGCATTTGGAGTCTCCTTGGGGAAGTTCCTTGGATATGTTGTGTGTAGATTGAAATCAATCCCAACAAAATCAGAGCAATTGTCGAAATGCCTCCTCCGAGGAGCCTCCGTCAACTCCGTTCTATACAGGGACATCTTGTATTTATTAGAAGATTTATATCAAATCTGTCAGACAGATGTCAACCATTTGCAAAACTAATAAAGAAAGACTCCTTTCAAATGAGACAAAGAATGTCAAGAGGCTTTCAACAGTATTAAGAAATATCTATTGAATCTACCTATTCTTGCAGCACTGATCCCAAGAAAGCCTCTCATCTTGTACACTGCATCATTATAAGAATCTCTCGGTGCTCTGTTGGTGCAACGCAATGAAGAAGGAAATGAGAATGCTCTATGCTACATTAGTCGAAGACTAATAGGAGCGAAAATGCGTTATTCTCCAATTGAGAAGTATTGTTTGGCGTTAATTTTTACCGTTCAAAAGCTACGCCATTACATGTTATCTCATAAAATTATTCTCTTCTCAAGGATCGATACGATGAAGTTCTTGATAATAAGACCAATGTTGACAGGTCGCTTGGCACGATGGGCTGTCCTTCAGCTATAATTTGATATCACATATGTTTCCCAAAAAGCGGTGAAAGAGCAAATTTTAACAGATTTTCTTGCTGCACATCCCATCCCAGCAGATTCATTGCTTAATGATGATTTTCCTGACGAGCAGATCATGCATATATATGAAAAAGAAAAACAACAAATGTTGGGCGTATTTTGTGAGCTTCATTCATTAAGTACACTCAACCCTCAAACCTCCCAGAGGCTCAAGCTGGCATCGGTCTCATCTTGATCATGCCAGAGGGTTGTATAATGAGGTACTCCTATAGACTGACTCAACCACGAACTAACAACAAAGTAGAGTGTTACGTTGATGACCTTGTTGTCAAGAGTATAGATCGCAAATACCACTTCGGTGACTTTAGGATTGTCTTTGAAAGAATCAAGAAATATGTTCTCAAGATGAATTCTCTCAAGTGCGCCTTTGGAGTCTCCTTGGGGAAGTTCCTTGGATATGTTGTGCGCCATAGAGGGATTGAAATCAATCCCAACAAAATCAGAGCAATTGTCGAAATGCCTCCTCCGAGGAGCCTCCGTCAACTCCGTTCTATACAGGGACATCTTGTATTTATTAGAAAATTTATATCAAATCTGTCAGACAGATGTCAACCATTTGCAAAACTAATAAAGAAAGACTCCTTTCAAATGAGACAAAGAATGTCAGAGGCTTTCAAGATAAGAAATATCTGAATCTACCTATTCTTGCGGCGATCCGGAAAGCCTCTCATCTTGTACCTTTGCATCATTATAAGAATCTTTGGTTCTCTGGTCAACGCAATGAAGAAGGAAATGAGAATATACATGTTACATTAATGGTAATAGAAATGCGTTATTCTCCAATTGAGAAGTATTGTTTGGCGTTAATTTTTACCGTTCAAAAGCTACGCCATTACATGTTATCTCATAAAATTATTCTCTTCTCAAGGATCGATACGATGAAGTTCGATACCAATGTTGGCAGTCGCTGGCGCGATGTGTCGCCTATAATTTGATATCACATATGTTTCCCAAAAAGCGGTGAAAGAGCAAATTTTAACAGATTTTCTTGCTGCACATCCCATCCCAGCAGATTCATTGCTTAATGATGATTTTCCTGACGAGCAGATCATGCATATATATGAAAAAGAAAAACAACAAATGTTGGAACTGTATTTTGACGGAGCTTCATTCATTAAGTACACTCAACCCTCAAACCTCCCAGAGGCTCAAGCTGGCATCGGTCTCATCTTGATCATGCCAGAGGGGTTGAGAGTCATGGGCCACTCAACCAACTAACAGTAGAATATGAAGCGTTGGTGGCAGGTCTAGAGGAAGTCATTTTCATGGGAGTTCAGAATCTGCAAGTTTATTGCGATTCTAAACTCATCATTAATCAAGTGCTGGGCCTTTACAAAATCAAAAAGTTTAAATTGGCTCACTACCACAAGCGAGTTCTCGAGCTTATGAAGCAAATCCCAAATGTCATTATGACTCGAGTCTCTAGAGCTAAGAATAGCAAAGCGGTATGTTAAAGGTAGTATGGATGACGTACATACCATAGTGTTTGCACTCGTCGGGTCCTAGAGCTAGTAAACTTGAAATTCTTGCTGAAGAGGGGTCATCAAAAGCAAATCAGCAGGATGCAGCTCACGTTGCTCCTCATACTCCCTAACAAATTATTTTTTTTCAAGTCATCAAGATAAGCCTCAGACTATTCAAGAGGAAAGACTTCAATCTGAAGAAACTCCAAATCCACAAAATGAAATCCTTACGGTAGGAGAGAAGGAAAATTGGAGACAACCCTTCGTTGACTATTTTAAGGAAGGCAAATTGCCATGCAATAAGTCGATAGCTTCACAGCTTGAGAAAATGCTTCGACTATATGCTTATGTTGGCAATACCCTTTATCGTAGATCCTTCGAGCAGATACGACTATATGCTTCGACTAAGTAATTGTTGAAATTCATCAAGGACTTTGTGGCGCACACCAATCAGGTCCTAAAATGGCATTCAAAATCGAACGAATAGGATACTACTGGCCATCCATAGTAAAAGATTGCATCAATCATGCCAAAAGATGTCATGAGTGCCAGGTCCATGGCAATATAATTCATCAACCTCCAAATTCGCTGCACCCAAAGATAATATTTTGGCCATTGAGTGCTGGGGGACGGATGTAATTGGACCGATTGATCCATCATCATCAACTGGCCATCGTTTCATCCTAGTAGTCACTGATTATTTTTCCAAGTGGGCTGAAGTCTCTCCATTCAAGGAAGTCACAGCTGAACAGATGACCAATTTCTTCACCCACAATATTGTCTATAGATTTGGTGTGCTACACCGAGTCATTTCAGACAATGGGCTAACCTTCAAAAGCACTAAAGGCTATAGATTTGTTGATCGACATAAGATTGATTGGCGATATTCATTATCAATCAGATGAAATTTGATGACTTTCAATAAAACACTAGTCAAATTACTCAGAAAAATCTTCACAAAAAATAAAAGGGAGTGACATAAAAAATTTGTGGAAGCGTTATGGGCTTACTGCACCACCTACAAGACTCCTACAAAATCTGCCCCATATGCACTAGTGTTTGAGGCTGAAGCAGTTCTACCATTCGAAGTTGAACTACCTTCGCTCCGAGTAGCTATTCAATAAGATCTTACCTTAGATGAGAATGCTCGTTTACGGATGGAAGAGTTTGATGCGCTTGACGAGGTTAGACTCTAAGCTCAGCAAAATCTAAAAGTCTATCGAACGATGATGTCCAAAGCATTCGATCATACAGTACGACCTCGAGCTTTTTAAGAAGGGGAATTTGTTATGGTGCTGAGAAGATCAATTATTCCTCGTCCTAAAATAGGCGTTATTCCTCGCCGTAAAATAGGCGCTAAATTTTAGCCTAATTGGGAAGGACCATTCGTCATTGAAAATGTATATCAGGGAGGAGCCTACCAGCTCGTTGACTTTAAAGGTAAAAGACCGATGTCATCAATCAATGGTCGATATTTAAAGAAGTATTACACAAAAGTATAATTAGACAAATTCTGTACTCGAAGATTTCATTGTTAATCACATGTGCAAGTTTTACTTGAAAATTCTCTTGTAACATAAAATGCATTTTGAAATAAAGCAAAATTTTCTCTGTCAGACAGGGGATATTTTTTTAAATTTTATAAGTAAAATGTCAGGCTTCCCTGTCAGACAGTGGGCTCTTCTTATATTTGGGTTGACATCGCTCTTATGGCCGAGATCCCCATGTACACATGCAAATTATGTGTTCAAATTCTCAAGAATTCTCAAGTTTAAAAGCCTTACTAACCAAAATTTTTTTTTCAAGTCTGCAAACTTTAACAAATCAAGTTGGAAACACATTTTCCATCCATACATCATATCTAAGGCTCAAGTTGGTGCATAAGGTCGGACTCAATACGCCCAAATATGACCGAGTCATTGACAGGTCTGCTTACTACGCCACAAAGGCCGTAGTAAGAGATCCCCCTATCTCGTTAGCCCGATGATGATATCCTCCATCAATTGCTCAAGTTAAAGAATCAAGTGGGTGCATAAGGTCGGACTCAACAAGTTCAAATATGATCGAGTCGTTGACAGGTTCGCTTACTCAATATGCCACAAAGGCCGTAGTAAGGGATCCCTCTACTTCGTTAGTTCAAAGACAAGAGTATCCAAATTCTCAAATCTTTCAACTTGGTAAGTTCAAGTGGCCCAGACTGGGAGATCATTCTTATTGGTCGTAAGGTTATGTTTTCAAAATCCAACAAAAAAAATCCTCACTTGAGAAAGCACTCAGACGAGTTTGGTACCCATATAAAAAAAATCTCAATTCCTTCAACAAGTTTGTTAAGCAGAAAGTAAAGACTGAATGAAACTCTTTTTCAGCAAGTCCAATCAAGCAGAAAGCAAAGGATCGAAGAAGTCATCCCAATATTTATATAAAACCAAATGGTTGAATTAAGGGAATTATGTCATCAACATGTCCATTACAAGCAAAGCAAATGACTAATGACTCTTCCCCATTGACCCAACACAAGCTCTGAGAGCTAGGTCGCCGACTGATATCCTTCTACAAGCCCACAAAAGCAGAAAGCTAGGGCGGAAGGTAATTTCGTATCACCTGACAAGTTTTCATGACAATTCAAGACTTTCCTCCATCAAATTCGTCAAGGTATGAAGCCAGGATAAAAGAAAATACAAGATAAGAATTCCCGAGATGAAATCTTCAACAAGTCCGTCAAAGCACAAAGCATAGGACCGAAGATGTTCTCATATCAGCAATAAATTATTAATTCCATCAAGTCCACCAAGGTATAAAGTCAAAACAGGAGGAAAAGACATTCCAAATTTCGAGATGAAATTTTCAACAAGTCCATTAAAGCACAAAGCATAGGTGAAGACATTTTCATCTCATCAATAAATCATCAATTCCATCAAGCAGAGCGATCATGAAGCAGCATGCTAGTGATGATGTTCATTAACCCAACAAACTCTTTGTAGTCGAATTAAGAGATTGTGAATCTAATATTTCATGTTAAACACAAATATTTGGCTTTTATTTATAAGAGTAAGTCCACGCGACATATAATTCTGACATAAAGAGTAAAACAACACAGGAAAGAGGTTCCATCAACAAAATAAACTAATACAGTCCAAGTCATAAAGAGAAAGACAAACAAAAGAATAGGAGAATATATCAAGACAAGCGAGACTACAGGTCTCTAAGCTGGGATACAATGACAATAAGAGACTCATTTTCTGATTTGGCATTCTGCAAGTCTTCTACGGCTCGATTCAGAGCGGCTTCAGTAGCTACCATAGCATGATGTCGAGTCTGATATCGTTGTTGCTCCCTCTATATCTGCCGAGTTTGTCTATCCTGCTACGCCTGAAGATCTATCTTACAAGACACCAAATTCTTAAGTTCCCTCTAGAGGCTGCGGATCTTAGCAGTGACACTATCAATATTTCTCCCAATTTCAGCAGACCTGCCACGGAGTCGTCTTAAAGCTTTAGAACTCATTTCAAATTCATCATGGGCAAAATCAATTCTTGGCGATCTCGCGATTCAGTAGCAACTTCTTGCGAACTATGCTAAAGGCCTTCATCTGTCAAACTAAGAATTCAGCCTTTCGGCATAAAGTCTACCAATATCGTAGTTCCCCCTCATCTAATCCAAAATGAGCAAGAAGTCTAACACAACATTGACATCCCTTGTAAAGTGATCCAGTGATATTGGCGAGCTTGGATCCAATCGAGAAATCAGTTCACGTAAGAACATCACACTATCATCATTTATATGCTCATTGTGTGAATCAGCATATGATGGATGCCTCCAACGGATCTTTGAAGAATAATCAATTCTTCAGGCACTATATATAAAAAAAAAAGAAAAGATAAGGGGATAAAAAAATGTTGCATTCTAAAGTAATAAAAAGCTGAAAAGAAAAAGAAGTCAGTGAGTCACACCTGAGTCAAATGTCTCAAGTTCGGGTTATGCTCCCGAAAAGTTAATTTATCATGATAATCACGAGCCGGAGCTTGGAATACCGGCGAACGATCGGACGGATAAAAGAAAACATTTATATAATTCCAATATAAATTTAAAGTCTCCATATCTGATCATAAAAAAAGCTGATGATGATTTAAAAATCTTATACATAAATGTTGAATCTGATTCGGAAAAATACACTTTAACATAACTCAACATAATTTCGACATAAAATCTCCTATCTGCGGTTCCTCTACGGTAAACGACTTTCATCGGTCATTTTAATTATTAACGCGAAAAAGATTAAACAACTAACGAATGAATATAATTGATTAGATTGATTATCTTTATTACACTATAGTAAGAAAAAAAGAGTAATGCAGGTTTCTCATCCGCAGTACACAGTACATAAAAAAAATAATCTCAAACAATCAATCATATGTGAGGTAAGTATGCATAAACATTTAGCGATAGCGTATGGGGTCGGTATCATAAACATTTTCTAGCGTATGAGTGTATTCGTAAACATTTAGCGATAGCGTATGAACTTTACTTTTATCACCCGGTCCATGAGTCATCAAAGGATAAGTATTACCTTTGTTTATCATTTCATTTGCTTTCTCATTTGGAATTTGGCCTTTGAATCATATTTGTGCGGTACATTCGTCCCAGTCATAAGGGTGAACTCAAGTTTCAACATACACATTCATGCATACAATCATATCTGGACATTAATTTATAGCTGCATCAATGAGCTTTATAAAATGAATCGTGGTAATATGATCTAGCATTCAGTATTATCCACGGAAGCGATGATTCACAATTTATATAAAAGCGGGAAAATCAAACATTGGCGGTCGCGGGAAAAAGTCAAAATCATCTAAACATGCATTTCATCACGGAAAGTAAAGATATTTTTACCATAAATGTAGAACATAATTACCCACTTTAATTTGCGGTTTATCTTGAATCTCTTTTCTTTAATGCTTCCTTCCTTAATTGCAATTCCATAAAATATTAAGTGTTAAAGTTACTTAATATATATTAATTGATTATCATACCCCATTAAATGATTCTAATCTAATTAACGATAATATGAATATATTTCCTTTATATGTGCTCCAAATCTAATACTCCCCTTTCCTTATTTTTCTTAAATTTATTCTTGAAATGATCTTAAAATGATTCTTAAACTAAATTTTAATTTATCTTTACCTAATTAATTTAAAGTCCTTCGAAATCTATAACCTAAGTTTTATAAACCCTAAGTTAACTTGAAATGACATAAAAAAATCATAGCTAATAACATATTAACAATTCAATTAAATTAACTATATTAATATATTTTTTTATATACCTCTCGGTTGCCTTAGAAGTTGGCGGCAGAACCGCCTTTCATTTCTACTCAGTTCACCGAGGCTCCCTCCTCTCGGTTGCTTGCGTCTTCCTTCCTCTTCTCGATTGTTTGCTGCAGACTCCGTGACTCAATTCGGCGTGGGGCCTCACTTTAGGCACTCTCTTCTTCTTTCTTGGCGAATAACGGCTATCCTCCTTTCTCTCTTTCGATCGTCGAACCGCGGAAAATATTTCACTCGGTAGAACGCGCCGGGTAATTCTCCTCTTCTCTCCTTCTCAGCGTGTTTTTTTTTGGGGCTCGGTTTGGTTCTTGAGGCCAGAACACCCGATTACTTTTCCTCTTTTTCTAGCGGTGTTCTTTTTTTAAGTTTGGTTATTCTCTCTCTCAAAATTTAGTCTTTTAAATGACATAATAGAAATACACATACCTTTACTTAAATAATTGAGGGTATAGTTCTCGCATTTAGATTCCTTCTCCCATGTCTCGATCGATCCATGTTTCCGTACTGCGGACAAATGGAATTTCTCCATTCACGAGATGCTTGATATCATAATCTATAATTCTTTTCGGCTCCTCCATAAATGTGAGATCGGTTGAATATCGATAGGATTAATAATCTTGTTGCTTAATCAGTAACATATTTTGCGAGAGAAATGAAACACATTGTGCACTCCTTGCATGTGAGAAGGTAAAGCCGGTCATAAGCCACTTTCCCAATTCTTTCCAAGATTTCATATGGACCATGGGCTCGACTTTTCCAACTTTGCGAAATGGTTTTATATCTTTGATAGGGTTTAGAAATACAAATTCGGCCCTGGTGATGTTTAGCGTCGTAATATTTCTGCTTTATTTTGACTTTTAATCCATCGCGGATCGTCGATCATCGATCTTTTAGGCTTCATCTACTACATCCACTAATGATTCTTCTTTCACCCTTTCCACCCAACAAAGCAGATTTTCTTCCATACAATGCTTCATAGTGAGCCATATCAATCTTGAAAGTTTATCATTGTAGAAACTCAATCAAAGAAATGAATTTCCCAATTTTCTCCAAAATCAAGGATATAAAGTCAAGAAATCTTCAAGTGTTTGAATCGTTCTTTTCGACGGCCATCAGATGAGGATGAATGCAATATTGAATGTAAGTTTCGTATCAAAGCTTGAATTTTTCTCCACGTTTGGGATGTAATCTACCATCCCGACGACACTATAGATTTTGGCACACCACGTAACTTCACAATTTCATCAACATATTTTCGCTTTTCAACAAAGATCGATTGTTTGATAGATATGCAGATTTAGTCAACCTATCAATAACCCAAATAAGATCCTTTTCTCGGATCTGCAGGTAACAACAAACAAAATCCATAAGAATATCATCCCATTTCCACTCGTATCGAAGTAGTAAAAGCACTGGCTTCGATGTCAAATTTTTAACCATCGACATCGACATTATAAACAAAATCGCCTACACTTCTTTTCATTCACCACCAAAATATTTTAAGATCCCGATACATTTCTATCGCGGATGAATTGTATAATTTGAATGATGTCATGTAAGATATCTTTCCTCAATCTTCCAACATTTGGAATGCAAACCCTACCATGATACTTGATAATCCCTCTTCATCGATTTCAAAATCTTCAACTTACTTTTACCAAATCTAGAATTTTCTAAAGTCATCATCTTGAGGTAAAGCATCAGATTTTGTCTTTCAAATTTGTGTGTATACCATTTGATTTAACAATAAAACATGATCATCCGTATAATTTATAATTGAAATTTCCAATTTTTCTAAATCTTTAATCAACTCCTCCTGTTGAGAGATCAACCAAAAGACTACCGAGTTTTTCTACTTAAAGCGCGAACTACATTTGCTTGGGATGATATTGAATATCCAAATCATAATCTTTAATGAGTTCTAACCATCTCCTTGTTTAAATTTATTAGTAAAGATATATTTGTTTGATGATCGAAAACTTAACACCTTACTCCATATAAATAATGTCTCCAAATTTTAATAAATATCACTACTGATCAGGGTGGGATAATTCTTTTCATGATTTTTCAATCGCTCAAGATAAGAATCACTCTTCCATCGCATAAGTACACATCCCAAGCTTCTTAATGATGCATCACTATAAATTTGAAATCCGTCATGGAATAGTTAATCATGCCTAAATGCCATTAAATAATTCTTCAATAAAGCCTTTCACCGATCCAATTATTCAAACTGACCGCTCGAGTTAATCTCGATAGTGGCATTACAATCGGAAAACCCTTCAACAAATCTATAATATCCTGCCCAAGAAACTTCGACTTACGTGATAATAGTAGGTATGCCATTCTATCGCTCGACTTTCTCGATCCATCAAACCCTTCACTACTAATCATGTGCTCTAAGAATATGATACTATTTAACCAAAATTCACACTTAGAAAATTTGCATATAATTCATTTCTTTTCAAAGCAAAAATAATGTGAATGATGTTTCATCTCTAGAATAAATTAATATCATCTATAAATACAATCACAAATGAATTTAAAAAGGGTTTAAAGATTCTATTCATGAGATCCATAAATACACGATTTGTTAAGCCAAAAGACATCACCACAAACTCATAGCATAATTGTGAATAATGGTAGATATCTTCTTCTTTAATTCTCAACCGATGATAACCTGACGATCTTAAATCAATCTTTGAAAATCCAAACTCTTTCTAGGGTCAAAAGATCATCAATTCTTGGTAAGGATATTTATTCTTGAGTAGTTTTCTATAATCGATTTTTAAGCTCCCATCTTTCTTCTTCACAATAATACGTGAGCTCCCGAGGGAGATGTCTTGAGCAATTTCTCTAATAATTCTGCAACTGATTCTTCAACTCTTGTAATTCTTTGATCGCCATTCTATATGGTACTTCTGGTTTTGCACTTGAATTAACTCAGAGAAATCTATCTCTCGACCGGAGGTAAACCCAGAATCATCCGAAAGACTTACGGATACTCCTTACTACTTGATATTCTCCATCTTCTTTACCTCTTAAGAACATCAATTTGAGCAGAAAACCTTCATTTCTTTGATTCAACTTTCAAGCACACCATCATAATACTCCCTTGCCCCATGAATCAATTCTTCTTTTCCGGGAATATTGAATTTGACTATCTTTTCTAGAAGTAGTGATATCAATCCATTCCTAAAATTACATCAAATTCATATATTGGCAGTACTATTAAATTGACATTCAAGTTTCTTTCACTGATATTTAGGTTCACACTGCAAATATTTTCATTCATTTTGAATTTACATCATCGAAAGATTACGTTTATCTTCATAACTTGTAATCCAAAATTTTGGACATCCTCGGATATAAATGAAGTGAGGCTCGATCAAATAAAATTTTAAGCGATTTACTTTTAATAAAGAGATGATACATAATGAGTAGATATGAAGCAATTATATCAAAGACAATAATAAAAGTGTAACAGTTAATATAAATAAAGACATAATAACATCGCGAGTCTTTTCACGCTGCAGTGCATAAACTCGAGATGCTCGGTTCGAAGCCAGAAATCACGCAATTGATTCGATCCTTGTTTCACCAAACCCTTCCTGGGAGGTTGAATATTTGTCCCAGATCCATCAAGATCTCGACTCAAGAGAGCAAGATTTTGCCATATGCCCCTATTGACCAAAAGAAAGTATTGTGGTGAGACACTCCTTTATGTTCTTCCACATCTTGGGCATGTGACAATACTACTACTACCGGCATGGGTATCGACCAGCTTCTTCCTGATTTGAACATTTTGGTTTTAAATTTTACTATCATCATTCCTCCTCTTATGAATATCTCTCCTCCTCTGAGTGGCTTGTACATCCAATTCTATCCTTCTAGCCCACTCCACTGGTACAGCATAATCATCAATACCCAAAGGAATTAAGGGCTGTTTGATTACATCCTTCAGTCCAGATAGAAACCTATGGCATTTTTCTTCTGCATTTGGTATCAATTGTGCATACCTTGAAAGCATTGTGAACTCAGCTTCATATTGCATTATAGAACGATCTCCTTGTATCAATCTGATGAATTTATCTTGCATTTGTCTCTGAGATGTACAAATTAATCTCTAAAGTCTTCATAAAGTCCTAAAAAAAGACCGCAAAGACTCCCTTCAAATTTCAGAACTCTCGCCACCATCTCGCCACCTCAAAAAAAGAAGCCAAAGCAACTTTTCTTTTCGGAGGGCACATGCTTAAGATTTTCTATTCGTGATCAACCGCCGATTCTATACCTCGTGAGAAAGAGGTGGCCTCATATCTTGAAATAGTTTGATTCTTATCAATAAAACCCTACCACTTCCACTACTGATTCTTATCATTTGAGTCATTGCTTCCATCATTTATGTAAATGTATCTATATTTAGAAGGCACCAAATTCTGCTCGCCGATTTGTCTCTCTATTTTCACTCAAGATCTTCTGAATTGATTCCATAAGTCGATAAACACAAATTAATTATAATCGTTACATTAATCAATATAATCATATGCAAATCTCTTTATAAAATTTATCATCTTCCTACATTTTGATTATGATCATACTTATATCCCTAAATCTAAAATCTACTGATATCACTCTTCTCTACCGAGCTTGGAATACCGCGCGAATGACGATCGGACGGATAAAAGAAAACATTTCTATAACAATTCCAATATAAATTTAAAGTCTCCAACTATACAATCATGAAAAAATCCATTAATGATTTAAAAATCGTTCATAAATGTTCAATACGATTCGGGAAAAATACACTTTAACATAACTCAACATAATTCCGACATAAATACCTATCTCCGCGCTTCTACGGTAAACTCGACTTTCCTTCTATCACTCATTTAATTATTACGAAAAAAGATTAAACAACTAACGAATGAATATATAATTCAAATTGAATGCTATTACACTAGTAAAAAAAAAGAAAGCAGGATGCATGCGCTTTTCTCGTCACATGCGTATAGAAAATAATCGCCAAACAATCAATCATATGTGAGGTAAGTATGCATAAACATTTAAGAAGAAGATGGTATAGATACATAAACATTTTGAAGATATGCGTATTCATAAACATTTAGAAGATATGAACTTTTACTTTTATCACCCGGCCCACGAAGTCAGTTTATACTCATCCAAAGGATAAGTATCCATTTTTACCATTTGCCAATTTCATTGTCCATTTTTTCCTCATTTGTCGATTTTCAATCATATTTGTGCTGCGATATTTCAAGGCCCCTCATACAAGCAAAATGAACTTCAAGCTTCATATACACATTTATAAGATACAATCATATCACTATGGACATTAATTCATAATTAACGAATCAACGAAATTTTATAAAATGAAGCGAATATGATCTAAAGATTCGGTATATCCAACACGAAGAAGAAACTATTCACAATTTATATAAAAGCAGGAAAATCATCACAGCTGGCAGTGCAGGAAAAGTCAAAATCATCTAAACACGATTTCATCACGGAAAGTAAAGATATTTTACCATAAATGTAGAAAATAATCCACTTTAATTTGTAGCTTTCTCAATCTCTTTTCTTTAATGCTTCATTCCTTAATTGCAATTCCTATAACATAAAATATTAAGAAGTTACTTAATATATAACATTGATTATCATAATCAAATGATTCTAATCTAATTAACGATAATATAAATATATTTCCTTTATATGTGCTCTAAAAATCTAATACTCCCATTTCCTTATTTTTCTTAAATTTATTCTTGAAATGATTTTAAATGATTCTTAAACTAAATTTTAATTTATGCTACCTAATTCTAATTTAAAGTCCCATCAAATCTATAACCCTAAGTTATAATTATAAACCCTAAGTTAACTTGAAATGACATAAAAAAATCATACTAATAACATAACAATTAACAATTCAATTAAATTAACTATATTAATATATATATTTTTTTATATACCTTTGTTCTAGAAGTTGGCCTACCAAGACACGACTCACTCTGCGAGGCTCCTCCTCGGTTGCGCGTCTTCCCTTCCCTCTTCTCGATTGTTTGCAGACAGCTCTCCGGTCGACGACGCGGAGCCGCCTCACTAGGACCGAAACTCTCTTCTTCTTCCTTGGCCGACAATGCACGAAAGGCTATCCTCCTTTCTCTCTTTGATCGTCGAGACTGAAAGCTATTTCACTTTCCAGGCACACCTGGGTAATTCTCCTCTTCTCTCCTTCTCGTGTTTTTTTTTTGGGGCTCTTTTAGTTTGCGAGACCAACACCCGTTGATTACTTTTCCTCTTTCATGCTGCATGGCAGTTTTTTTTTTTTTTTTTTTTAAGTTTGGTTATTACACCTGTGGTCACCATAAACAAAAGCGAAGTCTCACCATAACCTTGGTCCCTTGAAGTTTCACGCCAAAACCGTAAAAAAGAAGCCCATGGGGTCTCAATAAGTAGCCGCCACCGTAAGAAAGCAACCTCTCCAAAAGAAACCAGCTTGACGCTAACTGACATCCTGGGCCCAAAATTTTTCTCCTCAGGAGTCAAAAGCCATCATGGGGCGGGACTAGCCGACTAGTCAATTGATGCCGAGGATCTTCATGGCGAGGACGCCTTTGTCGGTGTGATGGAGATGAAACCTTGTCACGGCTTGAAGAAGATTCTCGAGTCCACACTCGAGGAAGAGAATTGCCTTCTCATGTCATCGATCCAGTACCCTCTCTTCCACATATTACAGAATACAGAAAGTAAAATATATATGTAATAAAAGAAAGAGACTATGGAAAGAATTAAATGATAAAATAAAAAAGGGGTATATAGAAGCTATATCTCTACTAGAGTATTTTCCCACGCCCTCGAGGAACTCCAAGTCTCTCACCGCTGCTCGTGTTTAGAGCTCCAGCCCAAGCCCAGCGAAAGACTCAAGTCAAATGGATATAGCTAACTCCATGTAAGTGAGCGTAGGAGGAATATTGAATTTGTGCCGAACCGGAGTAAGTGCATCCACATCACTGAAGCCGAAAGCAATCTAGTTTTGATGGGAACAACATCCATTTGACGAGCATAGTGACACCTGGAATGAAAGGTCTCCCCTCATAGGTATTGCCTGCAAAAATCTTAATTGCTGGACCGTCCCGTTGGGTTGATATCCTTTTAAAACAACAGAACGACCGGATCGATCGGACAACCAACTTGGACACATACTTATGAAATATTCTGCCACCGATAAGAACTGACTGTTGTGAATTAATGTACACCAGCTTCTACGGTCCACTCCATTCACTATGTCAACCTCTCTCAAGTTAGGAGGTCGACCCGCAACATCGAACTGGTGGATGAGGTTGAATCTATCAGTAACTAGGTGACGAGCAAATAAGAATAAGCGTATCCTTTCGCGCTCCAAGGTGGAGGATGCTTATGATAGCTGCATAACTATAGGGTATCCCCTCTCCAAAAAGTACGACGGACATTCCAAACAAGCAAACACCCCGTACACGTGGATATGGATCCAAGCGTGAAGTACTGTCAGGGCAGAATCAAATCCCGTTGCTCGAGCGAGCTAGCCTCCGAAATGATCTTCAATACTCTATATACCCTAGCAAGAACTGGAGGAGCTAAGGAAAGACGTTCACCTTGGGAAATTCTGCTGGCAGCTAGTAAAGCACTGGAGCGAATGGATCCATCCCTGATGGGTAAAATAAAAATGCACAACCAGGTGACCAAAAATTCAGCTAGAAATAAGTCTTCGTCTATACCTGGAAGTGATGGAGAAGAATATCTAGGTGGCAAGGAAGGCTCGGTAACCTCCTCCGACAAGTAGCCACCAAACCGCACGTCCATCTCAAAAGGGTCGTATAATAAGATTGAAAGCAGATGTAAATTATCTTCCCCGAAAAAGCGGTGGATCCAGACATCCATAGGCATAGTTGCTCGAGAGCGCATAGGTAAGCCAACAGCTTTATAAGCTCGCCTGTAATGACTAAGCAGGTCAGGGTAAACCGAAGGTAGAATCATCCTCCCCTGTCTATTCTCATTTGCGGAGGGCTGCCTGCGGAAAGCTTGCTATCAGAAGGAATACACTCTTCGTAGCGACTACTGAAGACTGGAAGACCCGATACTGTCTGTAGATCGCTTAGTGTAATGGTCAGTTTTTCTAGCCCGACTGAGCAGGTGTTGCTCCCAACATCCCAGAATTCGATTATACCCCTTATCCATAAAGGAGAAATATTACCAAAATCAAATGTAGAGACATAAATTGTCCCATAAACTCCAGCTGCCTGTAAAGTATGCTTGTGAGCTTGAAGGATATACCGAGCCAAAATAACATTCCCTATCGCTGGGTTGTGAATATGGCCTATGGGAGAATCTCGAGGCCATTCTAATGAGGTGGATTGCAATTGTCGATGACTAAGTATGCGTGATTCCCCTGTCTACTCAATGGTGTCGGCAACCGGTTGAAGAATCTCACACATCCCATAGCTTACTTGATCAACGGTACTGTTTAGAGGATTGTATTCACCACACTTCAATTTAATGGTGATCACCCATTCTGGAGGGTTTTCAAATTCAATAGCTCAATTTGATGTTGCTCTAGCTTGTCCAAGATATCCACATCCTCGTGAGGGTCGTAAGAATCAATGATAGACCATATGGCATCATCGCTAGGCTCTTCAGATGGCAAGTTTGATGATCTCCTGTAGTTAAACATTTTCGTATGATGAGTCACATAAAAATATATATATATATATATATATATATAAAACATGAATCACTTTATAAGGATTTAAAAGGCTCAATATGCCACATGTCGCTTGGCGGCTGAAAAGGAGGTCAACTAGCTTGCAACAAACATGGTCATGCACAAACCTTGTTTGTTGGGTGGCATTTGTTGTCCTACACGATAAAAAATAAAGCTTATACTGTCTATAAAATTAATACACATAATTGAGGTTAAAACTTCCTAATTGCGACTAAATTTACTTAAAAATTTCTATCCGAAAACTTCTTATTTCAGATTGCACTTCACATATCCATTAGCTTGATGATGATAATGGAGAGAAAAGAATGATAGCAATGCTAGTAGGGACAATCACTCATTTCTCCCTTTCATCCCCTTCCTTTTAAAAATGTTAATCAAGTAGAATTTAAGCCTAAAAAGGCAAGCAATTCTAGAAGAGTTTCTAAAACTAAGAAAGTAAGTCATGTCCCACCTTCACTTCATTGCAAGATATAGACTTGGCAATTGCTTATGAGGGCAAAATAAATAAACACTAGGTTAAATGCAACCTCAATGTTACCAAACAACAAAATGAAAGCTTTAAAATTGCACAAAATTTCATTTCAAGTTGCATTCCAAAAGCCCATTAATTTAGTGATTAAAAAAGAGAAAAAAATAAGCATAATGCTAACAAAGCCATTCACTCCTCTCTTCATCCTTTTCCTTTAACATGATAACTTCATGGAGTTTAGGTCATGTAAATTAAACAATCACACGAAGTTTGATACGTTTAGAAAGATTTGAAATCTTGCCTAAACAAGATAACCACTTTCATAATTACAAGTAATCAAGCAATGGAAAGAGTCAAAACAAATAAGATAATTTTTAAATTTTGCAATATTTAGTTCATGACAACATAGCCTTTAGGTTATTTTTTATCAATTTAATAAAAAAAGTGAAATTTGTCATACTTTGCTTCACAAGATAGACCCTTTTACATAAACTCATTTATGGATTTAGGCCTAATGGGCTTTTTGATTTAACAAAATATGAAATTTGTCATACTTTGTTTCACAAGATAGACTCTCTTACATAAGCCCATTTATAGATTTAGGCCCAATGAGCTTTTTGATTTAACAAAATATGAAATTTGTTATACTTTGTTTCACAAGATAGATTCTCTTACATAAGCCCATTTATGGATTTAAGCCTAATGGGTCTTTTAATTTAATAAAATTTGAAATTTGTCATACTTTGCTTTACAAGATAGCCCCTCTTACATAAGCCCATATATAAATCTAGGCCCAATGGGCCTTTTGATTTAAAAGAAAGAAAGTTTAATAATTTGAAATGATTAGTTATTTCTTATAAGTCCACTTAGGAAATTTAAGATGGGCCAAGCATGAAGGGAAAAGATCATGATATTATGATCCATTTTTTTATTTCATAATACCATTTTAGTATTAGTCTCTTTAATTTATTTATTATGAATTTTCTTCTTTGTCATGACATGCATTCATAAAGAGGAGATGAAATTTTTTTTTCTTTTCCCCTCTTTTTATTCATCACCCATTTATGGGTAACTTAATAAAAAGGAAAAATAAATTAAATTTTTAATGAATTTTTCTCTTCACTCTCCTATTTTCCTCTCTTTTTTTGTTTTACTATTTTTTTTTGTATTTTCTTCTTATTTCTTTTATTGACATGTAATAATTTGGTTGAAAAGAGGACTCCCTTCTCTTCCACTCTTCTCATTTTTTCTTGCTTCATCTTTAGATTTATGCCTATTCCATGAATAATTAAAAAGAAAATGACAAAAGAAATGAAGGAATGCTAAAAGATTTTCTTACATATCTCTTGCATGACATGATATCGTGAAGAGAAAGAAAAGGAGGAAGAATTTTCTTTCTCTTTAATGTTATGCAAAATCCATGCAAATTAATAGGATAATACAAATCTCATTTATTCATTTTGTTCTTATAATTTAAACATTTTGGCCTCATGCAAAAGGACCTAAATGACATTTACTTAGGAAGAAGGTTAGCTCTTATTATAAGTAAGAGAAAATTCTTTTCTCATGAAAGATTTACTCACTCATTTTCTCCACACTATCCTCAAAAGACATATTACAAGTCTAAGATTTCTAAAGGAGCTTACTAACCTTTAAAAGAGATCACCAACAATTAGACTTACTTTTAAATCTTATCACACCAACCGATAAGTCATGTTTAACTTGATGTTCTAAATTTAAGTATCATTATTTCATTTGATGTTTAATTTGGCTAACAAGATTTGCAAGATAAAAGAAGCAAGACATTCAATATGAAATGAAAGGTTTAGATTGATTTGAATTTCATGCATTTGCTGATTTTATTTTGATATTATAATAATCAACTTTTAGGTAGAAGTTGATTGAATAGAAGCATTAAATGATAAATTTTCATAGTCTATGATAATATTTTTCTTAAGAATTATCAAATGATATGTTTGGATAATCTTTCACAAGTAAATTTCTAATTTCAAATAATGGGAGGAATACAAAAGTTAGGTTCGCCTTTCTTTTTCTTTTTTTATGAGCTATGCATGATATTTTGAATATTCATAAAAGAATAGAGTAGAAACTTTCAATCTCTCTCACGGTGAAAAGAAAGAGATCTTACACTCTACAATGGTAGGGATCCTGCAACTCTAAAATTTTTTTTAGACTCACACTAGCTTAAGAAAGGATTATAATAAGACTAATAAGCACAAGTTATGTTCAAATAGAGTAAAACTGAAACTTCACTTTCGTTTAAATATCTTAAGCTCAATGAACAAAATGAAACAATAGATAATAGCTTATAAGCAACTTCACTTCATCCAAAGACATGAAAGAGATAAAAAGGAGTAAAGAGGTTTATTCATTGAACATTTTGCTTTCTCCTTGATTCTCTTCTAAATTAGACAAATGAAGTGAAAAATTTAATATCATATCAAATATTAGAGTGTAATAATGTTTGTATATTATAGAATCTAAGATTTCATTGCAAGTCTATCCTATGGTAATATAAAAGGAAGGATAACAGATATTCTATGATGAGACTTAGGTAATTTTACCCTTTAGATAATGAAACTTTTGATTTTCACAAAAGAACAAGTCAAAGCTCATTTCATATGACATAGTGACTATTTAGAACACATAAGGTAAACATCATATGTAACTTTATGCTAATGCTTTTCATTAAAAAAAAGACTATGCAATTGAGATTATATGAGTCTTATGTCATGTTCCTTTTTCATTTTGGATTGATTCAAGCTTAGGGAATTGCTTAGTAACATGCTTGTAACATACTTAAGTGAATAAAACATGATCATATGTATATCAAGTATTTATACCAAATCTAATACACATAGATATGAAAATCTAGATTTAACCAAGTGATTGCTTGTGCAACATCAAGATTCAAGTAAGAATCAAGTTAAACATAACCAAGTGATACAAATGAACAAATCAGTTTACTGATTTTTATTTTAACTTTATCTTATAACTTAAACAAAGACAAAACAACATAACATTAATAGGTATTTGATAACAAAATAAGTTTTAAGTTATGCAACATATAGGATGCCTCATTTTCATTTTCAATCCATTCATATATACAAGAAAAGATTGTCACAAGATAGATAAATGGAACATGGTCAAACATCCACACCAAATTTATAATACATAAATCTGAAATTCTGGATTTAATCAAGTAATCACCCATATGACATCAAGATTCAAGTAGTAATCAAGCCAAATATGGGTGAATAAATCCATAGATAACACTTGTCCTCCTTTTATTCTTCCCCAAATTAAGAGAAAGAAAGCAAGCCTCGTGATAATGTTTAGGCTAATAAAACTAGAATTTCATTATCACAACATGTTTTATAATTTGAGAATAAGAAAAAGGCATATATCAACATAACTTGCATGATTTTCTTTCTTCTCCCTTTTATTAAATTCTGGCGTCATCCCCCGTAGCTGGTGGGACAGCTCAGCCACGCTTGAGGATGTCATAAGACGCCGTCCGGAAATTTTATTTGCCTCCACGCGAAAGCGCGTGTTACATAACATAACATTTTCAGAAGCATTGGAAATGATACTGATTATATTACAAGACGATTTTCTGCTGCGGAACAATACAAGCAAGTACTTATAACATAAGTTTTCCTGAGAGACTCCTTTTTATGCTCTTCTACATTTTGGGTATGTAGTAACACTGCAGCTGCTGACATTAGTATATGACTTAGGTTTCTTCTAATTTGATTTTTCAATTTGAACATTCTACCCAGATTTTGACCTATCATCATTCCTCCTCTGAGTAGCTTGCAAATCTAATTCTATTCTTCTAGCCCTCTCCACCAGTACAGGATAGTCATCAATACCCAGAAGAATCAATTGTTGTCTGACTATATCCTTCAGATAAACTTATGATATATTTCTTACGTATTTGCATCACGGTGCATACCTTGAAAGCATTATAAATTCAGCTTCATACTGCATGATAGAATGATCTCCCTGTACCAATCTGATGAACTTATCCTACATTTGTCTCCTAGCTGAGAGGGTACAAACCAATCTCTAAGGTCTTCACAAAATTCTCCAATGAAACAAGATTGCAATGCCTTCCTTCAAACTTCTCTTGTAATTGTCCTTGCCACCATTCTCAACTTCGCCCTCAAAAGCAAAATAAGCCAAATCAACTCTTCTTTTAGAAGGGCATGACATACTTTCTAAAATTTTCTCTATCCGCATCAACCAGTTTTTTGCTTCAACAGGTACTCCCGTTCCTAAGAAAAGAGGTTGCCTCATATCCTGAAATAATTTCAGGTATTTGTCCATAGGAACCCCGCCACTTCCACTAGCTTGAGTATGCTGATTTCTTATCATTTGAGTCATTGTTTCCATCATTTGAGTAAATGCATCAATAGCTAGTGAAGGCGGTTGCACCAAATTCTGATGCTCAGGAATTTGTGCATCTCTATTTTCACTCATAGCATCATCTTGAATTGATTCCATAGGCTTGAGAAACACAAATTAATTATAACCGTTACGCATCAAGCAATATAATTATATGCAAATCTCTTCATAAAATTTATTATATTTCTAATAGCTCTTTGATTATGATCATATTTATATTCTTAAATGTAAAATCTCGCTATGATACCACTCGGCCCACCGGAGCTTGGAATACCGCGAAGACGGTTTGACGAAAGAAAACCTACCTAACATTTATTTTCATTCTTAAACAAAATTTCATAACATATTTCTCTAACTCATATAAGAGTCACTATAAATCCACAACATAATTAACATTTTGTCCATACATATAACATATCTACCAACAGAAGTTATATGAAATACAATTTAAAATATAAACTAATATAATATTTATCTCTTGAAGCCTCTCTACGGCGATAAACATAACTCTCCCTTCTATTCTCCATCAGTAGGAAGGTTAACTGAAAAATAGAAACATCTTGCAATTGAATAAAATTCAGTCGATAAATTATGCTTTTACCTATAAGAAACAAGAAAAAAGTAAATATGATATGATAGTTTTTTATAACATGTATATAAAGAAAATTTTCAAATAATCAAATAGGAGGTATGAAACGAATGAACATTTCTTAACTTTATTTTACATTTATCAACCATTTGTGAGTCAGCCTAAACCTTTACCAAAATTTTTACCAAAACTCATCCAAAAGGACAAGTATTACCATTTTGTCATTTCCATTTTTTTTCGTGCATGGGTATATTAGTCCCCAAACAAGAATAAGGGGTGAACTCGATTTTCAAACATATATCATTCATGAGATACAATTTATACTTTATCGTATTGATTTATAACAAGAATCAGTTAACTCGAAATGACAAACGATAATATGATCTAAACATAAGTTTATTCAATATGAAGAAATGAGAAAATCAATCACAATTTGTAGTACAGGAAAAAATCATAATCATGTACAAATGCATTTTATGATAGGAAATAAATAAACTTTTATCATAAATATAAGAACATAATTACCCACATAAGTTTTAAGCTTACTCTTGAATCTCTTTCTCTTTAATACTCATTTCCTTAATTTGATCTATAACTGAAAATCTCATTATCAATATTTGAAAGCAGTTTATTTATTTTTTTTCATTTTCTTCTCTATGATATTTGCGTATATCTTTTATTATTTAATGCTCACATTCATCAATATTTTATTGTGTATTTTCTAAATCAAGTTAAATTCCTATTTAATAATAATATTATTTATAACCTTTAATTCATTTAATATAATGATATTTGTACATATTTAATTTGTTATATAATACTCTCTAAATCTTATTATTTTTTTTAATATAAAAATATTAAGTGTTAAAGTGACTTAATATAGATAAATTTTATTTTCATTTAATACTTTTCATTTCTCTTAAAATGATTTGTTAATTAATTAACGTAATATAGATAAATTTTATTTTCATTTAATATTTTATCGTTTCCTTTAAAATGATTCTTAATTAATTAACGATAATATAACTTAGCATAGGTTTAAGGTTTTATTTAATTTGCAATTAAATTTCATATGTAAAGATTTAATACTTAATTACTTGAATTTGATTGATGTTATACATTCTCAAATTAAATTTCTAAAATCTATAAACCCTAAGTCAAAATTGAGATAATAATATTTCAATTAATTATGTATATATATAGATTAAAATATAAATTTCATTATAAATTTATAGGATAAATCAAATAAAACTTTTTCAATTAAATTTCTTGTTAAACTTATAACATCCTAAATCATAATTGAAGTAATAATAAAATCAAATTTTCACTTTAAATAAGTATACATATATATTATTACCTCCTTTTCCTCAATCGGCTTTCCCTAAGATTCAAAAGAAACCCTTTTTTTTTTTTTTGAAATGGGTATCCAGACCACCCATCTTGGATGGACGGATGACTAATCCCACTGAAGCCACATTCATCACCCACACATGACTAATTTCCGCATTTTGCATAGGCGCCCGGAGAGAATCGAACCCGACCGGGTTCCCGCATGCCCACCAACTGAAGAGACGGTGGGTAAAAGAAACCCTTAGCTCTCTTGACACACGCACGCGGTCGTTTGGGGCTCCCAATCACACGCACCTTCCTCTCTGACGGCTCACGTGCCTCGCCCTCGATGTCGGCGGCAGTTGAGCCGCCTCACTTGGCTAAAGCACGGACCCACGCAAGGAAGCCTTCTTCCCCTTCTCTCTTTCTACCTCTCTCCCTCTCTCACGTGTTTTGGGAGTTCGGTTTCGGCAAACTGAAACCGAGCCCCCTCCCTTCCGATTTATTTCACCTTGCAGCCAACCGTCACGGCAGTTGGGAAAAATATTTTTATTTATTTATTTATTTTCAGTTATTACATTAAATTTCTTCATGCTTCTTTCGTTCACTTTGAATAACTAATCAGAACTCAAGTAATTGTACATGCTATTTACTGAGCTTCTGTTGATAATTCTATTACTAGCTGCATGTTTCTGAATCTAAATTACTCTTATTATGAAATATGGACGCTGCTTCTATGTGTTTTTCTTATAATTTTAATTATACTTGTTTTTTTTTTCCATCCCATTCATAATAGATTCCTAAAGATGTTCTCCTACAAATCATTGGACCATCTAAAGTAAAGAAGGAGGCAATCTTGAAGGTCATTAACATTGCGGTTACTGAGTATATTTCAAAGGTGATTAATCAGCTCTCATCACATTTCTAAATTCACTAACTAAATAAAAAGAAAATATGGAAAAATAACTCTAAGATGCTTAAATTTTCATGATTGTTGTTGAGGTGGAAATATATAAATTTGAATCAAATCATTTATGGTTCATATTTATTTTAACATGGATTTTTTGATAAGAAGATTTATTGTGAAACAAATTTGTGTATTTAGAGACTAATGAAGAAAATATGGTTTTTATTGATCTTGCAATGCATATGATCAAGTACCTCAAAAATTAATTTGCTAAGTTGGTTGGTCGAAAAAAGGAATGTAGTGGAATAAACGTAGGAATTCAAAGTAAAAGGATTACTTTACATTGTTTGGTAGTTTTAAATTCATCATGCTTGGTTGAAAAAAATGTAAAGTATTCGAAGGATTTGACGCCTTGGACGGCGACGATGCGGTGGTCGACGGCAACGACGGCCGCATCACTTTACATTGGCCGGGCGAATTCCAAATATACAGAAAAATGACATTTGTAATGTATTTGGAATACATTACATTACATTGAAAATTTACTTTACTTTAAACCAAACATCAAAAAAGTTAAAATTCGATTGCTTTTTTACATCGATTCCAAATGCAAGAACCAAACAATGTGTTAAAGTTATACTAAAGTTATTAAAAATATATTGCTAGTCTTGTGGCTAGAATTTTCAATTATAATAAAGATGGATCAACATTTGAGTTTATATTTTTTATATTATTTATCACTATATTTATATAGGATATTTCATGTTTTTGCAGATGATATTTTTAATTGTTGTGATATTTGCAAAAATGATTAAAAAGTTAGAATATTGAAAAAAAAATTAATAGATAGAAAGTTTGAAATTGGTAGAAGACAGTATATCATATGCAATATTGGTGTGTGCTATATTAATAATTAGTTAGTCAATATTATTAGAAGATAAAGTTATGCTAGGTGTGATATGTCGAAGTATCTTAAATTTACATAAGGATGTAGAATTAGTTGATGATATAATTTCTAGAATTAATATTGATTATATGATAATAGAGTATCATGTAGAGAGAAATTATTTAAAATTACAATTAGATCAATTATGTTGTATTGATTTAAGTGTTGGGTAGTTTATGTTGTTGATAGCAATTTGAGTGTGATAGAAATATTGATGTTAAAGATGGATGTGTAATAAAATTATGAAGGATAAGTTAGAGGGTGATTATATTAGAGAATGATGGAGCAACATCTATTAAAGGTAGTTACTGATTTGTGTGATTTGAAATTGTACAATAAAAGTTAGAAAATTCACATATTGGATTGTTATATATATATATATATAGGGGTTTAAACGAGTCGAGCCGAGTTGAGTTTTGACTTAATCGAGCTAAGCTTATTTAAACCCTGTTAAGCTTGATCTTGACTCGAGCTCAATTACCAGGCTCGAGCTCGACTCGATTTAAAGAAAGTCAAGCTCGTTTAAAAGGCTCGATAAATTATTGAATCGATAATGTGATATACGATAATTGCAGTTCGCCATTATGTAAACGAGTCGGCCTGATAAGTTACCGAGCTGAGTCAAATTAGGCTTGAACTTGAGCTCGAGCTCGAGCTCATAGCTCGATAAGCTTGACTCACGAGCTCATATATGTAGATATTGGAGGACTATGAAGGATAAAGTGGTATGCCTAAGGAAACTTTGATAAAAATTGATGATGACTTCTTTTAATTGTTTGTTGATCATTGGTCATCACAATTTATTTAGATTTCATTTCTTTTCTTTCTCATATTTATGTTTTATTTTGTCCTCGTCTGATGCTGTAGGAAGGTCTAAATGTGACTAGAGAACTTAGAGTGGAGCAGAGCTATGATGAAATAGAAGCTGCTTTCATTCCTGGAGAGGAATTCAGTTTTGAGGCTATTATTGGTCTTCAACAAACCAGCAGAAGTTGATCTCGATAACTGTGAGTAATGGTCTTATTCTCATATGTTAGAAAAACATAGCCACAGTCTGACACTTTCCATGAAATCATATTAGCAAATTCATTTAACAGTTTCATCCATCTTGTATTTTGTTAAATATTCATATCCAATCAGTCTGAACTAACGGTAACAAGGTAGTTGTTGACTTTAACATTGCTGCATCGTTGACATCTGTCTATGTTGGATCTTCAAAAAACCTAAATGAATTCCTACTCTACACCTGCTTGGTCTTGACTAGGTTAAGTTTTCTCTACCGAGTTTTGTTTGGCTTCGTCCAATCTAGCTAGATCTAGTCTATTCAAAAGGTATTTAAAGTTTTGCATAAGCTCCACCTGACATGATAATCAGGAAAGAGAGTCGGGCCAAAATGGTAAAAAAATACGTTCTTTTCCCAGTTTGTCTGTCCTCTAATTTATCAGTTTTTTAAAAATACATGAAAATGTATAGCACTTATGACGTGCTTATGCTCGTTGTTTTATTTTCTTTTTGGACATAGTACATTAGGATAATAGGGAACTTTTAAAAGGCAAAATCAATTGCTATTTTGTTATTTAGTGTGGGTTATGACCATTTTATAAAAATTATAAAATAAATATCATTGTTCTATCTGTAACCTGGGCATACTTTTTTTTACTACTTGCATTCGTGGACTGTTTTGACATCTTAAAAATCAGCCCTGTTTAGTTTGTGAGTTTTGAGGGGAGGTTATCACCATATTTTGCCATTATGACTTTGATATTTGTTTGATTCAATGTCAAATGGAGACACCTTCACTGTCTCTGTCAATCAATTCGCTTATGCCGGTGACGTCCAGTTTTCTGCTGTCAGCGAGAAGTATGGTTTCTTTCAATCCTTTACAGAGCTAATAAGGCTTTTTTTCTTGATGAGGTAGGGATACTAGGAAGATAGCTATAGGAATTCATCATTTGTCTTTCGAAAGTGAGTGAGTGACATGACTTTTTTGATGACCACTCTACCTTATGCCGATGAAAGAGGTAAAGGATGGCCTGGTAGATGGCATCATATTTATTTGACATCAATTGAGTTGGCCCAATCCGCTTTAGGAGAGTCTTTGTCTAATGGAAGGTAGATATCATAGTAGTACTTGGCAAACATAAGCCCTGCTGCCGGCACTATAACCTTCTTCTACGAGATGGTATTGAATCATCAGTGGAAACTCGTTCATGTCTGCTATAGACTCAAGAAACTTGTCGATTATTCGAGCTAAGTATCTTTGACTAGCAAAGGCAACATAGTTTAGTCTCTTATTGTTGACAAGCATGAAAGAAGATGCCACGTCAATGAGATTTAGGGAAGGAGGTGAAGAAAGCTATTGCATGATTGCTCAACCTTTTCTTTGTAGAAAAGCCTGTAGTATGTGTGTCTGGTTGATACCTCTTCAAAGGTTGCATCACATTGTTAGGCACAATGGATCTTCATATTGAGTTTTTTTGGGCTGATTTCATCCCTTGAGGCGATTATGTGATGTGTACGTGCTCGTCATCTTCTTGACTAGCAACACCCAAATCATTGGTCTAAAGGAAAGGAAAAACACTCACTCAGTTATCCTTTTAATCATTTGTCTTATAAAATGATGTCTCCCACTAACTATTTAGTCATCAGCCATTAGGAGACTTGATGCTTCTGGGATGTCACCATTTTCTTTAGTTAATTTCAATTACTTTCATTGTCAATTTACTCAATTAAAGTCAACATTGTGTTGCATAAAATGCATATAGGTGGCAAAGTAAATGAAAATACTGTAGTATTTTTTATTTTTTACATTCATAAGGAAAGTATTACGATTCTTCACCTGAAATGGTGATGACTAAGCTGGGAGTATTACAAAAACTCTCCATAGCCCTACTGTTGTTTGCCTTGCGAAGACTTCAACCCCCACCTAAAGACAACGAACTAATTCTGTGATTGATGGAAAACATCATCTAGTCTTATTGCTAACTTGTTGATGAAGTTTGGCTAACATGAGATATCATCTTGGAGCCAACCCTTCCTCATTCTACTATCAGGAATTTTTATTTGCTTCCCCCCAAGTGGCATCACCAATATTCTTTCCTGGCGTTGCCATACAAACAAAGAAGTTTTTGCCTGATTGCTAGACCTTCTCATGTAACCTTTCCGTGATCAACCATATGTCTTCCTCTGTAATGCTGTTGGTGTCGTCATCAGCAAGTCTGCAGGAAGCACCTCAAAGTCCTTCTTGACCATGATGGCATTACCACCTTTGCTGGCAACCTGCTTGATGTTGGCATTCTCCTCTCTAACAACTTGCCTCTTCATTGTTGCATTATCGGTTTATTTCATAGGGATGATATCTTCTCTCGGGACATTGGGAGTCACCTGGTTATTTTTTGTCGATTGTAGGTACTACTCCTTCCGCTAGATGGAGGTGTGACATCCTGGCTTTGTGTTGGTGAAGGCAATATAATTGCCTTTTCTTTTCTTTCTAGCAATAGTTTCTCCATATAAGGAGCCCCTGCTCTGGGTAGCTAGGTGGGAATCTTCTGACTCCCATGTATCGTCCTGTCCATCTCCATGATATTGGTACGGAGTACCCAACGTCAGTAACCATTGGCTCTATTTCTGAAGGCATCACTATTGTTGTGCTCAGCCAATGGATTCATATTTTATTGGCTCTACAACAACCATTCCGTCAAGGCATTTGGCGCCTAACATGGCTTAGTGAATTAAAAAGTCACATGAATTCCGACATTGCTTAGACGTGTAACATTATTACATGGTACTAGTAGGGTTTAAAAAGGCACTTGATGCTTGACATGCCTTAAAATTGCTACACGCACCAACGTGGCTTAAAATTGCATCTACACCCCTCGAGGCTAAAGATTGTGACACTTACCATGACTTGGATTGAAATATAACAAATCATATGATGATTTTAAGAAGCAGCAAAAGGTTTCAACATGCATTAATTATGTTTGGTTGGATGTTTTCAAAATGTATGCATCTTAAAATGTAAACCAGTTGCAATGCATTGTTATTTTTTTATCTTATTTAATGCATTTTGAATATCTCTCTTATTTATAGTATTTCAAATACTTAGGTGAGGCTAATAGGGGAGGTTCTAGGAGGTAAGGGTACAACAAACATGTGATAAGGGAAGGGATGTGGGTGAGGAAGTTTACAAAGGCGAGGGATGTAGTATGAGTGAGGGGGCGACATACAACGTGCAAAGAAGCATTGGGCATGAGTTTTGGAAATAAATGGATTCGAACAATTTTTAAATACAGAGACCAGGGAATTTGATATATTTCATATAGTCCACGAGCTTTAGTGATTTGTGAAATATGGCTTTAAATGTAATTTATTCAAGGCTAATATTTTGCTTAATATTCGTTCATGTAGGCTTTACATGCGCCAAGAGTGGGGACGGAGATGAATTGGGTAATTTAAAATTTTATGAATTTTTTAAATGTTTTTAATAAGATAAAAATTAACATATTGAGAATTATACTAAGTGCCGGAAAAATAAACATGTAGAAAAATAGAGCAATCGATCACAATTGATTTTTTTGTGGTTCAGTCACAGGTTATCTCCATGTCTAGGCCAGATCGTCACTTTAAATTCTCTGCATGCCCTGCATTAAAAATCTGTTACTTCTTCGTTAGTTGGAGAAGCTTTTTACACTCACATTGATGAGACAATCACTCTTTTCTTTAGGTAAGGATATCTTCTCACCGTATTCGCCACCAAATCACTAACCACACTATTTTAAAAAAAAAACCTAGAAAATGAAATCAATATAAAAAATTATAGTCTTATACGTGGATTCACTATTTACATGTTGACAACGAGCTCTGCAATCATAAACTAAGCAAGCAACTTGATTTTTTATATTTTTCAAAGGCTGCTAGAAAAACAAGATCTTTTGCAATGAAAATGAGCTGTGGTGGTTGAGATTTTTGTGGAGATTGTTAGATATTCAGTAGTAGATGCTTAAGTTATATTAATAAGATAATATTTATATCTTAATCTTAATATTTTAAAGTTAAGTTTTAAATTGCTATTAATAAATTTTTTTCTCATTTTTGGATATATGCTCAAAAGAAAATTTTTGGAATAATTTAAAGGGATTAATACAAAGGATATCTCCTAAAAAAAGATGTATTTATTAGAGGAGATTTAAATAAATATGTTGGTATAGTGATAGATGATTATAAAAATATTCATTGTGTCATGGGCTTGGTGTGATTAATGAAAGAGGTTGGATTATATTATATTTTATTTTAGCTAATGATTTTTTGATTTTAATATTTTATTTAAAAAAAAAAAGAGATGAGAATATTATCACTTATAAGAATGGATCTAGTAAAATACATTGATTATTTTATGATAAAGAAATTAAATCATTCAGATTGTAAAGATTGTAAGATCATTTTGGGTTAAAGTTTAAGTTTTCAGTATCGACTATTAGTTTTAAATTTTAATATAAAAGGTTAGAAGATGAAAAAAAAATTAAAATATTATCTTATGATTAGATGTCAGTACTTGAAAAATGCGGGAAAAAGTAGGAAGGGAGATTTAATAAAATATTTTTAAGGGTGAGCTATGAAATCTTAGAATTTTGGATGTTCGTAAGGAAGTTAATATTATGTGGGAAAAAGTAGGAAGGGAGATTTAATAAGTTGCGACAAATATTTTTTGAATATCAAAAGAAAAGTTTTTTTTTTAATAAAAATAGTTACTGGAGTCAAAATGTGTAAAAAAAGATCAAAAATAAGTAGTTTTATTTTAAAAATTGGTTTAGATGTAAAAGTTTTGAGAATTGCCTAAAAATATTGAGTCACATATAAGGATTTTAAGAAAGTAATATGTGATTCAAAGAATTCAATTTATAGTGATTTGTATAATAAATTAGATGCTAAAGAGGTTGAAAGATGTATGTTTAAGTTAGTCAAGCAAATATATAGAAATAAAGTTTTAGTTCAAATGAAGTTCATTAAGGATATTTAAAAGTATTTTTTTTATAAGAGGATATTTAAGATAGGTGAATGATATATTTTGATAACCTTTTTACTGAAGGTTGTCATAATATGATTAACTTTAGCGATCTCAGTACCTTAAATAAAAATTGCAAAATAGATATTTTTATTTTTATCTTAGTATTAGTAAAATTAAACTAGGGGGAGCTTTAAAAAAACTAAAATGTGGAAAAGTAGTATGACTTGATAATATTTTAATAGAAGTGTGAAAATGGTTAGGAGGTCAAGGAACTTTTTGGCTTATTAATCTTTTTAATATTATTTTAAAGATAAAATATATTAGATGAGTGAAAAAAGAGTTTGTTAGTTCCTATTTTTAAGAATAAAGGGGATGCATACGAGTATGCTAAATATAGAAGAATTAAGTTAATGTGTCATACATTAAAATTATGGGAGAGAATAATTGATTATAGGTTACGACGTGATATAAAAATTTTTCAAAACTAGTTTGGTTTCATGCCGAGTAGTTCTACTTTGGATGCTATACATTTATTGAGAGGTTTGATGGAGAAGTATAGAGAGTAAGAAGGATCTACATATGATATTTGTTTGTTTAGAGAAAGCATGTGATAAATTTCCAAGAGAAGTGCTTTGAAGAGTTCTAGAAAAAAAAGGAGTTAATATTGCTTTTATTAAGTTATTGAGGATATGTATATTAGATCTGTTACTTGTGTTCAAACACAAGGAGAATTGACTAAGTATTTTCTTATTTCAATTGTATTACAACAAGGATCTTCTTTAAGGCCATATTTTGTTCTTTAGTTATGGATACTTTTACTAGACATTTATAGGAGGGTGTATTTTGGTGTATGCTTTTTGTTGATGATATTCTCCTTGTTGAGAAGATTAGAGAGGGAGTTCAAGAGAAACTTGAATTTTGGATGTCAATCTTAGACTTCAAAGGCTTTCATTTGTGTAGATCTAAAATTGAATATAAATAGAGTGTAATTTTAATTGTAGAAGATCTAGTGGTGGGGTTGTGACATTGAGTGATCAAGTTATAAAGATAATGAACATTTTAGATATCTTGGGTCTATTGTTCAAAGTGATGGTGAAATAGATGGGAATGTTATCAGTAGAATTCAAGCTGTGGTTGAAGTGGACAAATGCATTAGCCTGCTGTGTGATAGAAAAGTACCATTTAGATTTAAAGGGAAAATCTTATAAGATGGTGGTGAGACTTGTAATGATTTATGACACAGAGTGTTGTGCAGTAAAAGAGAAGCATAAAATTAAGTTAAGTGTTATAGATTTGAGGATGCTCAGGTGGATGAGTGGCTTTGCACTTAGAGACAATGCAAAATGAATATATATGTGAAAATGTTGGAGTAGCTCTAGTGGTAGATAAGATTAGGGAGAATCGCCTTAGGTGGTTTGGTCACATAAAACATCAGCCGTTTGATGATCTAGTTAAAAGACTAGATGTATTAGATTCAACCTTATATTAATAAAGATAGAGATAGACTTAAAAAGACTTGGTTAGGACACACTGGATTAGAATTGAGGGCAACAATTGATAGTGGTGATGAGTGTAGCAATAGCAGCGTGCAATGCTGAATGTCCGTATTGGCAACGACATAAAGCGTTCAATGACTATGATGGTGATAAATGATCGGTGGTGGAGGCGGTAGTGGTTGCGGTGGCTATGACAGTGGTGGCAATAGTATGAGGTTTCTGAATTTAAAGATGTATTTTATTTGCACCATGTCAGAAATATTTGCATTCAAATAACACATCTAATGTAAGGTATTATTTTTATCATCATATATGGCTCGTCTGTTATAGCTATCATGATGAATAAGAGGTTTGTTAACTGGTGTGAAATAGAAAGTATTCTGATGAGGTAAGAATTCTAATGATTAAACATTTATTATCATAAATCACTTTCAAAAATTTACAAATAAATGAACGAAAAAGAAACATAATTATATGTGTAGTCCTATTGCCCAAGTCTCATAGCCACTAGCTCAATGCCAAAATGAACTGCACTGTGAAAAGACATTAGTAAGCCTTCACTGATCTCCTCTACAGACATGCATAATTCCATCAGAATATTTCTACTACTGTAGCCGGAAGCTTCATTTAGTTTCCCCCGCCCCATGGGCTCGGCCCCGATGGCAACCTCTCCATCCACATAGCCATCAACTCCTTTTCGTGGTCATATAAACTCAGCCCTGCAGCAAACCGTTGGGCTCCTCCGGCTTTAGACGCAGAGCTGCTGCGCTTTCCATGTTTGCCGCACTGACGAAAACGGCGACGATGATGAGCAATAGCGCCGGAGAGTCTCCAAGACTCATTACTGGTGCTCTGCAAATTTCGAAGCTGTTCTAATGGAGAACAAGCTCATGTCGTCTTGCTTCTGTGCTGTTTAAATTAGAGAGTTGGTTGCTTTAGAAAGTGCTGTCATACATAGTTTGGAGTTAGAGGTTATTTATAAGGGCTGTTGGTGCTATGGTGGGGAAGTTAGGGACTATTTCTGGAAATTATGAGGATTTCCTTTTGTGGTTTAAAAACCGAGAATGAGAATACCGTTGAACAACTCAGTCACATGTTATTAATTAATCAGGTCAGCAACAGCGTCAAATCAAATTAGATGCGGTTCGTGCAACCTCGATGTTAATGATCAAAAAATTTCCGTTGCAACTCTTATAATTTTATAACATGAATTATTTAAGAATTGAAATATTTATTAAAATTATCTTATGCAATGCATGAGTTAAATAAATAATAATATTATTATAATTGATATCACCTAAATTCTAATCAAATAGATATGAATCTAGAAGCAATATATATTACAATATTTTTGAGTTAATTTTGTGATCATTCTCAATTTTGATTTTTAAATAGTCATTAAATTTCTGGATGAAATGAATCCATCAACATTAAAAGCAATTCAATTGGAGTTTAGTGAGTTCAAATTAAGTACTTAAAATATGATGGTAAGTTTTAAAGTATTAAGAGAAAGGTCAAATGATTTTTAAATTTAGTATGTTTATAGTCAATTGATCAGCTTAATAAGAGAAGGCTAATGAGCCCACGATCACTCCAACTTGCAGTTGTTAAAATACTAAAATGTTAAAAGAATAATTTATAATTGAGGGAAGCAATACATATTGTCAGGTGGAGTATTTTAAGATAATATTTAAACTTATTAAAATATATGACCTAAAATTTTATAAATAAGATCTATTCTCACCATAAAAGGAGGGAGGGAGAGAGAGAGAGAGAGAGAGAGAGAGAGAGAGAGAGAGAGAGAGAGAGAGAGAGAGAGAGAGAGAGAGAGAGAGTTAAATGCTAAGTTTAAGTAAAATTGATCATCATTAATAGTCATTTTCAATCATCAATAGTTGTAACTTAAACACCATAATATGATTTTGTGGCCTTATTATTTTTAGGTTGTTGTTACTAAATCTTTGTTTAATTCATAATCTTATAATCTCATCTTCTCTAATTAAAGAGAAGGGTGGAATTTTGTAGCTTCATCTACAAAGTAGATTATTTTGACATAAACAGATCTTATAGTTTTTTTTTTTTAAGTTTTCACATAAAATTTTGATGTTTTTATTATTATCTCCGTGTGTGTTAGATCTTATTACAAAATTAAGATATAAATTTTTTTTTTGCTTTAGCCTCACAAATTTTGTATCACATAATAATTTGGGGTCATCTATGAGAACTAATTCCTAACATACTTTTCTAATTGCTAAAATTTAGGGACAACATTAACCACTTAGTGGAGGTAATATATTCTTAAGTTTGGAAGAACATAAGGATTGAATGGAGGACTATTATACTCAAATCCTCTAATAATAAGTTGGGCAACCAAGAGTGCTAGCATAACATAAGATAAATCTCCCCCTGTTAAATCAAGCTCAAACTAAAGCTAATAAGTTTTAGTCTCAATGCCGTGTTCTCAATTCATGCTTCGGATGATCTTTTTAATAATATCAGTTCAATACATATTCCTCGTGTTGGTTGACCTAGGAGATGTGATATTCTAAGAAATTTTTTGATTAAAGTAATTATGTAATGTCTTTATAGATTTCAAAATTTGTGTCAAGATTGATAAATATGAAAGTTTAATGGGATAAATCAAGCAGAATAATTTTTTTTTGAATTCTAAATGGGGAGAAATAGGAAGTATTTTGATACTAAGTTTTGGAAGAATTGGAATGCACAGAAAACAAATAGATTTTAACTTTTTTGATATTAAAGTAAAATAAATTTCTAATATCGTAATGTATTCCAAATACATTACAAAAGTATTTTATGTATTTGGAATTCGTCCGAGCGAAATTTCAAATACGCCATAAACGGCCGTTATCATTCAATACGGTCACCAATCACTTCGTCATGGCCACCATCACAACCGTCGTCGGCCGTCAAAACTTTCAAAATACTTTACATTATATTTTTTCAATCAAACAAAAAAAAGGATGAATTTTAGATATTTTAGTCTTAGTAGGTGCTAGAAAGGCTTGTGCGATGAGTCAATTCTAAGCATTGCTATCTGAGTATTAGTCCAAGCAGCAGGTTTAATTTGTTATAATTAGGTGATTCTAATTCAAGTGATTAATGCTTTATTGATGAATTTTTAAGTTTTGATTTGATTTTGGTTTAAATTTAACATAAGGTTTTAATAGATATGCGGAGTAATGGGTTCCTCTTGGTTAGGGCTCATTGTTTCTTATACCCTAATTCTAATAGAGTGAACTCCTCATAAAAGGATGAAGAGGTACGGAATTTGAGAGAGATATTATATAAAATTTGGAGATTATTTTGAATTAATTTAAAATTTTATAATTATTATATTATTTTATGGTCAATAAAATATTTAAATGAAAATACAACTTAAAATATTATCTAGAAATGAGATCTGGGCTCTCTCATAAAAAATTCATGCCATTTAGATTTCAATATGATTTTCTATGATTTATTTAATACTTAAATTATTAAAAATAGTTTAATATTTAAAATATGTTGGTATTATTTTTCCTAAGTCTTCTCTATTAATGTATGTCTACAATAGAAATTTTGTGATTTTTAGCTTCTACTCTATTTATTGTGAATTTTTTAATTTAAATGACAATTAATATAAATTTTATATTAAAATAAATAACTATTCTTTTGAAATTAGTTTTGATTGATCTAATTAGTTCCAAATCTCATAAAAATCTTTTTAAGGTCAAGGAGGATCTCGGGAAATTTTATAAGAAATTGGTGTATTTTTAAAAATTATTTACTATTTACTTATTTTCTAAGAAAATTATAAATAATATTAAAATAATTTGATAAATATTTTAAAATTATATTTAATAATTTTAAAATAGTATTTAAATGATTATTTTAAACATAATTTCAAAACATATATTATATTTCATCAAATTTTCATGAAAAAATATTCCTACGAGTTCACACTGGTCATTAAAACTATTCATGAAATTTTTTATGACAATTTTAATTTGTAAGCTAATTAATTAATTAATGAACTTGTGTTATTATAATTAATTAAGGTGATTAGTGCACGTAAAAATTATATAATACATTTGGTATTTCTATGATAATCTTCTTTGTTCATCAAGTTTTTTAGGCCATTGAGATGCAATCTATTATTTCTATACTTTTCAAAATTTATTTATTAAGTTAATATTGACATCAAAACTAATAATCTAATAACTCATAAAATATAAGTCCTAATTTTTTTAGAGAAGTCTGAGTTAAATAATGACAAATAAAACAAATCCTAAAAGTTTCAAAGTATTAAGATTTTCACTATTGGGCTTATTACTCTCAAAATTCTCAACATCAATTGAAACTTTTGATTTTAGTAAGTTCTTCTCTATTAGATGGGCACAAAGAGGAGTTACTTAATAGAATTTTGTGCAATTTATTATAAATTTCTTTTAGTTCTAGGTGATCTAATTAGTTATTTAATAGTTAATTAACACTATATGAAGTGATTTTGAGTTTTAATTAAAATCAGAGGGTTTAGATTTTTTTTCCTAGGAGCTTCTATATTAAACAAGTGTGCTTGACCTTAAAAATATTTTTTTTATAATTTCTTTAATTTTATAATTACTTATGAAGCTAATTTGACCATTGAGGCTTCAAAATTTTATAACTTAAGATCCACACACCTAAATCGTATGAAAGTTTTATGGGATATAAAGAGCATGACTAAGGACATCCTTTAAAAATTTCAAGTCATTTGGATGAAATTTTTTAAATTAATTTAAAAAATAAATCTAAAATAAAATTCTAATTACTTCTAAAATATTCAATAAAAATTGAAGCTTTACCTTTTCTTGGATTATACTCATTTCACTAATTCTAAAGGTGTTTATACGTATTGTTTAGATTTTTATACAAGTATTTATGATTATCCAAAATTTTGAGTTAATTAAATTAATTTTAAATTTTATTTATCTATTTATCCATACAACGGTTGACTCGGTGTGCACTTTACATGTGGTGTGATGAGACTGGCCAGATCCACAGTCCATATGGAGCTTACGTGGATGGTGGTGGATACACAACAAAGATTAGCTTAACATACACTTACACCAAGCAGTTATATTTCATACATTAGGGCTTAGCACCTTGCCTCAGGTCGCCAAACTCAAATGTCTTGATGGATTATGCATTAGGGACCTAAGAAACACCTGTAAGCAAGAGACATCTATAATTTTTTTAATTATAGTAGTCCCTTAAGTACAATCCTCTGTAAAAAATAGTATTAGTCTAATGCCGCCCTAACATCTAAACTACATACAAATAATCCTAACATCCAGTCTAAAATATTATATCACAAAATAAAACATCAATTCACCACAACAAAGCATCGAGTTAACCTAAAACTATGATCGGTGACTTAGCATTATAATGCGTGTGCTATGGTTTAGTGTGGTATGAAAAAGTTAGGTTTTGATGCATGAACTTAACTAATGTTGATTGTTTAAGTTTCTCATTAAATGATGATTATATTTTAAATGATTAATGATTTAAGATGAATTTTAAATTTAACTTTTAATTTCTTTATATTTTTGTTTCATTTAAATTTAGAATTTTAAAGAGAGAAAGGAGTAGTGAGATCCACTTTAATTCCTAACCTTAGGTTGAATCTAAAGATGAATTTTATGACTTTTAATCATCTATTGACCTCACTTTTGGAGTGAGAATTGGTCACTCCCATCCTAGGTCTAGGATTCTTCTAGACACTTAGGTTTCCTTGGTGTTAGGACAGTTCTAGTAGTTAAGGGGACGCCAAACTCAAGCTTAGAGACTTGTAGGGCATGATAAGTTTATAGCTTATCTTAGGATAAGTGGGCTTCACCTTCCCTAACGGCTAACCCGACACTCATACCCATAAATTAATTTAAACTTAAACCAAATGATTGAAACCTCAATCCCAAGCCAATCAAATGACCTTGATTGAAATTTGTTTTCGATACAAGCTCGAAGCCAAATCAATTTGAATCTTAACCCAAGTTAACCCACTCCGATCTTATAACTCCAATCAAACCAATTCAACAAGCCAAACTCAATTCAATTATCCAATGGATCATTTTAAACTATTCCAACACTTGCAATCAAGCAAATTAAATCAATTAGATTTAATTAGCCCAAGTTAGCCTATTTGACCTAAAAGGTTCAAATGAGCCAAAACCCAGTCGACCCAAATCAATTGCAGTCAAAGCCACCAATTAAACTTAACCAAACTCTCACTTTGATCTAATTTGGTCAAAATGATCAACTTAGCCCAATTGAGCCCATTTGACCTACATGAATCAAATTGAGCCAAACTCAAACAAATCAAGTCTTAACCCAACCAAACTTGACATGACCCATTCTTAGGTCACCATGGGCCTGCCCAAGTGGGTCTAACCCATGGTGAACCGGATTGGATCAAACTCATTGAACCAAGATCTCCAAATGAGATAAAATCTCCATTTATAAGGGTTCTCCACCTCCCCACTCCTTAGCAGCCATCTTTTGCCTTTCTTGGACAGAGGACCAGTGACCCAACCTAACCCAAGATAGTTGGGTTCAACCTTTGGCCAAGAGAGGGTGAGTTCACCCATTGGTCTACCTAAGGAGGAGTGTGCACTCCATGATAGCCCACTACACTCCCGCAGCCTCTCACACACATCCATCTCAGTAGTCCCCTGCCATCTCCAGCCACATACTATGAATAGCCGATTGTCAAAGGTTGAGCCAATCTCAGCCCTTGGTTCAGTTGGGGAGGAGAGTATACTCCTCACCATTCATTGAAACTCATGAGACACAATTTCCAGAGCATTCCGGGTAGTCCCAAAGGTTTCTCTGAGAATCCCGTGCACCCCATCGCCAGGGATAACAAGCTCCACCTATACCCGAGAGCTCAAACCATCCAACCACACCAAATCTCCACCAAAACTAAATTAACTTCCCCCACACCTTCACCATAGTCTTGCAAATGAAACTGAATCGATTCCCGATTGATTCGACCACCGGAATGCATCATTAGACTAACTATGATGAATTCCATGGTGGTGCTTGGTCCATAGACTGATCGATAGGGAGATAGTTCAAGATCATCTCAAAATGGGTTCTTCTCTTTAAGACAAAGCTACCTATCGATGGACCGCTAGTCTCTAGCTATGGCAATGTAAAAATTTGACAATCGTAGATTTGGCCATTAGGTGTTGGTCTTTTTTGAAACAAAATGTGTTTTTATATTAGATCTCTTCTCTGATCATTTTAGAGTTGATTTCGCCATCAAATGAGCTCTGACAAGCTCATACCAAGTGGCGGAAGGCTGACAGTATCCATCTTCTGTGCTCACGGGATGATGGATCATCGGTCGTCCATTCAGCATGATTATAATAGATGCTTGTGATTAGTCGCGCTTAAAATCTTAATTTAATCCCTTCATAATCATGAGATTAATCTCAACCGTATGATCTGTGATTGAACGACTGGGACGAAACCATGTTCACAATCGCTGAGTCAGCAGCCACGTTAGACATTTTAAGTAACCAATACCATGACATCACGTGAAAAGCACTACCACGTAAACATCCACGTGGCACCGAGGGGTTAAAATGATTTAATTAGGTTTAAAAATGTAATTAAATAGCAAGAAATTTAAAAATTTATAACTAATTGTAAAAAAATCCAAAAAATACAAATAAACCTATTTTGGAAAGCTTAGGCAGAGGTGAATTTAATAAAAAAAGCCTCTAATTAATATTTAATGAATACTACTTAAATAAGGTTTGAATCTTAGGCTAATTATCTTAATTAAGGCTAAATGACTTGGAGATTGATTAGGACCCTTTCTCCTTATGGTTTCCAAATGTATTCTCTTAAAGGGTTTAATTAAAATGTTTAATAATTAAAGGTAAAATAAGAAAAATTAATAATGAAATCAATTTAAGTAACTCAAGTGCAACCCTTTAATCCCTTTATGAATTTAATAATATAAAGTCATTAAAAAAATTATGATTTTCCTATTATTATGGAAAATCATAAGAGTATTTATCTTAAATCTTTTCCTTCTTTAATTTAATTAATTCTTAAACATGAGCCTAATTACATTAGATCTTTTTAGATGCATTGCAAATATTATTTTTTTCAAAGCATATCATTTGAAGGCTCATGTTTAGGTAGTTAATTAAATTAAAGAAGCTTGTGAAGGGTGATCAAATTGATATAGTTAATATTGAACTTAATTAATTCATAGAATACATCTAATTTCCTCCCTTTAACATATTAAATAGCCAACATGGAATAGAGTGAACTATAGGCATTGCTTTCTCCTCTTTAGGTTTCAACAACTTGAATATTAAAGTCAAACATTAAAGAAACTTTGATTAGACTTAATGGGTCCTTATCTAACTTGATTGTGTTTTAGGTTCTAATGAAATCAAGTATGTTATGTGGTGGTATTCAATTACTTTCTTTCAAATTATCATAAATGTGCTTCTCATGTGCTTCATATATTCATGTTTTAAAATTAAAAGAATATAACTGCATTTAAATTACATGTGTTGGACAAATATTATCATATGGTGTGACTATTATCATTAGTAAATCTCAAACTATTTTAAATTTATATGTTAGTTATGAATTAAATAATGTGAAGCTTAAATCAATGCTTATTATAGATAGTTAATTATGTGAAAATGAAATGTTCATTTACTTGTGATCAAAAGATGGCAATTGATGATTTTTCTCTTATGTTCATACTTATGTATTCATCTATTTGAATTGAAAAATATATAGCATAGACATCCCGAGAATACGAGGCTTTAAGTAGCCCCAACGAGGTCTTTAGATAATCTCACTTTTCTGGTTTAACACTAACATGTACTTCTTAATTTCATTTATGTGTATGCATATATTAGAACATAAAGTAAAACCCTTTTTTATGTTAAGCTTTACATAAGTAAAAGATATTCATACATAACATTTTCATGATTTTATTTTATGTTTATGTATATGATTATATGTATGTGAATTGACAAGTATATAATCTGGACATCCCGAAAACATGAGGCTTTAGTAGTGTTGACCTCACTTTTGGAGTGAGGACTCATCCTTCCCATCTTAGACTTAGGAGTCTTCCAAGAACTAGGATCTCCTTAGGCATAGGACACTTCTAGTGATTAAGGGTATGCTAAACTCAAGTCGATGGACTTAGGAAGGTATACCCTAAGCTTAGGATCTGCCTTAAGGAAAAATAGGTCTTACCTATCCTATGGCCTAAACCAAAACTCATGCTTATCTACTTATCCAAAACCAACCTCAAACCAACATAACAAATCCAAAATTGAGTTTATTTCCTATCCAAGCTCCAAGCCAAATTAACTTAACCATTAACCCAAATCAATTCTACAATCATCCCATGATCTTATGACTCAAGCCTATCCAATTGAAACCAATCCAATTGACTTTCACAAATCCACTCTAATCATTCAATACTCTATTTTGAACCCTTCCAAGACTCATAACCAAACCAATCCAATCAACCCAAGTTAGCCCATTTGACCTAAAGGTGAGCCAAAATCTAATTAAATCTAAATTAATTGCAATCAAAGCCATAAATCAACTTTAAATCCATCATTGAACTCTTCTCAACACCTAATTAAATCTAATTCAACCCAATTAACCCATTTGGTCCACTTGACCCAAAATGTACTAAAGGACCAATTTGATCCAAACTTCAATCCAGCCTAAATTAGATTAAATCAACCCATCCAATCTCTTCAATAATAATTGTTGATCATCCTTGATTGACCAATTGCAATCAATAGGGGTCAAGCCAAGCCATTTTGATCACTTGACCCAAGTTGACTCAATTAACCCATATGGGTTCAAATTGAGCCAAACCATCCAAATTAAGTCCAAACCCAACCAAACATGGCATGGCCCATCATTAGGCCACCATGGGTCAGCCCAAATGAACCCAACCTATGGTGGACTCAGCTTGGGTCAAAACCCATTAGATCAACCCACCCAAATGAGACAAAATCCTCATTTAGATGATCTCACATACTCACAAACCCATAACAACCACCCTTAGCTCAGTTTGGACACTAGGACCACTAATCTAGACCCAAAGCTATTGGGTTTAGCCTTGAGTCAAGAGAGGGTGAGTTCACCCATGGCTCCCCATTGGAACACTTAGAGGAGGAGGTACACACCTTGTTAGTCCTTGTAGCTGCCTCAACCCCTCAAGAGCCTCCACCTCAGCCCCTCACTAACATCTCCAGCCACCTACCCCAGCTGGATGACTGCCAAAAGCCAAAACCATCCCGGCCATCAGATCACTTAGGGAGGAGGGTATACTGCTCCCCATCCAATTTAAACAATAAAAAGAGTTTCCTTGAGTGATTGTGAGCATCTCCAGAGCTTCTCCCAATCCTCTCATGCTCCCTATCATCGGTGAGATCTAAGACAAATGAAACTGAGCTCCCTATCCATCCAACCTCACTCAAACTCTACCAAACTCAAATTAACTCTTCCCACACCTTTCTCAAGCTATGATGAGTTGAAACAAATTGATTCCCAATTGATTCGATCATCTTATGGCACTTCTAGACCAACTCTGGCTAGCTTTGCGGCAGCGTTTGGTCCATAGAGCTATCAACTAGGAGGCAACTCAAGAGTTCTCAACACGACTTCATCTCTTCAAGATGAACCTACCTCAGTCTACAGACTGCTAATCTTGAGCTCTAGTGAAGTAAATTCTAGCAAACCATAGAAAATCCCCTAGGTGTTGGTATTTTGTGAAAGATTTTATGATTTCATGCAATTTCCACAAAGGATCTCCTTAGATCTCTTAGCCGCATGTTTTGGAGTCAATCCAAACGTCTCACAAGCTTCAACTAGCTCAAATCAAGCAGTGAAAGGTGAACGATGTCCTTCTTTTGAAACTCTAGGGACGAAGGATCATCTGCCGTCCATTCTACGTGATTAGAATGGACGACCATGATTTAATCTATTAGATTTTTCAATTTAATCCAATAAGAACCACATGATTAATCTTCAGCGTTCGATCCAAGATCAGATGGTGGGGATGAAACCATGTCTGTCATTGCTTACTTAGCCGCCACGGGGGATGTTTTAAGTAGCTTATCCGTAGCGCCGCGTGGAAAGTGTCGCCATGTTAGCTTATGCATGGTGCCAATGGGTTAGGAGGTTAATTATGTGTTTAAAATATGATTAATTAATCAAAACTTCAAAAATTCATAACTAATTATAGAAAAATTCTAAAAACATGTGTAAACCATTTTAAAAAGGTAAACATAGGAGACTTTAATAAAAATAAAATCCTCGAGGTTTGATTAATGAATAATGCTTAATTATGGTATATAAGTTTAGGCTAATTTCCTTTATTAAGGCTTAATTACTTGGTCAATTGACCCTAAATTTGGTGGGTTACTTCTATGGGATGTCCTCTATCTCCCCTAATTTTCTTGGGATTTATTGGTCATGTAATTGGGAGAATTTGAAATTCAAATCTTAATTACCCTCTTTAAGTAATTTAATAATTATTAAAAATGATAAATAATAATTAAGTAATTAAGAATGATTAATCATTGTTAATGATGACATGATAAGGGAGAATGATTATGACCTCTTTCCTAATTATTTTCCTAAATCTATTTCATTATGAGGGTTAATTAATTCATAACTTGATTACGAGTTAATTAAGTATTTTAATGATAAAATTAATTCAAATTAAAATGATAATTAGATCAAAAAACTCAATTTGAATTCATGAGTTTCTCTTTATGTGTTTAATAGCATAAAGACTCTTAAGGAACATATGATTAACCCATGGGTTTGAGAAAACTATATAAGTACTTAACTAGTCCTTTCCTTAATCTAATTAACTTTTAAGCATGAGCCTAATTGAATTAGGTCTCTTAGGAGCATTGCAAATTTAAATTTCTCATTTGCATATCCTTGGAGGTTCATGATTAAGTAGCTAATTAAATTAAGGAAGCATAAGAAAGGGAAATTAAATAGATTATGTCCTGAACTCGATTAATCCATAAAATTCACTTAATTACTTTTTCTTAAACACATTAAGTCACTAATGTGGGATGGAGTTAAAACAACAAATATTTGTTCTCCTCTTTAAATTTAATAATTTAAATCTAAAATCCAATCTCATAATAACTTTGATCAACCTTAAATGATTTTATTTAACTTGATTGTCCTTAGAAATTAATGAGATTGAATGTGTTATGTGGCAATGTTCAATTATTCTCTTTAGATCATTATAATTTGTATGTTATTTGATATTATGCATTCATATTTTTCAAATAAACAAATCAATTGGATTTAATTATGTGTAAATTGCATGTGTTGGATTAATCCTATTATATGTGTGGCTATTATCACTAATAAATTTCAAAATTATTTTCAAAATTATGAATTAATGATGAAATTTTAAATTGATTTTAGCTATGAATATTCTATATGATTTACATTTGTTTATAGCTTAAACATGTTAAAGTATTATTTTATTTTTTATGATTCATGTGTATGTTTACATGTATTTGAATGTAGTAAGTATATAGCCTGAACATCCTAGGAATATGGGGCTTTAAGTAGCCCCAAGGAGGTCTTATATTACCTCACTTCCCTGGTTTAAACAATGACACATACTTACTTAATTTCATTCACATGTTTACAAACATTAGAATTTGGATAAAGCTTTACTTTACATGAATGTATTTTAATACATTCATATATATATTTACATCTGGAGGGAATACGTAAGTAGCCTCAAGGAGGTCTTAGATTATCTCACTTTCTTGGTTTAAACAACGACACGTACTTGCTTAAATCTTAATACATGTGTATGTGTATTTAGCTAAAGAATGGAATCTCTCTTTTCTACCAAAAATATATGCATTCCCAATCATTTAAGTGTACCAAAAATACATTGCATGTATATGTATTTAAGTTCAAAATCATATGCATGATATTGATGATGAAAATGAATAATATAATATTATCCATGTGGTAGTAATTCAATTTCATTAATCTTATGATGCCTCTCATGCTTGAATAGGCTTCTCTAGGATCAATCTAAATCTATGATTAATAAAATATTTAATAAATCATTCACTAAAATAAACCAAATCATAATAATATGCCTTTAGAAAATAACTTTGGATAGGGATGGAAGAGGGTCAAACCTCTTTCTTTTGTTTATAATTATTAGATGCTAAGTGAATATCAAATGAAATAAAAGAAAATATAAATTAAAATTCACTGATCCTTTTCATAACTTGAAATAAAATCACTCTCTATGTTTAACTTAAATAATTTCTAAACTTGGATGATCATAATCCTAAGGCCTAGTAAGACATACCACACTAAGCTTAAGCACACATTAGAATGCTAAGTCATCACTTGTAGCTCTAAGTTAGGATGATGTATATTGTGATGCTACATTATTGTTTTGTGATGTAATATTTTAGATTGGATATTAGGATTACTTATGCATAGACTAGATGTTAGGATGTTATTAGCCTAATGATGTTTTCTATAGGGAATTATGCTAAAGGGGTTGATGAAATAAACTTTAATATAAATGCTTTTGCTTGCAGGTTGCTTATACCCTTTTACATAATTCATATTTGGACAAGTGGGCTTGGTTACCCATGTGCAGGGTGCTAAGTCCAAATTATGGAATATAATTACTTAGGTTAGTATGGTTGAGTTAGCTAACATCTGCTTTGTAGGTGTAGTTAGATTTTATTTTTCATAAAAATGTAATTTTGTAATAGGAATTAAGTTAGTGCTGTGGGGGTTTAGGATGAGCAGTGACTAGAAGGCAAAGTCTAGGAGGCCCTGTGAAGCCTTGGAGCAAATCAAATCAAGCCAAAGAAGGAAAATAAGATGAGGAATGAAGACCCCCATAGCATCTAACCTCAATTATAATTGTAATATTCTTTTATAACTCAGGTTGTATAAGGGTAGAGCTCCGCTACCCAATTTCTTTTATTTTTCGGGGTGTATGGTGGTACCCGGCCACACTAACCTTTATTCTTTCATGATAATTTATAAATGTTTGGTTGTTGTGTTTAAATTGTACCATAGAAATTGCATGTTCTTAATAAGTTTCTTAAATTTGATGTTTGAATGTGTGGCATAGATGCAGTAAGCTCTTTAGGGCAAAATTAATTTTTCTACCCTCACTAAATAACTTATAATTTAATCTTAAAATAACTCATAACCTCACTTTAAATCTTAGGCTATAATTAAGATAATTAAAAGATTTAGAAACATCTTAGTTAAATGATGTATGTTATAATATCATGTGCATAATCTTATTTCACTCTTAAATAGGGAGAGTCTCCACTCTTGCACGATAAGAGAATGCTTGACCTGTGAGGGCATCCCTTGTAGTAGAGAACCCCTCCTCTCACTGATTTATCCAATAACTATATTTTATCATGCATTTAGACATAATTATCCCAAGCCTTTGTCCAAATGAATGTGTCAAAATGATATAAAAATTTGTAAAAGTTTGTATTAGTCTAAGTCATGTCTTTATGCTAGTCATGATCTAGTCTCTTAGGAGTGAGTTTATGACTCTAGTCTCCTTCCTAATTAAATAACATCCTAATTATCTTGCACATACATTAGACTGGCATACATAGTTTTGAATCGTAGGAGGTGTTAGCTGGTGCCCACTTCAGATGGTTGTAAGTCTAGAAGAGTTGGGATGGGTTTATCCTCTCTTGTGGAGGTAAACCATTATATCCCACTTTTCGCTTAGACTTAAGTCATGCTCTTAGCTTGTGATAAAGCATTATAGACTTAGGATCCAAGGCCAATTATTTCCTTTGGGCTACGAATATAAGTCCTCACCTCTTAGACATTTTCATAATCTTATGTTGATGGATTATAAGCCCTAACATTCTAATAAAATTTTAACTCAAACAAAAATAAACTTCTCTTTCAAATATATGAAGCTTCATTATAGGGTAGATTGGAGTGCTCACTAGGCTTCCCAGTATCATGTGTGCTCCCTACTTATCCCCCTTTGGAATCTGAAAATAAGTCCCTCCAAATTGAACTTTCCCACTCGATTTATCCAAAAATACCTAATCCTTTGATAGTCTAACCTTAAAAATCTTTGGAGATGCTTATAAATTACTTTAATTAAAAGTATTCTTAGAAAATTCTCATTTTTTAGGATGTAATTAACTATGGAAGCTTGCTTCTATAAGGAACTAAAGAACCCAACATAAATTAAACCCTGCTTTACTTTTCTATATAAAGTAGGAAAAAGATCTTTGGTATATACGAAGATCCATCTGCCTTAGAAGTCCTTATTAGGTGATTAGGTCCATTATAGGGTGATGTCTTCATCTTTCGAGATGATATATCATACCTTAATGTCGTACCCGATCACTTCAATAAGTACCCCTTAAGATCTGTGTGGTGTCCACACGACTCCAAATTAAAACACCACAAGTAGCTTTAAGGAGGTCTTAGATAATCTCACTTTCTAGTTTAACGATGGCACGTATTTGCTTAAATTCCTTATACATGCTTGCATATGCTTATATATGTGATGAAATCTCATTTTTCTATCAAATCCATGCATCAACATTCATTAAGTGTGCAAAAATATAAGTATATTGTATGTACACACACACACACACACACACACACACAAAATCAAACATGGAAGAAGCTAAAAAAATAAGAGAAAGAATGTGGATATTAGTGATAATGAAAGGAAGTAGTGGAGTATTATTCATGTGCTAGTGACTCAATTTGATTGGTCTTAAGATGTCTTTCATGTTTGGATAAGATTCTTTAAATCTAATATAAACTTAGGCTAAAAATAAAATTCATAAATGGTCTCTTAAGGAAGTTAAAGCAATAACAATATATCTTTGGAAATCAACTTAGGATAGGGATGAAAGAGTTAAGTCTCTTTCTTCTCTTCATAATAACTAGATCTTAAGTAAAAAGTGAACAAAAAAAAAATGCATAAGTTAAAACTCAATCAAGCTACTAAAAGACTTAAAGTGAAACCACCTTCGAAGTACTCGTAGGTACGAAGAATATGAATGAAATGAAAAGAAAGGGGTGGATGAAGAGGTGGTTGAGTGGTATGAATCAAGGGTGGACGTTTCATTCCATCAAACCTATCTGTCATGCCCGGAATCCTTTCATCCATGTTGTTTGAAGAAACTCTCCCCCTGAATTGATCTTTTTTCATGAAAAGCAGACATGAGATAACAAATCAAGTCTTTCCCTAAGATTTTGAATAGTTGTCCTGAATTCTCTCTATTTACTTCAGCGAAAGGAGTCAAAATTGGTATGAACCTTGCTTTCGTATTTTTGTTAGAATCAAGTCTGATAGGAATAATATTCTACGACCAATAACTCATTTATTTTAAGCCGAGTTTCTTAGAGAAAGTTGTCTCGCGCCCCTAGGTATTCTCTACCTACCCACCTGTGTCGGTTTCGAGCTGGTATAGGTAAATATCTAATGCGTTCTTCGACCAAAGAGGTTATTTTTGGGGGAGAAACTATGCATTTTTGGGATCTTTGTGCTCCCTGGTTAGAATCTCTAAGGGGTCCCAATGGTTTGGACTTGAGTAGGCTTAAAAAAGACATATAGCCTTGGCAAGAATTCCTGATTCATGGATCTCTCAGTTCGAGAAATAAGAGGATCAAATCATTTCTTCTAACTCTTTTTCAAATTTGATAAATGTTGGTTGATCGTATATTTCATTATAGTTATATGATTCCCCCTCTTCCGTGTCTGGTTCGGCTGTAGCTTTTTTTTTTATACTGATGCTTCTGTTTGCATTCTTTATCTTATTTTTATTGTAAAGTGCATTCGCCCATTAAAGCAGTACATGAGCTGGGTTCAGAACCTCGTGAGACAATTCGGTCCATATCCGGTGCGGGTGTTAGAGCATTGAGAGGACCATGTGGGTTCTCCATAATAATTATGTCCCATCCCTTTAGCCAATTTAGCTCTTAATACAGGGTCATTCAAATCAGGTTTCTTTATTATTTGGATAGGTTAACTCTTATGGATCCATCCCCCAAAAGAACCTGACATGATAATTTTATCATCCGTCGAGCAAGAATCAAAAGAATCATAAATAGATTCCATGGATTGGATTCGAAGGTTGACCTATTCGGGAATCTCCGGATCTATGCTTATTTTCAACTCCCTGAAGTATTTCGTCGATTGCTACACCCTTCCTCGTCTCTAGGTGCTTAAGTATCTCGTAAGCCTTTCCTCGTTTGAACCTTGCCGCACGTAGTGGCTAGGCAACTTTTTCTATAGGAAAGAGAATATGAAATAGACTAGATTTTGCGTTTCAAATAAGTTGTTTAATGGTTGGCATGGCGTGTCTATAAAATCTTATTCTAGATAGAATAGAGTGGGTTGGTTTACATCGATCTTAACATGATGGTTGATGATTATGAATGATTTCTATTCACATGGGAAATTCCAATTTTTAAAAAGTTCTTAGTCTTCCCACTACTTGTAAAAATAACACAAGCATTCCGTTACATCTATTTCTTTATTTCCCCATGAATTGTATGCTTTTGACAATAGCGACAAAATTTTCTAAATTCTAGTCAATTGGGTGTATTGTGTCTATTCTTTTGAATGAAAAATAAATCCCCATGAATGGCTAAAAGTTTTTAGCCACTTTAACTAAATAATATATTAACTAAATAATATACTAAACTAAATATTTCATTGAAATATTCAATTATAGAATAATAAGATAATTTGAAATAATGAAAAATAATGAAATAATAAGATATTCAAAATAAGAAAAATATACAATATATTCTTATGTCATAATTATGTATATTGTTTCATTTTTTATTTATGAAATATGATTTTCTGATTCTAATATTATGATTTACTCTATTTTTTATTTGTATATTTCTTATTCTATTGTAATTAGATATTTTTTATTTTTATTATATATTGATCTTGATGCTAACACTGCATTTTTTATTTTTTTATGGGATTTTGGTAGACTGTGCTCCACCCCGGTGAACTCATGCGGTTCCGGCGTGCCTAGAGGCCAGAGGTGAATCCGTTCACGGTCCGTAGGACCAACACCATTCGAAGGTGGATGGCCCGCCCAGAATAGGAATCTTTGACTGTGCTTACACACATTCGCTCACTTATGCTGTCCCTCCTCAGCCATTTTGTTATTAATCGACTGGAGGAAAAGAATGACTGAAAGAAGAGAAATCAATTAGTTATTCAAGAAAATTTCATTTGATTCAATGACCAGAGTTAAGCGAGGATATATAGTTCGGAGACGTTCAATAAAATAGATTCAAATTCAATAAAAAATTTTATTTCAATAATGGAAATTAGATTCATATTGAAGTAATTTAAAGAAAGCTAAATAAAGTCAAGTTAAAAGGAGGTTGGAGAGTCCTCAATTTGACCAAGAAAATTCTGTCTGCTAGAATAAGAAAAAAGCACTTCCGAATTGATCACGTGAAGGTTATGCCATTCTAAGGTGCTGCTAAATGGAAGGATATTATCAATGTCCATGAATAAGAAATCATAGATCGAACTGTCGAATTGAAAAAAATAAACATTGAATTTGTAATTTATTTATTGAATTATGAATTATTGAATTTCTTTAATTTCTTATTTACTATAAGATGAGGGATTCTTTACTAGCTTCCCGATAAAGGAATGAGCTAGCTTATCTGAATCCTGTATTGGTAGACGCATCTTCCACCTGGTCCACGGAAGGATTCTGCCTCCTATAGTATAGTGGACTTCCTTGCTACGCACAATCATAAATCATTGAAAATCCTAATTTTAAAGCTCAATCAAGATATACTATACTAATCCTTAGTACCCACATTAGAATACTAAGTCACTGATCCTAGTATTAGGTTAGGCGGGTGTATGTTGTGGTAATATACTATATTTTGTGATATATTATTTTAGAATGGATGTTAGGATTGTTTATGTAGGTAGATGTTAGGTCATTATTAGTCTAATAATGATTTATGCATATGATTGTGCTTGATGGGTCATTGTAATAATAAATGAATTTAAATGATCTTACTTATAGGTGTTATTTTTGTTCTAAAGCATAATCCAATTAGGACAGATGGTCTTGGTTACCTTAGTGCTTAGTTTGTATGTTTGTTTTAGCTAACATCTATTTTACATGTGTAGTTATATTTTATTTTTCATAAAGATGTGATTTTTGTAATAGGATTATGATTAGTTCTATGGGGTTTAAGATGAACACTGGCTAGAAGGCAAAGACCTAGGAGGCCCTATGAAGCCCGGAGTAAGCTAATCCACAGAAGGAATGGAGAAAAAAAATTGAAGACCCTATAACATTTATTTTAATTGTAAAATTTAATTGTAATTTGAATTGTATAAGGGTAGAGCTCGGCTACCTAATTTGTTTTCTTTTTTGGGGTGTACTGTAGTACTTGGACACATCCTCCTTCTATTCTTTTATGAAATTCTAAATGTTTGATGTTATGTTTATATTGTGCAATAAAAATGGCATGCTTTTCATAAATTTCTTAAAGTGTGTATGTTTGATGTGTGGCTTGGATGCGGTAGGCTCTTTAGGATAAAATTAAAATTTTCACCCTTACTAAATAACTCATAACTAAATTCTAATGCAATTCATAACCTCACTCTAAAGCTTAGGTATATAAATAAGATAATAAGATATTTAAAAACCACTTGATTGATTATATGCTATAATAACATGCACATCATATTATTTCACTCTTGAAAAGGGAGGATCTCCACTCTTGCACGATAGAGGACAGGCTTGGCCTTTGAGAGTGGTCCCTTATAATGGAGAACACCTCTTCTAGTTGATTTTTATCATAACTAAACTTCATCATGCATGTACGCATAATTATTCTAAGCCTTGATCCAAAATAAATGTGTCAAAATGATCTAAAAACTTATAAATTTTTAACGTTAGTCTAAGTCATGTTCGCATACCAAACATTATTTAGTCTCATAGGGAGTAGGTTTAGGATTTTAACTTCTTTCCTAATTAAATAAGAACCTAACTATATTACATCTACATAAGACCGACCTACTAATTTTAAAGCGTATAAGGTGTTAGCTGGCAACCACTCTAAGCGGTTGTAAGTACATAAGAGTCAAGATGTGTTCATTTTCTCTTATGGAAGTGATCCATGATATCCCATTCTCCTCGATTAGTCATGCTTCTAGCTTGTGCTAAATTATTTTAGACTTAGGTTCTAAGGCAGCTTATTTCTCTTTTATTATAAGTATAACTGCTCACTTCTTAAATACCTCAAGAGGAGAACTTATTTTTGTTTAAGTTGAAGTTTTATTAGAGTGCCACTCTAATAAAACTTCAACTTAAACAAAAATAAGTTCTCCTCTTCAAAAATATAAAGCCTCATCGTAGGGTATATTGGAGAATTCACTAAGTTTTTTAGTATCCCAGATGCCCCCTACTTAGCTTCCTATGGTGTTTTAATTTGGATGTCGTTTGGACACCACATAGATCGAAGGGAGTACTTATTGAAGTGATCGGGTATGACATTGAGGAATGACGTACTATCTCAAAAGTTAGAAACAACACCCTACAATAGACTTAATCACCTAATAAGGACTCCTAAGGCATGATGGGTCTTCATATGTATCAGATATCTTTCTCCTACTTTACATGAAAAAGTAAAACAAGGTTTATTTTAAGTCAAGTTCTTTAATTCTCTATGGAGGCAAACCTCCATAGTTAATTACATCTTAAAAAATGGGATTTCCTAAGAAAACTCTCGATTAATGTAGTCAATCATTTATCTTCAAAGATTTTAATGTTAAGATTATCAATAAATTGGTTATTTTTAGAAAATCAAGTGGGAATGTTCAATTAGAAAGGCTTATTTTGGATTCCAAAGGAAAACAAGTAGGGGGCACTCATGATACTAGGAAGCCTAGTGAGCACTCTAACTTATCCTATGGTGAGGCTTTATATGTTTGAATGAGAGAGGATTTATTTTATTTGAGTTGAAATTTTATTAGAAAATTAAGGCTTATAGTCCATCAATAGAATATTGTGAAAATGCCTAAGAGGTGACGATTTATGCTTGTAGCAACCTCGGATCCTAAATCTAGGGAGCTTTAGCACAAGCTAGAGCATGATCTAAATCTAAGCGCAAAGGGGACATAATGGTTTACCTCCACAAGAGAGAATAAACCCATCCAACTCTTCTAGACTTACAACTGTCTGGAGTGGTCGCCAGCTAACACCACTTATGGTTTAACTCATGTAGGTCGATCTTATGTAATTTCAAGATGGCTTAGGTTGTTATTTAATTTGGAAGAGACTAGAGTCCTAAACTCACTCTTAAAGAGACTAGATCATGCTTGCATGAGTATATGACTTAGTCTAAAAATATTAAAATTTTCACTGTTTAGATTATTTTGACACAATATTTTGGACAAAGGCTTGGGATATTTTATGCCTAAATGCATGATGAAATTTAGTTTTTGGCTAAATCAAAAGAGAAAGAGGGTGAATCTCCATCATAAGGGGTTGCTCTCATAAGTCAAGCATTCCCTGAAGTGTCAAAATGGAGGCCCTCATTTTGCAAGAGTGGTATAATATGACATGCATGATGTGAGACATACAACATGCAGCTAAAGGGTTGCTAAATCTTCTAGTTATCTTGATTACAACCTAAGCTTTAAAATGAGGTTGAAAGTTATTTAAAATTTAGTTATGAGTTGCTAATTGGGTTGAAAGATTAAAATTTTTTTCTAAGAGCCTACCGCATCTAGGTCACACATACAAACATCAAGTTTAAGAAACTATGAAAAAGTATGCAATTCTATTGAACAATTTAATCATAACAACAATCATTCATGAATAGATTCCGTAAAAGAATAAAAGGCTGGTGCAGCCGAGTTATAACCCAAAAAAGACAAAAATGGGATAGTCGAGGCCTACCCTTATACAATTCCGATTACAAAATAATATTATAATTTATAATTGAATACATGCTATGGGGGTCTTCATTCTTCATTTCTTCCTTCTTTTAGTTTGATTTGTTCCAAGGCATCATAGGGCACCCTAGGACTAAGCCTTCTAGCCACTGCTCATCCTAATCCCCATAACAATAATCCTAATTCATATTATAAAATTACCTTTTATGAAAAGTAAATCTAACTACACCTACAAAATAGAGATTAGCTAAATATACATATAAACCCAAGCAGTTATATTTCGTAGTTTGGACTTAACACCTTGCACCCAAGCCCACCTGTCCTAATGTGGATTATGCTTAGGTGCATAAACAACCTGCAAATATAACATTTATATTTATTTTCAGCGGCCCTTTTAAGCACAATCCCTTGCAAAAAATAATATTATGCTATCAACAACCTAACATCCAGTATACGATTCACATTCCTAACATCCAGTCTAAAATATTACATCATAAAATAAAACACATCATCATTACATGCATCGTTCTAACCTAAAGCTAGAAGTGGTGACTTAGCCTTCTAATATGTGTGCTTAGGCTTTATGTGGTATGTCTTAGCTGGGCTTTTAAATTATGATTTTCTAAGGTTCGAAATTGTTTAAGTTAACATGATGGGTGGTTTCATTTTAAGTTGTTTAGGAGATTAGTGAGTTTTAATTTGTATTTTGTTTGTTTCATTTAATATACACTTAGCATTTAAGTGTTGTAAAGAGAAGGAGAAAGCTTAAACCCACTTCATCCCTAAGTTGTTCCTAAAAGCACATTTTTATGATTTAGCTTCTTTTAGTGAATGATTAATTAAATGGTTTATTAATCTTAAGTTTAGGTTAACATTAAAGAATCTAATTCAACATGAAAGGTATCTTAAGATTAATGTGATTGAATTACCATCACATAGAATATGTTGAACCATTCCTTTTCATCACCCATAACATGCATATGATTTAACACTAGTATACCCATACATGCAACATATTTTGGCATACTTAAATGATTATTGATGCATAAGTTTTTAATAGAAAAGGGGACTCTCATTCTTTAATCAAATACAAACACACATGTATAAAAGATGTAAGCAAGTACGTGTCATTGCTTAAACTAGGAAAGTGAGATAATCAAATGACCTCCTTGGGGCTACTTAAAGCCTCATATTCCCGGGATGTCCAGACTAAATGTTTGATATCTTAAATACATATGAATGTATATACAACTTATAAGAATGAAAATCATATAAAAGATTATATTTTTGGTTGAATTCTAATACAAATATACATAGGAATGAAATTAAATAAGTACATGCCTTTGTTAACCAGGGAAGTGAGATAATCAAATGACCTCCTTAGAGCTACTTAAAGCCTCATATTCTTGGGATGTCCAGACGATATAGTTATTATCATTCAAACATATGTAAATTCATACATGAATATAGGAAAGAAAGAACTACATTCTCATGCTTAAGCTATAAAAACATGCAAATCCTATATATATTCATAATTACTATCACTCCAAATGTTATTATCAATTTATAACTTAAAAATATATAATTTTTGAATTTATTATTGATAATAGCCACACATATAATAAGATTAAATCATCACATGCAATTTTGCATGAAAATTTCATTTAATTTTGAAAATATGAATGCATAATGTCACATAACATACAATATTTATGGTGATTGAAAAGGAATAGCCAAATATCTCGATATAATTCATTCAACTACACTAATTCTTAAGGAAAATCACATTAAATAAAATCACTTCAGGAATACCAAAGCTTCTTATTAAATTTGATTTTGGATTTTGATTAAACTTAAAGAGGAGGAAATACTTGTTGTTTTTATCCCATCCCATGTTGATGATTTAATGTGTTTAAAGAGAAGTAATTAGATGAATTTTATGAATTAATTAAGTTGGAACCATTAAATAATTCATTTTATTACTCTTTCCTATGCTTCTTTTATTTAATTAATCACTTATTCATGAGCCTCAAATGATATGTAAATGAGAAATTAAAATTACAATGCTCATAAAGAACCTAATGCAATAGGCTCATGCTTAAGCATTAATTAGATTAAGCAATCTAATTAAGTACTTTTATGATTTTTCCACACTAATGGGTTAATCATAATTTTTTTGAGGGTCTTTATGTTATTGAACACATAAAGAGGAACCCTTGAATTGAATGTTAATTATCTGAAGTGATTATCAATTTAATTTGATTTGATTTCATTATTAATTGATTAATCAATCTTTTAATTAAACCTCGTGTTAATTAACTCTCTTTAATGAAATGAATTTGAAAAAGTAATTAGGAAATAGGTCCTAATAACTCCCCCTCATCATCTCACTATTAATCAGTGATTAATGAAGCTTAACTAATCAATTTTTATTGTTTAGGACTTTAAATAATCATTGAATTAATTAAGAGGGTGATTAAGGTTTGAATTTCAAATTTCCCTAATCACATAGCCAATAAATCTCAATAAAATCATGGGAGATAGAGGTCATCCCATTAAATCAACATACTTAGTTTGGGATTAATTACCCAAGTAATTAGGGCCTAATTAAGCTAATTAAGAAAATATTCAAACCCTAATTAAGCTCTAGTCGCTATTCAAAATCAAATGAAATTATTTTTATTAAAATCTTCTCTATTTAACCTTTCCAAAATATATTTATTTGTATTTTTTTATTTTTCTATAATTAGTTATGATTTTAGGAAGTTTTAGTGCAATTAATCACATTTTAAATCCTAATTAATCCTTAATCCCATCAGTGCCATGCGGGAGCTGACATGTCAGCGCTTTCCACATGGCACCATGAGATTGGGCACTTAAAACATCTGAGACGGCATGCTGAGTAAGCGATGGTAGGAATGCTTTCGTTTAGATCAGACGGTGGGGTTTAATCCCATGGTTCCTAAGGATTAAATTGAATAAATGTAATCGGATTAATCATAGTTGTTGACCTCACTTTTGGAGTGAGGATCCAATCTTCCCTTCTTAGATCTAGGAGTCTTCTAGACACTAAGAGCTCCTTAGTCATATGACACTTCTAGTGACTAAGTGAACACTTAACCTAAGCCAAAGGACTTAGGAGGATTAAATAGAATTTAGATTATGCCTTAGGGATTAGGATAGCTTATCTACCCTAAAGCCTAAACACAATTTATGTCTACCTCCTTAGCCTAAGTCAGACCTCAAATTCAATCCAATTTCAAATCCACATAACTAAACTCCAATCGAATCTCAAGTCAAATCAACCTTTCTAAGCCCTATGATTTAATCTTATGGACTTAGCCAAAACTCTTTCAATCCAAACCAAACTCAATTGATTTTCTCAAAATTAATTCAACCCTTCAATTGACATACTAAGATCAACAATCAAATTTAAACCTCCAAACCAATTTCAAATCAAATCCATAACCTAAACCCTTCATAAGACCATGACTTGATTCTATGGACTTAGCCAAATTCCTTTCAATCCAATCAAACATAATTAATTTTCTCATAAGTCAATCAATCCACATAACTAAACTCCAAATCAAATCTACAATCAAATTCAATTCTCAAATCAAATTCAAATAATCTAAGTCTAAGTCCTATGATTTAGTCCTATGGATTTAGCCAAATCTCTTCAATCTAAGCCAAACTCAATTGATTTTCTCATAAATCAATTCAATCCTTAAAAAATCATTCCAAACCAAATCAAATCTATAATCAAATAAACCAAGCCAACATAAATCAAATTAACCTAACCTAACCCATTTGATTTCAAATACTCCATTGAGCCAAAATCCATTCAAATCCAAATCAATTGCCACCAAAGCTATAAATCAATTCCAAACCACATTCAAACTCAATTAAACTCAAATCAAACCTCTATCAAGCCAATTGACCCATTTAGGCTCACTTGACTTAAAGAGACCTAAAGGACCCATTTGAGCCACCTTTCAATCCTACCCAAATTGGATTGAATCAAGTCAACCTTGGAAGGTGGGTTAACTTGACCCACTTGACCCAAATGAACTCAAATGAGTCAAATCTAAATCCAAGCCAAATTGAACCAAACCATTTGCACCAAAATATTCCAAATACTCATTTGAACTTGACCCAAGCCTTGGTTTGACCTAGTTTAACCAATTCGTCAACTTGACCCAACCTAGCCGAATTTGACTTACTTGGGTCAAATTGAGCCAAACCCACTCAAATAAAAGTCAAACCCAATAAAATTTGGCTAACCCATCTTTGACTCACCTTGGTCAGCCCAAAACCAACCCAACCTAAATTGAACCAAAATCAACCCATTACCCATTAGATTAAGCCCTCCACATAGGAAAAAATCCAAATGTTGGGGGTCAACCACTCTCTTTTTCTCTTGGTAGCCACCCAAAGCCAAGAGTGGACTCCTAGCTAAGTGGATAACCTGAACTAAAGGGGTTAGGTTAGCCTTTGGTTAAGAGGAGGTGAGTTAACCCACCTCCTCTCATTGGCCAAGCCCAAATAAGATGGTGAAAAGTTAATCCACCAACCTCAAAGCTTCCTCTAACCAAATCGAGCCACCTCAGTGTGGTACTGTCCCCTCCAGCCGCATGCGATGGCTGGACAGCAAAAAAAGTTAGAGCCAATCTTGTCCATTCGATCTAAGGGAGGAGGGGGTCTACCCCCCTCATTTTGAGCCAAACTGATCCACCAAGCATTCAAAGAGCTTCCTAGGGTTATTTTGAATTCCCCAGAGCATTCTCCAAGCTTCCTAAGCCTTCTCGTTGCTGAAAAACATCAACCCAAGATAGGACAAGCTCCCATTCCATCCAACCTCCTTAAAACTCAGCCATATTCAAATTGACTTCGCCCACACATTCACCAAATTTTGACGAGGCAAAATGAACTCACCCCCGATCGATTTGACCACCATAAGTACCTCCTACGCTAACTGCAATGAGGATTGCGGTGGTGTTTGGTCCACAGAGAAACTGGTGGGGAGGCATCGTGTGAGCTTCTCAACAGAGCTTTGCCTCATCAAGGCAAAGCTACCTCAGTCAGTTCATCCCTGATCTCGAGCTCCGGCGAGGTAAATTCCATTAAACCAAGATTTTTAAAAATTTTCTTAGGCCTTTTCGAAGTGAATGTTGATTTCACATGAATCTATCCATTAGATCTCTTAGGATCTTCCTCGTGAAAGTGTGGGATCAATCCTGAGCTAATTCGAGGTCCGATGAGCTCAGAATTAGGCAGCGGAAGGCAGACGATGTCCGTCTTCCATTGCGCGGGAGACGATAGATCACCCACCTTTCGTCCATTTTGCATGATTGAACTGACGACTATGATTAATCCTCTAATTAATCTTGATTTAATCCCTTAAGAACTACAAGTTTAATCCACGCTGTCCAATCTTAGATAGGATGGCGAGGATAAAATTACGTCCGCCGCCACCACGAGGCACCGTGTCGAACGTGTTTAAATAACCAATTTCACGGCATCACGTGGAAAGCACACCACATTAGCAATCTGCATGGCACTGACAAGATTAGGCTTAATTAACCCATTTTAATGGTTGAAACTTTGGAAAATCATAACTAATTGTAGAAAAATAAATAAATACTAATAAATACTCATTTTAAAAGTAATTCAGAGAATAAGTAATTTAAATTATTTCCATTTAGTTTTGAATAGTAATTAAGGCTTAATTATAAACTTAATTAACTTTATTAAGCCTTAATTACTTGGGCAATTAATTCCAAACTTTATGTATTGGTTTAATGGAATGACCTATGCCTCCCATGATTTTACTGGAATTTATTGCCTAATAATTAGGGGAAATTGATGATTCAAACCTTAATTACCCTCTTTAATTAATTGAATGGTTAATTAACATTCAAAGTAGTAGAAATTAATTAATTAAAACTTATTAATCACTATTTAATAGTGAATGGGAATTAGAACTCCTTTCCTAGTCTCTTTTTCAAGTCCATTTCATTTCAAGAGGATTAATTAAGTTGATAATTAATTAAGTGAATAATTGATCAATTATTTGGCCAAAATTGAATCAAAATAATGATGCAAATAACATCAGATAATTAACAATGAAATTAAGGGTTCCTCTTTATGTGTTTAATAACATGAAGACCTTTAAAAAAATTATGATTAACCCATGAGTGTGGGAAAATCATAACAGTACTTAATTTGGTTCTTTAATTTAATTAATCCTTAAACATGAGCCAAGTGCATTAGGTCCTTTAGGAGCATTGCAGCTTTACTTTCCTCACAAGTTCATTTCATTTATGGCTCGTTATTAAATGATTAATCAAACTAAAGAAATATAGGAAAGGATAATTAAGTGATTTAATTAATATTTTAACTTAATTAATTTATAAAATTCATTTAATTATCTTGCCTTGAACTAATTAAGATTACCAACATGGGAATTGGGCTAAACTAGTAAATAATTTCTCTCATTTTTAAATCAACTCAAATCAAAAGATCAAATTAATGATCAGCTTTAGTTTTCTTTAAATAATTTTATTTGATGTGATTATCCTTAGAAATTAATTTAGTTGAATGAACCATGTGTTTATATTTAGTTATTCCTTTGCAATCACTTCTAAATGTTGTATGTCATATGAATCCAAGCATTCATGTTTTCTTAAATTTAAGTGAATCAAATGAAGGTTAATTATGTAAGCTTGCATGTGTTGATTTAACTTAATTATATGTGTGGCTATTATCACTAATAAAATCAAATCTACTTTCCAAAGTTTATAAATTAATAATAACATGTGTGGTGATGATAGTTATGAATACACATAGGGGTTGCATGTGCTTATAGCATAAATATATGAATGTGAAGTTCTATTTTCTTTATTCATATATAGATTTACATAAGTTTGAATTATAATGGGTTTTAAATCTATACATCCTGAAAATATGAGGCTTTGAGTAGCCCAAGGAGGTCATTTGATTACCTCACTTTCCTGGTTTAACAATGACAGACACCCATTTAATTTCATCCTATGTATTTTGGTATTAAAACTTTGATAGAGCTTTAATTCACATATATAAGTAATTCAATTAAACAGAATATGAGCTTTGCATGATTTTGATTCTTATATTGATATGTACGTTCATATGTACTTAAGAATAGCAAGTATATAGTCTGGACATCCTGGGAATACAAGCCTTTAAGTAGCCCCATGGAGGTCATTTGATTTTCTCACTTCCGTAGTTTAACAATGATACTTGCTTGCTAAAACTTTTATACATATGTATGTGTATTTAATTACAGGATGAAAATCCCTTTTCTACTAAAACTACATGCATCCATGATCATTTACGTCATTAAAATACATTACATGTAAGTTAAAATTTTCTTTCTTATGATTTATATATAGATTTGCATGGGTTTCAATAATAATGGGTATATAGTATGGACATCCCGGGAATACAAGGCTTTAAGTAGCCCCAAGAAGGTTATTTGATTACTTTACTTCTTTGGTTTAACAATGGCACATACCAATTTAATTTCATTCCTATATATTTTGGTATTATAACTTGGACAGAGCTTTAATTCACATATATAAGTAATTCAATTAAACAAAATATGAGCTTTGCATGATTTTCATTCTTATAGTGATATGTACATTCATATGTACTTAAGAATAACAAGTACATAGTCTGGACATCCTGGGAATACGAGCCTTTAAGTAGCCCCAAGGAGGTCATTTGATTACCTCACATCCCTGGTTTAACAATGATACATGCTTGCTTAAAACTTTTATACATATTTATGTGTATTTGATTAAAGGATGAAAATCCCCTTTTCTACTAAAACTACATGCATCCATGATCATCTAAGTCATTAAAATACAATACATGTAAGTTAGTGTTTTATTTCTCATGATTTATATATAGATTTTTATGGGTTTGAATAATAATAGGTATATAATATGTACATCCCAGGAATACGAGGCTTTAAGTAGCCCCATGGAGGTCATTTGATTACCTCACTTCCTTGGTTTAACTACATCACGTTCCCATTTAATTTCATTCCTATATATTTTGGTATTAGAACTTGGATAGAGCTTTAATTCACATATATAAGTAATTCAATTAAACAAATATGAGCTTTGCATGATTTTCATTCTTATAGTCATATGTGCATTATATGTACTTAAGAATAGCAAGTATATAGTCTAGACATCTCGGGAATACTAGGCTTTAAGTAGCCCCAAGGAGGTCATTTGATTACCTCACTTCCCTGGTTTAACAACAACATGTGCTTGCTAAAAACTTTTATACACATGTATGTGTGTTTGATTAAAGGATGAAAATCCCCTTTTCTACTAAAATTACATGCATCCATGATCATCTAAGTCATTAAAATACATTACATGTAAGTTAGTGTTTTCTTTCTTATGATTTATATATAGATTTGCATGGGTTTGAATAATAATGAGTATATAGACTAGACATCCTGGGAATACAAGGCTTTAAGTAGCCCCAAGGAGGTCATTTGATTACCTCACTTCCCTGGTTTAACAATAGGGTGTACTCATCTAATTTCTGTCCTATGTATATTTATATCAGAATTTGGATAGAACTTTAATTTACATGTATAAATAATTCAATCAAATAAAATATAACTTTCAAACATGCATCCATTACCATTTAAGTGTGACAAAATATATTGCATGTATATATATGCTAAGTGTTAAAGTCATATGCATGTTACATGTGATGAAAAGGAATGATTTGATATATGACATGTGATAGTAATTCAACCATATTAATCTTAAGATGCCTTTTATATTGAATAGAATTATTTAAGGTTAACTTGAACTTAGGATTAATAAAAAAAATACTTAATAAGCCATTCACTAAAGAGAACTTAGTCATCAAAATATGCTTTAGAAAATGATTCAAGGTAAGGATGAAGGAGGATAACCCTCTTTCCTCTCTTTTTAACACTTATATGCTAAGTGTAAACCAAATGAAACCAAGTAAAACATAAATTAAAATTTATAAATCAATTAAACAACTTGAAATGAAACCAAACCATTATGTTAAATTAAATCCTTCCACACTTAGAAAACCATAACTCTAATGCTTAGTTAAGACAAAGCCTTAGCACACACACATTAGAATTAAGCCACCACTTCTAATCCTAAGTATGGACAGTGTATGTGTGATGTATGTTTAATTTTGTGATATAATGTTTTAGACTGGATGTTAGGATGCATGCTTCATAGACTAGATGTTAGGTCATTCTTAGCCTAATCATACCTTCTACAGGGGATTATGCTTAAGGGGTTGCTTAAAAATAAATATAAATGTTCTATTTGCAAGTTGCCTAAACTTGTAAGCATAATCCAAGTTAGGATAGGTAGGCTTGGTTACCCATGCGTGAGGTGCTAAGTCCAAATTATAAAGATAACTACTTGGGATTATATGTGTGTTTAGTTAACCTCTGTTTTGTAGTATAGTTAAATTTACTTTTCCTATATAAAATTTAATTTTATAATAGAATTAGGATTAGTGTTATGGGGGATTATGATGAGTAGTGGCTAGAAGGTTTAGTCCTGGGATGCCCTGTGATGCCTTTGGAGTACAATCAAATCAAAAGGGAAAGAAAAGTAGCATATGAAGAAATGAAAAAGTGAAGACACCCATAGCATGTATTCATTTCTAATTGTAAAATTTATTCTTTCATATTCCGGGTTGTATAAGGGTAGAGCTCGGCTACCCATCTTTTCTCTTTTTTGGGTGTACGATGGTACACGACCGCATCAGTCTCTTATTCTTTTGCGATAGTCTACAAAATTGATTGATGTTTTGTTTAGATTGTGCAGTAGATTGCCTATTATTTATAGTTTTTTAATGTTTGATGCTTTAATGTGCGGCCTAGATACGGTAGGCTCTTAGGATAAAATAAATTTTCTATCTAACTAACAACTTATAATTAAAGTTTTAAAAAACTCATAACCTCACTATAAAGCTTAGGCAATAACCAAGATAATTAAAATATCTAGCAACCCCTTAACTATATATTATATGTCATCATGCATGCATCTTCTATCACTCTTGCTAAAAATGAGGGCCTCAAATTTAACACTTTAAGGATCGCTCGACCTATGAGAGCAACCTCTTATGATGGAGCTTCACCCTCTCTCTTTGATTTAGCCAACAATCAACTTTCATCATACATTTAGGCATAAAGAAATTCTATGCCTTTGTCCAAATGAATGAGTCAAAAAGAAATAAAATTTGAAAAGATTTTGCACTTGTATATTAAGTCATATGCTCATATCACACATGCTCTAGTCTCTTAGGGAGTGGGTTTAGGTCTTTTCCAATTAAATAATAAACTTAACCATCTTGCAATCTCATAATACTGGACTACGTGGATTTAAAATGTAGGAGGTGTTAGCTTGCAGCCACTCTAGATGGTTGTAAATCTAAAATAGTCGGACGGGTTTATCTTCTCTTGTGGAGATGAACCCTTATGTCCACCCTTCTCTTAGATTTAGGTCATATTTTACCTTGTGCTAAAGCTCCCTAGATTTAGGATCTCACCTCTTAGATGTTTTCATAATCTTGTGTAGGTGGATTATAAGCCCTAGCAATCTAATAAAAATTCAACTCAAATACATAAATCTCTTCACCTTCAAATATATAAAGCCCTACCATGGGATAGGTTAGAATGCTCACTAGACTTCCTAGTATCATGAGCATTTCCTACTTATCTTCTTTTGGATTCCAAAATAAGTCCTCTAATTGAACAATCCCACTTGATTTTCTAAAACAACCAATTCATTGATAGTCTTAACCTTAAAATATTTTGAGACAATAATTGACTACTTTAATCAAGAGTTTTTTTTGAAATCCCATTTCCTAGGACGTAATTAATTATGGAGGCTTGCCTCCATAGGAAAGTTAAGAACCAGACTTAAAATAAACCCCACTTTACCTTTCCATGTAAAGTGGGGGAAAGATCTCTAGCACATTCGAAGACCCATCATGCCTTAGGAGTCCTTATTAGGTGATTAGGTCCATGGTAGGGTGATGCTTCTATCTTTTGAGATAGTACATCATACCTCATTGTCACACCCGATCACTTCAATAAGTACCCCCTACGATCTGTGTGGTGTCCACCCACATTGAGAAATAAACACCACAATGGCCGTCCATTCTAATCACACAGAATGGACGCTGAATGATCTGTTGTCCCCCGAACGATGAAAGATGGACATAGTTTGTTATCCTTCACTCGATCTGAGCTTGCTGGAGCTCGTAAGGCCTCAAGATCAACTCAAAAAGATTTAAGGTAGAAATCTAGAGGGATCTAACAATGTAAATCACACGAGAACATAATTTCTTTCATAAAAGACCAACTTGTAAGGTTTTTTCTATGATTTTCCAGAGTTTACCTCGCCATAGTTCAAGACCGGTGGTTTATTGACTAAGGTAGCTTCATTTTGAAAAGATGAAGACCTGCTGAGAAGCTCGCACCTTGATCTCTTGCCGGTGGCTCTGTGGACCAAGCGTCGCTAGAATCCTCCACGGAGTTGGTCTTGTTTGAGTCTCTGATGCTCGAATCAATCAAGAATCAATTTGTTCTTGATTGCCTGAGCTAGGGAAAGGCGTGGGTGTAGTTAATTTGAAAATGGTGGAGGTTAAGTGAGGTTGGATAAAGATATGCTTCATTTTGGCTCAGGTTTGACGTCATCGATGATGGAGAGACCAAGGGAACTCGGGGAAGTGTTCGGGAAGCTTGTGTCGACTCACTTATGCTCTGAGATTGCTTGGTTTTGTGTTTGGATTGAATGGGGAGGAGTATACTCTCCTCCTTGGTCTTGCCTTGGGCAGACATTCGACCAGCACAAGCAGCAAGGGATGTCAGAGGGATGCTGATGTGGATTTGAGTGGGTGAGGGTCTGAGGTGGGCTACCAAGGGCTGAGGTGGAGTGTCCTTGCTTCCCTAAGTGAGCCAATGGGAAGAGGTGGGTTAGCTCACCTCTATTGACTTATGGCTGACCCAACCAACTTTGGGTTAGGTTAGCCATAGGGTCAAGGGTCCAAACTAAGCTAAGGGTGGCTGCCAAATGCAAAGAAGGGGGTTTGATCACCCAAAAGTGGGTTTTATCTTATGTGGAGTGCTTTAACCAATGCATAATGGGTCAATTCGGGTTTAGTTTGGGTTTAGTTTGATTTAGGGTGACCCATGGTGACCCAAGGATGGGTCAAGCCAAATTTGAGTTGGTTTGGGCTTGGTTTAGTTGGGTTTGACTCAGTTTGACCCATGTAGGTCAAATTGGGCTAGGTTGGATTAAGTTGACCAATTGGTCAAATTGGGTCAAACAATGGATTGAGATATGTTCAAACGATCATTTGGGATGTTTAGGAGCAATTGGTTTGATTTAATTTGGATTGGATTTGAATTTAACTCATATGAGTTCATATCGATCAAATGGGCTAAGTTGACCAATTTGGTCAAATTAGCTTGGGTTAGGTGTTTGTTTTGGTTTAATTGATCATTTGAAGATTATTGTAGGTTTTTATTTCAATCAATTTTGATTTAGGAATGATTTAGACCAATTTGACCCTTTAGGTCAATTTGGGCTAAATGGGTCAATTGGGTTGACTTGGTCAAATTGGGTTCAACCAAAGGTTTGATCATGTTCAATAATCAATTTGTGATGGATTTGAGTCATTGGTTGCAATCAATTTGCATTAGGATTTGATTTGGCCCAACTTGGCCTTTTAGGTCCAATTGGGTCAACTTAGGTTAAAGAGCCAATTATATTTAGTTTGGCTCAATTGATGGTCAAGTAATATTCAAGAATCAATTTTGGATTGGTAGGGATCATTGGTTTCAGTTGGTTTGAATTGGGATGGGATTTAATTTATTTTAGTTCATGTAGACTAATTGGGTCAACTTGGGTCAAGTGATCAAATTAGCTTGATTTGACCCAATTGGTTATAATTAATCAATCAAGGATGATCAATAATCGAAATAAGAGGTTTTGGATGGTTTGGTTCAATTAAATTTGGGTTGAATTAGAGTTTGGATCAAATGAGTTCTTTAGGTCCCTTTGGGTAAAGTGAACCTAATGGGTCAATTGAGTTGGTTTTGGGTTGAATTAGTTTAAATTGAGTTTGATAATTGATTGATGGCTTTGATTGTAATTGATCTGAGTTTAATTGGACTTTGGCTCATTTGGACATTTTGGGTTCAAATGAGCTAGCTTGGGTTGATTGAATTGATTTTGATTAATGGGTTTGATTGTAGATTTTGGTAGAGTTTGGAAAGAAGGTTTGAATGGTTGGAGTGCTTTTATGAAAATCAATCAAATTAAGTTTGATTGAAGGAATTTTGGTTAAGTCTATAGGATTGGCTTGAGGGATCAAGATGGATTTAGGTTTAAATCATTTTGGCTTGAAGCTTGGGTATGAAATGGAATTCAATTGGGTTTTGGCTGGATTAATTTGAGGTTGGATTTGGCTAAGGGGATAAGCATGAGTCTTGGTTTAGGCCATAGGGTGGGTAGGTTACCTTTAGATCCTAAGAAATAGCCTAAACCTATGGTAGATCCTCTTAAGTCTCTAGGTTTGGGTTAAGTGTTCACATAGCCACTAGAAGTGTCCTATGACCAAGAAGATCCTAGTGTCCAGAAGACTCCTAAGTCTAAGATGGGAAGATTGAATCCTCACTCCAAAAGTGAACACTTCCTTTTGAATATGAGAATAAGTCTTTCTATTTGAGTTTTTCTCATTTTAGTTCTAATAACAACCAATTATTTGATAGTCTAGCCTTAAAATCTTTTTAGATAATTATTGACTACTTTAATCGAGATTATTTTTAGGAAACTTCTATTTCTTAAGATGTAATTAACTATGGGGGCATGCTTCCATAGGAAATTAAAGAATCCAAAATAAAATAAACCTTACATAACTTTATCTATGTAAAGTGGGGAAAGATCTCTGGTATATATGAAGACCTATCTGTCTTAGGTGTCCTTATTAGGTGATTAAGTCTATTGTAAGGTGATGTCTCTATCTTCCGAGATAGTACATTATACCTTAATATTGCACTCGATCACTTCAATAAGTGCCCTTAAGATTTGCATGGTGTCTGAACGACTCTAAATTAAAACATAATAGATTTTTCTGGCTAATCTGTTAGGAATTATTCCTCTCTCTATTTTCGTAATCAATAATTATCTCTAATCATCGATAGTAGACTTATGTTTTTGTGTAAGTCCAAGACTACCATTCTTTTTGTTGAACACCTCACCTATTTCATTCTTAGGAAATTATGGCTAACATCCTTTAGGTTTTAAAACCTCACTCTAGTAGGTTCTAAAACCCCTATTGGACCTCCAATAGGCAAGGCACAAAAAAATCAACCAAACAAATTACCCGAATAATTAAACGAGCTTAACTCAAAACTTTTAATAACCTCTTCCCATAAGCATGGTAAAGTAAGGTTCATTCTCCATCTCAAAATCCCCCCCCCCCCTCAAAATTACAAATCTCTTTATATATATAAGTTTATTAGATGATAGTTTCAATTCAAAGTCTAGTCAAAAGAGGAAAATCTAATCCCATGCCTTTCTTTTCCACCAGTAAAAAGAAAGCCCCTATCCTTCTTCCTATCAAGCAATCAGTCACCATGTATTCTAGAAAGCTTATCTTCTCCTTTACTTAGGTGTGCATTTGGCCATAGATCAGTCCATACTCACGTATGTGCCAATCATCAAGTTTGACGTTGGATTCGAGCATTTCAAGATCACTTGTGATGGTCCAGCCATCAGTACAGTGAGTAGGGAGGAGGTGGCCGACAAGATATCACTCCTAAAATTTGATCTTTAATCAGATACTGAGTTCCCATCATTGAAGAAAAAGGCCTTAGAGGTTTCCATGCCATGACCACCACTTCCTCCCGCCATAATCTCTATTGGGACTAGTACTACCTCTACCACATCATTGGTCTTTCAAGGGAAATCAATTTTAGCATTTGAGGTTGTTTCCCTCGCCTTCAAGGTCTATACTCGCTCTCATCATATTCCCTTGAACAAAACTCTGCACCATAACAAGAACAGAAAGATCAAGAGGTATTACGAGCACATAGCCAAGGAGGTTGAGGAAGCCTCCCATGTAACTGAAGAGGGATCTAGTTTTGACACCTCTCCCCTTCTTAGTGGTAGCATGTTTTATCCTCTCTCAGCTGCAGAGTGAGAGGAGGATGTCAAAAAGATAGCTGCATTACCCCCATGCTCTGTTGAGTATGAGACATCAGATAGAGATAGGAGAAGACCCTATGCTAGCCTTAGGTCCGTGCTAAGGCAAGTTGGGAGAGCACATGGACGATCTAAGTCTACCACCCTGCATGACTTAAGATGAGTTATCCTTAGGAGTATTAGGGATCAAATTCCAATAGAGAGGGCCACAGAAGCCAAGATTATTGCACAAGTGGACAAAAGAGATATGAGGAGGTTCGACAAGCAGTTGGTGGCCTCATCATTGATTGACCACCTTGATCAGCAAAGCTGATAGAGTCAATTATTCAAACCAGATAGTCTTTATTGGTTCTAGCAATAGAAGGAGATCTTCAATGGAGAGGCAACTAGTGTAATCACCACCACACCACTCCACTCATTGACCACCATCACCAGTTCATGTCTTACCATATGAGGTTCTTACTAAGTACCAAAGGTTGGCATATGGAGATAAGTCATCCCCCTTGGTGATACGACTACGTCCTAAGGGCCACACTTCATCCACCCTATCAGTTGATGCAAGGCTGAGCTCTCCTCTTTGGCATTCTACCTCAATGGTGGAGAAGAAGGAGTGGTGGCCCAAGAGCATCGTAGTTGCTCCACCATCCCAATGAGAGGAGGAAGAAGGGAGTTTTAAGTTGGCCCCTGTGGTTATTGAACTGATCATGATTGGCACCTCTTCCCACCAAGACATACATTTTATCACCTCTTTGGAGCACAGTCCAGCAGTGAGTCATCACCCAATATATGTCACAATAGTCCCGGGCAGAGTAGACGACTGATCTTTAGATGATATACAAGAGAACTATCATGCCACAGTAAGGTAGATAGTCAGAGATGACCATTCCAATCAAGAGGATGACATGGTAGACTTCAATGTCGATGAGGATGACCTCTTAGATGATGTAACAGAGGTCCATATGACTGATACCTGAGAGTCCTTGTATATAGAGCAGATTAGCCAAGAAGCTCAGAGCATTGTAGTTATGGATGGTGAGGCATCAGACTCAACACAATGCCTATGGAGGGGAAAGTGGAGGAGTTGTTGATAATAGTGTTAGCATAATAAAATCATACACATGTCCCTCAACCCATTCTTATGTAGGACGATAGACCTGAATTGGTACACATCCTAGACCATCCTAAAGTACTACTCCAATGGATAAAGATATCGGTGGCTTGCATAAAAAGATAGTCGATAACACCTCCATTCATGAGGAGGGAATTAAGAAGATATTAGAACAACAAGTGAAGGAAGCATTGGCGTAGGCCCAAGGGAGTTCATCGGTTCCAAATGGTAGACCTTTCTCGAAGGAATTCAATGTAGTTCAATTCCCCAAAGGTTTTGTTCCACCATCCTTCAAGGTATTTGATGGTAGTGAGAACCCTAGGCAGCATATAACATAATTCAGGGCCAATTATTGCAACGTTGGTGGCAGTGATGCACTACTCTTCAAGCAATTTGTTAGTAGCCTTTCTGGAGTTGCCTTTAATCAGTATGCTGAACTACCCAACATTTTGGTGAAGTCTTTTGCAGAATTAGAAAAGCTTTTTATCAAGAGATTCACATGAGCCAAGCAGAGAATAGTTGTAGGGGACCTTATTGTAGAAAAATAAAAACCGAATGAGTCCCTTGTTGATTATATTCTTAAGTGGCGAAACTTGAGTATGAAATATAAATTACAGCTGCAAGAAAATCATATCATTAAAATTCTTCTCAAGAATATTCATGGCTTAGTTGCTTTCATGTTTAAGGGCTTCATTATTAAAACATTTGAAAAACTAATTAGCAAGTCAGCCAATTTAAAAGAGGAAGCCAAGTAGTTACCCTTCTCAGACCAATCATGCAAGCCTAAGCCTCAGAAGGTATTTAAGAAGAAGCCAGGGGTTGTAGTGGTAGTGGATAATGGGAAGCAATCAATGAGATCACAATTTGAGAGGCTCTACCAGCAGCTTCCACTTGCACCTCCTCTTCCACTACCTTGGCCACCATAAAGGCCACTTTAATAGCATACAAAGAAGCAGTACTAGTATCTGCCTCTAGGTAGTTACTATCTACATACTCTTACTAATAGACTCAACAAGCTATATTCATTCAAGAGAGTGGTAGGCAAAAAAATCTTGAAAAACTTTCTTATGAAGCCTGACTCTCTGCTACCTGAGCCTAGAAAGTCGAAGGAAGTGGGTAGAGTGATGATCCTAACTAATGCCCCTACCACCATGCTAAGCCATGTCTTAGATGATTGCTTTACATTCAAGGATTGGCTTGAGCACAACTACAAGTCAAGAGTCATAGTGATCCTCAAGGAATACCTAGTGGAACAATCCTCTGGTTCTATTAAAATAATATATGGGGAGACATTTAATTCTCTCAAGATAAAAGAAGGTTGGAATATATTCCTATCTCATACCTCTAAAAAGATTATCTCTAAAATCAAGAACCTTTCTCTACAGGTGCCTGAGTCAGCTTAGACCTCCTACACCAACGAAGGTTTTCCAATTGAGAGGGAAAACTTGGAGAGGGTAGAAGCCCAATAGTAGCAATAGCCACAACTTACTCGGGATAGTTCCATAGCACCACCACCGTTCGAGCCCAACATTCCTTCTTCCACCATTGCAGTCACTACATCTACCAGCTCTGCCACCACTAGTTGGAGCATTATATCCGTAGATGAGGGCACTAAGCCACTCAAGTTGCATACTTTGCCTAACTTTTATTAGGTACCTTTCAAACTGAAGAAATCAATGAAGAAGAATAATTATGCTTACATCTAATCTACTTTTGATGACCTCAGTGATTTCATTCTTATTGATAGCTCTCCTAGTCATAATAATAATAATTTAAATAATTTTGATCAATTCCATTCTGATTCAAAAATAAATTGCCCTTTTTTGAATCTCTAGGGTTCACGACTTGATATAGATTTGGAGTCATTCGACTCTGATGATCCTTTAGGAGAAGCTTTCACAAGCTCCTTATCACAAGAAGTCATTGAGGTTAACCTCCATAGTGACAAAGTTCTACCTCCTAGGGTAGTACCTCAAGATAAGGGTAAACATGTCATTGGTTCGAGTGAGCAGATAGCCCCTACACAAGATGTTTCAGCCCTAGATATATTTATGGAGGATTTGCCTAAAGTTAACTATAATGTCTTGGTGCATCTTAAAAAGTTGCTTGCTAAGCTAAGAATATATGATGTCTTTGTTTTATCTAAAGAAATGTGCCCTGAGATATGCTTAACTCAATTGGTTGCTACTGATCCAACTAAAGAGGAGACATATTTTCAAAGGAAGACCTATGAGTCACCTTCTTAGATGAAGACATACTACTAGAGACAATAGATTACAATCATCCCCTCTACATTATAATGGATGTTAGCAAGTTCAGGCTATTTAGAGTGTTGGTTGATCTGGGTGCATTAGTGAACATTATGAGTCTAAGAACCCTTACCTACTTGAGGATTTCCATCTATAAACTTCTATCTAAAAAGATGATGTTAAAAGGATTCAATGAGCAAGATAAGAGGGCCTAAGGCTCTATAATGTTTCCATTAGAGATTGATGATTGGAAGACTGAGGCCAAGTTTCATATAATTGACTAAGATACATCTTTCAATGCTTTATTAGGGTGACCTTGGATTCATGAGAGCAACATGGTTCCATCTTCCTTACATCAGTGCATCAAGTTCATCAAGGATGTGATTGAATATTGTGTCAAAGGGGATCTCAAGCCATTTCAGTACGTGAGGTCAAAATTTATGAGGATGGGACTTATTATCTCCCTAAGAAATAAAATGTCTTCTCTCGTGAACTTAACCAAAATAAAAAGAAAAAAGAAAAGAAAAAAAGTAAAAAATAAAAATGAAAAAGAAAAAGAAAAAGAAAAGAAAATGGAGCGAGAAGAAGACATTATAGAGAAAATAGAGCCTCAGATTAGATTTCACCCACTGTTCATCACTCCATTTGAACATGTGGGTAGGATGACCTGACCTCCGCCAGGATGAGGAAGAGGCAAGTCCAGAGAGAGTCCCAATGGTAGTAGACATCCATATCTACTACCTACTAGGAGGTTCGTTCTAGCATCTAGAAGTACACCTGCCATCTATATAGGCTTGGAATCTTGTTCAGAGGTTGAGTCCTATGTAGTGAGCATACCAGCTACCTCTATATGTCAGCAGACCTTGTTGGAGGTGGCACTAGAACCCAACAGTGATGAAGACCAGGTCCCCAAGCAAAGCATGAGTGTATCTAAGCCCTCTTTATGTGTCAGAGAACATGTGAGCACCTGTTGACCTCACTTTTGGAGTGAGCTCTCAACTTCCTTATCATAGATCTAGGACTCTTATAGGCACTAAGAGTTCTTTAGTCTTAAGACACTTCTAGTGATTAGGTGAACACTTAACTTAACCCTAGAGACTTAGAAGAGTTAGCCATAGGGATTGGTTGTGCCTTAGGGATTTAGGAGGACTTGCATACCCTGTAGCCCAAACCAAATCATTGCTTCTTTCTTCCAAATCAAATCTCAAATTCAAATCCAAATTCCAAAATCAAATCCAACTAGCAAATGATAGAAACCCATGATTAAATTCAAACTCCAAATCCCTCCCTTAGCCCTTTGATTTTATCTTATGGACTTAGCCTTAACCAAATTTAAATCAACCCCAATCTAATTGATTTTCTTAATTATCAAATTCAATCTCCAATCAAATTCCAAATCATAAATCAAATCCAACTATCAAATGATTGAAACCCAAATCAAATCGAATTCCTAATTTTAGCCCTTTTAGCCAAATTCTTGAACTTGGCTAAATAATACCCAAACTAATTCAAAACTTATCAATTTCTTCATGATTCAATCATTACTACAATCATTGACCTAAATATAAACATAAACCACCATTATCAAACCAAATCCAAGCTAACCCAAATCAAACCCAAGTCCCTTTTGACTTGAAATTGTCATATGAGCCAAAACCCATTTGGCTCCAAACCACTTGCAATTGGATTTATATTTCAATCCTAGGCTAATGTGTGAGTTCAACTAAACTTGAATTAAGCCATGATCAAGTCAATTAACCCATTTAGGCTCACTTGACCCAAAGTAGTCTAAAAGAACATTTTTAAGCCAAGTTTTAATCCAACCCAAATTGGATTGAACTAAGCCCATCTAAACCTCACAACATAACCAACAATCACTCTAGGGTGATCAATTACCTTAAATTAGGTCAAACCAAGTCAAACCTAGCCTTTGACCAAGTCAACATTTAGCTCAAATGAAACCCAAACTAGCTAAAATTCACTATATAATAAATTGATTAAAACTACTAATTCAAACCCACTCATAATCACTTATTAGACTTGACCAAAGCCATAATTGATCCTGAGTTAACCAATTGATCAACTTGACTCAACCTAGCCCAAATTGACCTAAAGGGCCAAATTAGCCAAAATCCAAATTAAATCCAAATTAAACCAAAAAAAGCCTAAAATCATTTTTAATTAGCCAATTGAACTTGACTCAACACCTAACCCAACCCAATTTGGTCAAATTGATCAAATTGGTCAACTTGACCTATTTGACCTATATGAACCCAAATGAGCCATATTCAAATCCAAAGCAAATTGAATCAAACCAATGACACCAATACACTCCAATTGGTCATGTGAACTTGACCCAACCCTTGGTTTGAGCCAATTTGATCAATTGGTTAACTTGACTGAACCTAACCCAATTTGATCTAAATAGGTCAAATCAAGCCAAGTCAAATCAAATAAACTCCAAACCACTTGAAATTTGGGCTAACCTACTTTTGACCCAATTCAAATCAGCCTAAATCAAACTCATAGCCAAATGACCATTTTGTCCTTGGGTTTAGGGCATCCCATGAGATAAGACACATATACATTGGGTCATTATCTCCCCTTAGCTACTTTGCACCCATTCGTAGATCCACTTAGGCACCTAGGACCATGGCTGACTTGACCCAAGGGTGGTTGGGTCAGCCATGACTCATGGGGAGGTGAAATCACCTCCCCATTCCCATTGGAACACTTAGAAAGCCATATGACATCCACTACTCCCATGACAGCCACTCTCACACCCTCCTCCACTCAAAAGAAGCCAGCTAACATGATTCTCTCCCCAAATCGAGCTCCCCATCTTAGCCATTGATCCAAAAAGCCAAAATAGCCATTATTGTTTGATCCAAGGAATGAGGGGCTATACCCCCCTCATTCTCACTAACACTTAGACAATCATATTCGATTCAACCCTAATAACTAAGGAGATAGATCCTAGAGCAATTTTCAAGGCTTCCTGGGCTCCCCAAAATCCACATTCTCGGTTTTACGTGAAATCAAAATAGGGGAGGTCACCTCCAATTTTCATTTGCTCAAACCTCTGCCAAAGTGCATATAATTTTGCACACACCTTCCTCAGAGCTAAACGAGCAAGAATAAATCATTTCCTATCACCCCGACCGTCAGAAGTAGGAGTTCAACCAAGACGGATCACCTATGCCTTGTGCATTGGGCTTCCAAGCAAACTACACCAAATCAAAGCTCATGCGGCTTAACAGGGCTTCATTTCTACCAAACGAAGATTCCTCAATCGTTAGAACCATCAGTCACAAGTTTTGGTAAGGTATGCCATTAAAATTGATCCTTGAATGAAAATATCTTGGTCTTTATGGAAGAAAGTGTTATGTCACGCGATTTCCACAGTTGAATTGCTTTGTTTTGTTTCCTCAAAGGTGTGGGATTGATTTCATCTCAATCTGAGCTCGGGTGAGCTCGGATCGAGTGACGATCGATGGACGATAGCCATCATTTGCCGTTTAAAAGAAGATAGATCACGGACCATCCATTCTACATGATCAGAATAGACGGTCCTGATTTGATCATGCATAAAAATGCTCATTTTCCTTCGGATCCGTGGGTTTAATCATGGTTGTCCGATCTTAGATCGGTAAGATCGGTCCATAGAGTTATCATGCGCACCGTCATTTGAGTCACCCTTTAGATGTGATAACTTAAATAGTGAATCTCATCACGCCACATAGAAAGCACATCGCATCAGCCGTCACGTGACCCAACGGGATTAAGGCATTAAATAGGCTTAATTAATTTATTTTTAATCCTGAAACTTCCTAAATTTATAACTAATTCTAGAAAAATATTAAAAAAATATGAACTTAGGATCATTTTAAAGATATTTCAGAGTAAAATCTAGAAAAATTATTATTAATTGATTTTGAACACTTATTTTAGCTTAATTAAGATTTAATTAGAAATTTAATTAGCTTAATTATTCCTTAATTAATCACCTAATTGATCTCCAACTTTCTGTAGATGTTTAGGGAGATGATCCCTCTCTCCTATTTTTTTGGAATTTTATTGATTGCTTAATTAGGAAATCAATTGATTGAACCTTAATCATTTTCCTAATTTTATTAGTAATAATTAGTGAATGAACAATAGTTTAATTAATTATTTAAGCGTAATTACTTCTGTTGAACAGTAAGGGAGCTTAAGTAATGTGTTTGGGATACTTTACTTAAATCATTTCCTAAGTTTCTTTCACTCTTTGGAATTTAATTAGTTAATGATTAATGATGTAACTAATTGCTCAATTAATTAATTATTCTCCAAGATAAACAAAATTAGAATCTAATTGAGTGTTTGAGGTGACTTAGGGGTTAAGGATTGAGGCATTGTCCTTGATCCCTTTCGCTAAGTTAATTCCATCATTCTAATCAAAATATTATCAAAGAATTCAATCAATTAATTAACAAACTTGATTAACACAATCTAAAATTTACTTCATACCTAACCAATCTCTAACTAATCTTGGGTAGCTCTTTGGGTGTTCAATAACCCAAAGTGGGAGATAATGAAATTATGGTTAGCCCACATGTGTGAGAAAACCATAAAAGTAGTTAAGTGAGATCCCTTAAGCCTAATAAACCATTAATCATGAGCCAATTACATTAGGCCCCTTTCATTTCTTAGGAGCATTGCAAATTTACTTACATGGGATTGCATATCATATTGGATCATTATTAATTAGTTAATTAACTTAAGGTGATGTAGGCAAGGGTAAATTAATTGGCTTAATTCATGCCCTAACCTAATTAAATGATCGACATAAGATTGATTGGAGATATTTGTCAATTTATAATCCAAGGGCTATGACATGCATCTTACAAAAATAAAAGAGAATGACATACCAAGCTTGTGGAAGTGTTATGGGCATACCACACTACTCACAAGACCCCCATAAGATCCATTCCTTATGCACTAGTGTTTGGAGCTGAAGCAGTTCTACCACTTGAATTTGAACTACCTTTCCTACGAGTAGCCATTCAACAAGATCTTACCCAAGATGAGAATGCTCATCTATAGCTGGAAGAGCTTGATGCGATTGATGAGGTTAGGCTCCAAGCTTAGTAAAATCTAAAAGTCTACCGAGCGAGGATGTCTAAAGTATTTGAACATACAATACATTCTCAAGCTTTTCAAGAAGGGGAATTGGTCTTGGTGTTGCAAAGACCAATCATTCCTCATCAAAAATTTAGCAGTAAATTTGAGCCTAATTGGGAAGGACCCTTTGTCATTGAAAAGGTATATCAAGGAGAAGCCTACCAGCTTGTTGACTTCAAAGGTGAAAGACCAATGCTACCAATCAATGGTCAATATTTAAAGAAGCATTACATATAAAAGTGTAATTAAATAAATTTTGTACTTGAAATCTTCATTGTCAAACACATGTGTAAGCTTTACTTGGAAATTCTCTTATAACACAAGAATGCATTTTGAAATAAAGTAAAAATCCTCCTGTCAGACAGGGGGCTTTTTTTTTTAATTTTTAAGTAAAATATCAGGCTTTCCTTGTGAGACAAAAGGGCCTTCCTTTTCTCTTTGGGTTGACATCGTGCCTAGTGCCGAGATCCCCATATACATACTCAAAATTATGTATTCAAAATGTAGAAGTCTCAAAGTCTTACTGATAAAAAAAAAGAGAAAATTTTCAAGTCTGCAAACTTTAATAAATCAAGTTGGAAATATATCTTCCATCCATTCATCAAATATAGGGCTTGAGTTGGTACGTAAGGTCAGACTCAACATGCCCAAATATGGTCAACCACAAAGGCCGTAGTAAGAGATCCCCATCTCGTTAGCCCGATGATAAAATCCTCCATCAATCGCTCAAGTCCAAGACTCAAGTGGGTGCATAAGGTTAGACTGAACATGCCCAAATAAGATGAGTCACTAACAGGTCTGCTTGCTTAATATGCCATAAAGGCCGTAGTGAGGGATCCTCCTACTTCGTCAGTCTAAAGGCAAGAGCATCCAAACCTCCAAATCCTCCAACTTGAGGAGTTTAAGTGGCCCAGACAGGGAAATCATTTTTATTGGTCGTAGGGTCATTTTTCAAAATCCAAGAAAAAAATTCAAACTCGAGAAGGCACTAATCTGAGTTTGGTACTATTATCAAATAAATAAAAAAATCTCAATTCCTTCAACAAGTCTGTTAAGCATAAAGCAAAGATCGAAGAAAATTCTTCTTCAGCAAGTCCAACCAAAAAGCAAATGACCGAAGAAGTAATCCCAATGTTCATATAAATCCAAAGGCTGAACTATGGGATTTTTGTCATCAACATGTCCATTACACATAGAACGCAGGACTGATGACTCTTCTCCATTGACCTAATATAAGCTCTGAGAGCTAGGTCATCGACAGACATCCTTCTACAAGCCCACTAAAGCAGAAAGCTGGGGTGGAAAATAATTTCATATCACCAAACAAATTTTCAAGATAATTCAGGACTTTTCTCCATCAAATTCATCAAGGCATGAAACAGGATAAAAGAAAATACAAGATGTGAATCCCAAGATGAAATCTTCAACAATCCCGTCAAAGCACAAAGCAGAGGACCGAAGACATTCTTATCTCAACAATGAATCATCAACTCCATTAAGTCCACTAAGGCACAAAGCCGGAAATAAAATAGAAAATTTAAATTTTAAGAGGAAGTCTTCAACAAGTCCATCAAAGTGGAAAGCCAAGGACTGAAGACACTCCAAGTTCTCTCAAAAAGTCGATAATGACACGATATATCATCTTTTTTATCTAGCCCATTAAGCATAAAGCATTGAACTGATGATAACTTCTATTGGTTCAACGAGCTATTGCAGTCAAACCGATGAAATTCAAATGCTTGCCCAACCTGAGAGTTATACTCATTTCCATCAAATGGCAGTGATCAGGTATTATCAAAAGTTATCGAAATTACAAATCTAGCGTGACATCCTGTTGACCTCATTTTTAAAATGAGTTCTCAACCCCTCCATCTTAGACATAGGACTCCTGTTAGACTTTAAGGGATCCTTAGTCCTAAGATACATCTAGTGATTAGGTGGACACTCAACCTAGCCCTAGAGACTTATAAAACTTAGCCATAGAAGTAGGTCATGCCTTAGGAGTGTTAGGAAAATTTGCCTACCCTTAGCTTGAACCACTCCCTACCTTCCTTCCTTCAAGTAAAACTCCAAATCAATCTTATTTGATTTTCTCCAAACTCACATTAGTACTATATGATTGAAATCCATGATTGAAACTCATGAATGAAATTTCAAACTCAAAATTTTTCTTAAGTCCTTAATCCCCTCTTAAGCACTTAGCCAAAATCATCCTCAAATCAAATCAAATCCTCAAAATTTTTTATAACTCACTTATATTCTCATTTATATTTACATATATAAATAAAATATAAATTCAAATCAATTAAATCTAAATCCAATAAACAAATCCAAAACTCCAAAATTTCTTAAATCCATAATTTCCCTCTTAAGGACTTATCCTAAATCAAATCTAAATTAATTCAAACTCATGAGATTTTCTCATAACTAATTTATATTCTCATTTATATTCACATATATAAATGAAATATAAATTCAAATCAATCAAACTAAACTCAAAAATCAAATCCAAAATTCTAAATCTTTTCTAAGTTTCTTAATCCTCTTAAGGACTTAGCCTAGATCATGACCAAATCACTTCAAACTCATGAAATTTTCTCATGACTCATTTATTTTCTCATTTATATTTACATATATAAATGAAATATAAGTTCAAACAATCAAAACCACTTCAAAAAATTAAACTCAAATCGTTCAAAATCAAGCCTAAGTCTTTCAAGTCAAAATCTTGAACTTAGTCAAATCAACTTCAAATCAAGCCAAACTCCTGATTTTCCTTCATGATTCAATCAACCCTACAATGATGAATCCAAATATAAATACAAAATTCAATCACCAAATCAAAACTCAATTCAAAAATCAAACCCTAAATCCATTCATGTCCTTCCTTTGAATATGAAATTATCAAATGAATCAAAACCCATTTGACTTCAAACCACTTACAAATGGATTTATATTTCAATCTTAAGTCCATATACAAATTCAATCAAACTCAAATCAAGCTTTGACCAAGCCATTTGACCCACTTAGGCTCACTTGACCCAAAGTGACCTAAAGCACCCTTATGAGCCAAATTCTAATCCTAACAAAATTGGATCGAATCAAACTCACCTATGCCTTTCATCATTATTAAAAATCATCATGAGATGATCAATCACCCAAATTAGGTCAAATCAAGTCAAACCTAATTGATGACCAAGTCAACACTTAGCCAAAATAAAACCTAACATAACCAAAATCCACCATATCCAAATTGATTGAAACCATTGATCTAAGTTCATTCATGACCAATGTTTGAACTTAACCAAGTCAACATTTAAGCCCAACCTAGCCCAATTGGCTTGTTTACCCAAGTTGACCCAACTTGACATAAAAAGTCAAAATGTGTCAACACTTGATCTAAGACAAATTGATTGAAACCAATGGGTCAAGTTCATTCCAAATCACTTGTTGAACTTGACCAAAGCCTCAATTGGCCAACTAGACCTAACTTGCATTGACCTTGAACTGACCTAAAAGGTCATGTTGAGCCAAATTCAAACTTAATCAAAATTGATTGGAAACAAAGATACCAATCCACGACTAACCAAACCTAAACCTACCCTTGACCTAGCTCAAATAGGTCAAATGGGTCAAATTGGTCAACTTGACCCATTTGACTTAAATGAAGTCATATGAACCAAATTCAAACCTAAACCAAATTGAATCAAACCAAAGCAACCAAAACATTTCAAATGGTCATATGAACTTGACCCAACCCTTGGTTTGACCCAATTTGACCAATTGGTCAACTTGACCCAAGTTGACTCATTTTGACCTAAATTGGTCAACATGAGCCAAACCATACCAAATGAACTCAAAATCCAATGGAACTTAGCCAAACCTATTTTCTCAACATACCCAACATATCCAAATTCAAAAATTAGCCAAAAGACCATTCTACCCTTAGGCCATAGAACAAATTTTGGTTAAATTCATGTGGAATTTGGTCAAACCCTATTCATATCTACTTGATACTTTCCTAATAGGTCAAGTAAATCCTATGGAGGGTGGTGCACCCAACCCAATGGGTTTGGGTCAGCCCAACTTGACCCAAGGCCAAAACCGAGCACATGGCTCAAATTGGCCACATGGAATCATGCTCCCACTCAATTTGAAGCACACGAGGAGTTACCACTCTGCTCCTTAGCCCAAACTGACCATGTGCAAGCCTATAATAGATCAAACAACCCACTTCCCAAGGTCATTGGATCAAAATGATAAGTGAAGCTTCGACCGTCCGATTACCTAAGGTGAAGATATACTCCCCCTAATCCACTCTAATTCCAACAGAGGCTAATTCAAGGCTCTCCTAGCCCATGGGTATTATGGTCATGCACTCATAAAAAACACTTGAGGCTCTTTTAAAACCTCAAGGGGACCTAGTGATGAGTGGTGCACCCAACCCAATGGGTTTGGGTCAACCCATTTGGCCCATGGACCAAACTCGACCTATAGGCATGAAATTGAAAATTCAAACTCCCCCTAAACCTCAATTAAATGCACATGGGAGTTAGGCTTCCACTCCTCTGGCCAAACCCAATCATGTGCTCACCTCTAACCACTCAAATAACCCACTCTATGATGACAATTGGATCAAAATGGAAAGCATCCGATTGCCATAGGGGGAGATATACTCCCCCTAAATTACTGAAATCACAATTCACTCACACTCGATTGGGACCTAGGAAGCTTTAACAAACATCATAGAGCTCCCTCAAGGTCTTTAGAAGAGATTTGGAATTCATCTTCCTCAATTTTGCACAGTGCAAAACAGGGGAGCTCACCTAAATTCCTAATTTCCTCCACACTTGATCCCACTTAAATTCCTTCTACAGTCATCATCCAAGGACTCAGTTGAGCTTGCCTAAGCATCCAATTGAGTTTTAAAGCCAAGGGAAAGTTCACTTCGATCAAAGCTGAAAGGGGAGCTAAGGGGAGTTGGTCCACCCACTCATCTACTCAACCTCAAGAGCTAGGAACTTCAACAGGGTTTCGTCTCCACTTGACGAAGCTACCTCATCAATCCCGAGGGCAGGTGATCACCTTCGATGAGGTTAGTGAATTTTTGACCACTTAGGCTAAGAGGTGTTGGTCTTTTGTGAAGTAGATTTTCATCTCATAGGATTTTAGCTGTTGGATTGGCCGCTTTGGTCCCTTAGATGGTGTGGGTTGAGTCTTGATTGAATCCATGAAGGATCGGGCTTGGATCTTCCCTTGGATTGTGAACGGCTCACATTCCTCCTCAGGGAAGAACTCAGCCCATCTCAGTCGTCCATCTGTGTGTTTTTAGATGGACGATTGAGATTATTTCACACATTTTAGAATTTAATTCCACTTTTAAAACTGCGGGTGTACCCTCTGCCGTTCGATCAAAGATCGGATGGCTAAAGGTAAAAACGTGTGCGCCACCACTGCCTCTTCCAATTTGACAAGTTAAGTAATGGCTCACGGTGCGATGCGTGTAAAGCGTGCTGATCGTCACCACCACGTGTCGCCATGGATGGGATATTAAGTGAGGATTAGTTATTTAACTAATTAATTTCTAATTAATCCCTATTGCTTCTAAAAATCATAACTCCTCATAGAAAAATTAGAAAAATAAAAGGAAAAATGCCTTGGATAGATAATTCCATCTAGAATTTTCTAAAAATATTTTCAATACATTTTGATATTCCTTTTTCTCTGAATTTGGGTTTCTTTGGGAATGGTATTTAGCTAATTACTTTCTAGTTAAGTCACCAATGGATCTCAAATTATTTGGGTTCATTTTAGAGGATGACCTTTACCTCCCCTAATTTTCTTGAGATTTATTGAGGCCTTGATTAGGAAAATTTCTAGGTCACTACCTAATTACCCCTTCATATAATTAAGGATAATTAAGATGTAATTAGTGGATTTTCTCTATTTTTAAGTCGGATTAAGGTTAGATCCAGTGAGTAGGAGTTTTAAAGACTAATTTTAGGGTATTACCCCTAAGCTATTCCACCCCCTTTTTATTTCTTTAATCCCCTTCTTAATTAAGGATTAATCCATTAATTATCCTTTTATGTAATTTTCAAAAATTCTAAAAATCTCTAGAACTTAATCAATCTACCTTGGGTAGATGCTTAGGTGTTTAATAGCCTAAGTCTTATAAAGGAAATTAGATCCCCTTTCATAAGTGTGAAGGGGTGTTTTAAAAGTACTTAAGCTAAAACCCCTTAGCTTAATTAACTTTTAATTATGAGCCAAATTGCATTATGCCTTTTCATTACTAGGTGCATTTCAAATTTACATACCTTGTGGGTTTTATGTCATCTCATTGGCTCATAATTACTTAGTTAATTTTCCTAAGGTGGTGTAGGTAAGGGTTAATTAAGCCATAATGCATACCTTAAACTAATCAATGCTTAAAAATGGATTTAATTTTTTAAAAATTAAACTAAAATACAAAACACATGTGAGAATGGGTTAGGAACAGCAAACTAATCTCACCCTTTTAAAATTAAATCAAACTTCAAACAAATAAAAATCATTTTTTGAAATTCACTTTGATTTATTCTAAGTTTTCTTATTCTTTAAGAATGTCTTTAGGAATTAACTAAAGTGACCTTTTTTACATGATTACATTGCTTTAGATCTTTCCCAACATGTTAAATTGTATGGCATATGATTTATGCATCCATGATTTCATTTTTTCAAAGTTTTAAAAAGAAATTGTTTACTTTATGTCAAATGTGCATGTGTTGGCTAAAGTAAAATATGAGTGGCTATTATCACTACTAAATCCAAATTATTTTCAAAATGTATAAATAAAATGTCAACTATAAAAGTGTGATATTAATATATTAATTATTAGCTTGCATGTGATGAGTTATAAAGTCATGTTTAGTGTAAGCCTTTCCTTTCTTTTTTATGTTAGCATAGTTCTGAATATGGGTTAGTAAGATGTAGGGTTCATTTGGAAAGAACCCAACACTTACTTAATTCCAAACCCTATTCATCTCTATGCTCTCACTTAAGAAGGAGTGCTTACACTTGCATGAATAAATTGTATAAACAAAAATGAAACCATTAAGCAAACTTTTGCATGTTCCTTTTTTCATTTCATTTCCTTTATATGTATGTTAGTACTTAAGGAAAGTGGTATATTAGTCTGGACAACCCCGAGGTTGCAAGGCTTTGAGTAGCCCTAAGTAGGTCTTGTACCTTACACATCTGGTTAACAATGGTGTTGTACTCACTTATGCCTTTCTTACTTTCATGCATGTATGTGAAATTTTGGATAAGGAAAACCTTTTCTACTTAAGAAAATTCATGCATCTAAATCTTCTAAATTTTCTTAAAGGGATTACTTAGGATGCATCATAAAGTATGATAATTATCTTCATTTGCATGTATAGATATGCTTAGGGTCCATCCATATGCATGTTATATTTGTTGGAAAAGAATTGAAGTAATGTATGTTATGTGAATTTTGATTCATTTTTCTTAATCTTAAAATGCCTTTCTTTTTGGATAGGTTTGTTTAGAGTCGGTTTAAACTTAGGGTTAATTAAAAGATGTAATTAAAACATTCACCTAAATGAAATTAAAAATGTGAACTTACCTTAGAAATTACTTAAGGATTAGGGAAGGAAAGAGAAGTTCATTCTCTTTTCCTCTCTTTATAACTTAGTAATTAATTGTGCTTTCATTTAAACCAAATTAAAACACCAAATAAAAACAATCCAAAGTCACTAAATAACTCAAATGAAACCTTCCTCTAAGTTAAACATGTCTTTCACACTTAGAATATTCAAACCTAAAGTTCTAAGCTAAGCATACCACAAAAACCTTCAAAGCACACATATTAGCCTAAGTCACCTCCTCTAGCTTTAGGTTAGGTCGGTGCATGGCTTGATGTTATGTTTTATTTTGTGATGAATATTTTAGACTGAATGTTAGGGTGTATGCTCATAGAATGAATGGTAGGACGTGCTTAGTTTAACTATTCTTTTCTATAGGGGGTTGTGCTAAAGGGCGCCATCATAAATAAAAATATAAATGCTTCTTGCTTGTAGGTGCTTATACCCCTTGGCATAATCCATAGGCTAGGTGGACTTAGTCACCCATGTGTGGGGTGATAAGTCCAATATACATGCTTGAGATTTGTGTGGTGTGATTTGACTAACCTTTATTTTGCAGGTGTTAGTTAGATTTATACATTTCCTTTTCATGTAAAAATTTGTATATTTAGGATTATTGGAATGATTTGATATGGTGGTTATGATGAACATTGGTTATAAGATCCTATCTTATGCACCATGTGAAGCCTTGGAGCATCCACATTCAACCATCCAAAGGAAGATCCAAAGAAAGAAAGAAAGAAGAAAAGAAAGAAAGAAGATAGAAGAAAGAAGAATAAAGCTTGAAGACCCCTATAATAATGAATTCCTTTTGCTTAATTGAAATTTCAATTTGTTTGTAATATGGGTTGTATAAGGGTAGAGCTCGGCTACCCACATTTGATATTTTTGGGTTTGTTCGGTGGTGCCCGATCACAAACAACCATTTATTCTTTGTGCTAATTTTATAAATTGATTGATGTTTATTTAACTTGTGCATTAAGTGCATGCTTTTTCCTAGTTTTTTTTTTTGCTTTATGTATGGCCTGGATGTGGATTAGGATCTTTAGGAAAAAAATAAATCTTTTACCCAACTTAAAAATTCAAACTAAAAGTAAAACAACTCATAGTCTTAGCTAAAGCTTAGGATTAAAATCAAGATAAAAGAATTATGAACCCCTTAGATGGATGAGTTCTTTTCTTTATAATATCATGCACAATAGCATCTTATTTCACTCTATATTGGAGGGCTTCCAACTTTACCAGAGAACCCCACTTGACCTTTGAGGGTCATGGTGGAAACTCACCTCCTAAACTTCTTGCTGATTTTGGCCAATAATCTACCTTCTCATGCATTAGTCATAAAAATCTTATTAGCCTGAGTCAAATTGATTGTCAAAAATAATAATAATATGATATTTGAAATGCATTAGATTTAGGTCATTTGAAGCATGTCCCTTTACATGATCTAGTCTCTTTAGAGAGTGAGTTTAAGGACTTAGTCTTTTTCTAAATAAAAATAGCCTAGCTATCTTGCATAAGCATAAAGACTTGCCTACATGTATTTAAAATCATAGGTGGAGTTAGTTGGCAGCCACCCCTAGGTGATTGTAAGTCCAATCTGTCGGGTGGTTTGTCCTCTCTTGTGGAGGAAAACCAATTACCCACTTTTTGCCTTAGATTTAGGTTATGCTTCTGGCCCTAGTCGAAGCTCCCTAGATTTAGGTCTGAGGCTGCTTCTCCCCTTTGTGGGCTATAAGCATAATTCCTCACCTCTTAGAAATTTTCTTAATATTGTGTTAAGGAATCTTAAGTCCTAAAATTCTAATGAAAAATACAACTCAAATAAATTAAATCAATTTCTAAAATGTAAAGCCCAATTTTAGGAATGTTTGAGATGCTCGTTAGATTTCCTAGCATCATGAGCATCTCGTACTTATTCCCATTTTGGCTTCGATAATAACTCCCTCTTTTGATCAATCCTATTTGATCTTCAAAATATAAATCAATTGATTGATAGTCCTTCCTATTGAAATCTTCAGAGACAACGATCATTTACCTTAATCGAGAGCTTTCTTAAAGGATCCTGTCCTCTAGGATGTAATTAACTATGGGAGTTTGCCCCTGTAGGGAACTTAACAAACACGGTTTAAAATAAACCCTGCTTTACTTTTCTATATAAAGTAGGAGAAGAATCTCTAGTACATATGCAGACCCATCATCCTTAGGAGTCCATATCGAGGTGATTGGTTCCATTAAAGGGTAGTGACTTCTGTCTTTTGAGATAGTACAATATACCTTGATGACGTATCTGATCACTTGAATAAGTACATCTACGGATCTGCATGGCATCTTACTAAGATGAATTTTTATAAGGTCTCTTCTTTCTTTTCTCCACAGATTTGAAAGGTGACTCCTTGTAAGAGATTTATTCACCACAATGCTAAATATATATGTCATATAGTTTCATGCATCCATACTTTTCAAAAATAAAATTTAAAAATGAAAATATTTCCTTTATGTCAAATTGCATGTGTTGGCTAAAGTAAGCATATGAGTGGCTATTATCACTATTAAATTCAAATTATTTTTAAAAATATATGCATCAATTATCAAAATTGAAAGTGTGTTACTTATATCTTATTTATATGTTTTCATGTGAGTAAAATATAAGGATGTGCTTAGTGTAAGTTTTCCTTCTCTTCTCTTTTAGTATAGCTCTAAATAGGATTTGGCAAGGTGTAGGGTTCATTTGAAAAGAACCTTACACTTGCCTAATTCCATATCCTATTCATTCCTATACTATCACTTAAGAAGGATACCTATGCTTGTACATATAAATTGCATAAACAAAAATAAATCAACCAACACATTTTTTTGCATTCTTTCTTTTTCATTCATTTCTTTTGTACCCATGCTTGTATTTAAGGAAGGCAGTATATTAGTTTGGAAAACCCAAGGTTGCGGATTTAAGTAGCCCTAAGTAGATCTTGTACCTTACACCTCCGGTTAATAATGGCATCATACTCACTTATGCCTTTCATACATTCATATGTGCATGTGAAAATCGGATAAGAAACCCCTTTTTCTACTTGAATGCATCATAAGCATTCAAATTTTCTTAAATGAACTACTTAGCATGCATCATAAACTAAGCTAAACATTCTAAATTATATGTATAGATATGATTAAGACTCATTCATATGCATGTTATACATGTTGGGGAGAAGTGAAGTGATGTATGTTTTGTGAATTTAGTTCATTTTACTTAATCTTAAAATGCTTTTCTTTTAAATAGGTTTGTTTAGAGTTTATCTAAACTTAGGATTAATTAAAACACTTAATTAAAACATTCATTAAATAAAACTAAAATATGAATCCACTTTAGGAATTACTTAGGTTAGGGAAGGAAATAGAGGTTCTCTTCTCTTTCCCTCTCTTTATAACTTAGTAATTGATTATAGGATTCACTTAAACCCAATCAAAATATAAAATAAAATCAACCCAAAATAATTAAATCACTTAAATGAAACTCTCTCTAAGTTGAAAATCCTTCACACTTAGAAAATTCTAACTTAAATCCATAGCTAATCATACCACATAAACCTCTAAAGCACACACATTAGGCTAAGTCACTACTTCTATCTTTAGGTTAAGGTGATGCATGGTTTGATGCTTCGCTTTATATGATATATATTTTTTGTCGGATGTTAGGATGTATGTGCATAGAATGAATGGTAGGATGATCTTAGTGTTACCATTATCTTCTGCAGGGAATTGTGCTTAAGGGGTGCTGTAATAAATGAAAATATAAATGCTTTTGTTGTGTAGGTGCTTATACCGCTAAGCATAATCTAATAGGCCAGGTGGACTTAGTCACCCATGTGTGGGGTGATAAGTCTAATACACATGCTTGGGATTTGGTGGTTTGTTTAGTTAACCTTTGTTTTGTAGGTGTTAGTTAGATTTACTTTTCCTTTTCAAGTAATTTTTATAATTAGGATTTTGGAATGATTATTATGGGGATTAGGATGAACATTGGTCATAAGATTTCATCTTATTCACCATGTGAAGCCTTTGGAGCATCCACCTTTCAACCATCCAAAAGAAGGAATCAAAGAAGAAAGAAGAAAAGAAGAATGAAGAAATGAAGTTTGAAGACCCCATAATAATGAGTTTCTTGCTTAATTATATGTAATTCATTTGTAATCTGGGTTGTATAAGGGTAGAGCTTGGCTACTCAATTTATTTTTTGGTTTGTGCAATGGCACTCGACCACAATGGCCTCTTATTCTTTTACGATTAGCTTTATAAATTGATTGATGATTTGTTTAGCTTGTGCATTAAGTGGCATCCTTTTCCTAGTTTCTTCCTTACTTTATTTATGGCATGGATGTGGATTAGACTCTTAGAAAAAAAATAAATCTTCTACCAAATCTAACAATTCAAAACTAAAAATAAAGAACTCATAACCTCGCCTAAAGCTTAGGTTTAAAATCAAGATAAAAGAATTAACAACCCCTTAGCTGGATGAGTACTTCTTTTATGACATCATGCACAAATGTATATTATTTTCACTCTTGATTGGTAGGCTTCCACCTTTGCCAGAGAAATTTGGCTTGACCTTTGAGAGCTATGGTGGAAACGCACCTCCTCCCTTCTCATTGATTTTGGCCAATAATCTCATTTCTCATGCATTAGGCATATGAATCCTATTAGCCTGAGTCAAAATGATTATCCAAAAATAAAGATAAGATGAAATCTGAATTGCATTAGATTTAGGTCATTTGAAACATACCCTTATATGATCTAGTCTCTTTAGAGAGTGAGTTTAAGGACTTAGTCTCTTTCTAAATAAATAAGAACATACCTATCTTGCATAAAGTATATGACTTGCCTGCTTGAATTTAAAATCGTAGGATGAGTTAGTTGGCGGCCACCATGAGGCGGTTGTAAGTCCAAACTATCAGGTTATCCTCTCTTGTAGAGACAATCCAAATGCCCATTTTTGCCTTAGATTTATGTTGTGCTTTCGGCTCTCACCAAAGCTCCTCGTATTTATGTTCTAAGATTACTTCTCCCTTTCATGGTCCATAAGCATAAAACCTCACCTCTTAGGCATTCCCATAATCTTGTATTATGGAATTATAAGCCCTAAATTTCTAATGAAAAACTCAACTCAAATAAATTAAATCAATTTCAAAAATGTAAAGCCCAACAATAGGATAGTTTGAGATGCTCGCTAGGTTTCTTAGCATCATGGGCATCTCTTACTTATCTTCTTTTGGCTTCGATAATAACTCCCTATCTTTGATCAATCCCATTTGATTTTCTAAAATAAACTAATTGATTGATAGTTCTACCTATTGAAATCTTTGAAGACAACGATCATTTACCTTAATCGAGAATATTCGTAAGGGATCTCATTCCTTAGGATGTAATTAACTATGGGGGTGTGCCCCTGTAGGGAACTTAACGAACCCATTTTAAAATAAACCTTACTTTACTATTCCATATAAAGTAGGGGAAGAATCTTTGGGACATATGCAGACCCATTGTCCTTAGGAGTCCTTGTTGAGGTGATTAGGTCCATTTTAGCATGGTGACTTCTATGTTTTGAGATAGTACACCTCTCCTCAATGTCTTACCCGATCACCCTCAATAAGAACATTTGAGGATCTACATGGTGTCTCAACTAAAAGGCATTTTTTTATATATTTCTATTTTCATTTATCCTCTTTTCCAAAAGGAGAGGGATAGATGAAGGTAGGAATGTATAGAATATTTTCACCAATTTTTTGGCAACTCCGCTGGGGATGGTTCCTCTCTCCATCTTTGGTTCTTAAGTTGTACTAGCTATCTTTCCAGGTTCTTAAGTTGACCTCACCTCATGGTCTTAAAACCCCATTGGGTTCTCTAATGGGTAAAAATAAAAGATCAAAATAAAAAGAAAATATTTAAAGACTTCCTCCTTATCATTCTTATGATAAGGAAAGGTTCATTCTAAATAATAAAGATAAAAATAATTATTTTATAAAAGTCTTCCTTTTCAAAAAGCACTCTTTCAAAAATGCACATAATAAAATATTTGCCACAAAATTTTCAAAAATCACCATCATTTAACAATTCTCATAATTATTATATGTAGGAATCTTCAAAAATAAAACTAACAATATTTTCCAAAAGCACAATTGAACATCTTCTTTCAATTCATTTTGATGAAGATTTCATTTTCAAAATAAAATGAACAATCATCTTTCCAAAAGTCAAAATAAAAATTATAAATAAGATCTTCAAAAAGCTCACATGAACCTTTCCATTCAATACACCCACAACTATTGAATGGAAGCTTCATTGTCAAACAAAATCAAGTTTTTTTCAAAAGAACATATGAGCATCTTCATTTAATATACTCAAATTTATTGAATGAAGATTTCATTCCCAAATAAAAATAATATCATTTGAAAATCCCACTTAAACATATCCCATATATGATTAAGTTGGAATTCCCTCTTTCAAAAAGCAATAATCACACACAAAATAAAATTTTTACATTTGCAAAAATAAAATTGACTTCCATTCCTACATACCCAAATGTGTTGAATGGAAGCCTTCTTTTCAAAAATCAAGACTTAACAATCATATGTTCAAATTTTCAAACACATTTGGAATTTCATTTAACATACTCAAATTTGCTAAGTGAAGTCTCCAAATTTAAAATCAAAAATTTTCAAACACATTTGGAACTTCATTTACAATACTCAAATTTGCTAAGTGAAGTCTCCAAATTCAAAATAAAAAATTTTCAAACACATTTGGAACTTCATTTAGCATACTCAAATTTGCTAGTTGAAGTCTCCGAATTCAAAATCAAAAAATTTCAAACACATTTGGAACTTCATTTAGCATACTAAAATTTGCTAAGTGAAGTCTCCATATTCAAAATAAAAAAATAATAATAATTCAAACACATTTGGGACTTCATTTAGCATACTTAAATTTGCTAAGTGAAGTATCCAAATTCAAAATCAAAAATTTTCAAACACATTTAGAACTTCATTTAGCATACTTAAATTTGCTAAGTGAAGTTTCCAAATTCAAAACCAAAAAAAATTCAAAACACATTTGAAACTTCATCTAGCATACTCAAATTTGCTAAGTGAAGTTTCCAAATTCAAAACAAAATTTTTAAAACACATTTCGAACTTTATTTAGCATACTCAAATTTGCTAAATGAAGTCTCAAAATTCAAAACCAAAAAATTTTCAAGTAGTTTTGGAACTTCATTCTTTAGCATACCAAATTTGCTAAAGAGAAGTTTCTATTTTCAAAACCAATTCAAAACACAAAAAATTTTGAACACATCTTTTTGAATTTCATTTAGCATACTCAAATTTGCTAAGTAAAATTTCCATTTCACAAAAATTAAGTGGAATGTCATCTTTAGCATACCATATTTGCTAAAGTAAAGTCTCCACTTTCAATCAAAAAAGCAAATCAAAACAAAAAAGAAACACATTAGGATTTCCTTAGCATACCCAAATTTGCTAAGGATCCTACTTTTGCAAAAATAAAAATATCCAAAACAAATGAAACACTTAGGATCTTCTTAGCATACTATAATTTGCTAAGATCCTATTTTCAAAAATCAAACAAAACACACTTGGGTTCTTCACTTAGCATACCTAAATTTGCTAAGTGGGAATTCCAATTTTCAAAATTGGACAATAATTCATATAAAAGATACAATTATTTTCAAATACATCACTTAGCATACCCAAATTTACTAAGTAAGTAAAAATACTAAATCAAAAACAAAATAAATTGACCCTTACTTTAACATACCCAAATTTGTTAAAGGAAAGGGTCCTCAAATCAAAACCTAAATGCAAACAAACATGAACCTATGGAAGCATCCTTCTAAAAATATTTGAATGCATCTTTCAACATACCTAAATTTGTTGAATTGGATTCATATTCAAAAATTCTCTTTCCAATCAAATCTTTAAATATTCTCAAATCCATTTGAACCCCACTTAACATTTCCAAGATGTTGGATGTGAGTTCAAATTCTAAATTTAAATTCAAAAATTAATAAAAATAGAAATCTAATCCAAGATCGTTTCCTATATTGTAGATTCTCAGCATTAGTACAGCTACATTTCACTCTTTCAATTTTTGCAGTTGATCTGAAATGGCAGGCTCACAGAAGTTTGTATTCACATTCCTTCATGACATGGATTTGGCCTTGGACCAGACTAATCTCCCCAGATTGGATCATACCCACTTTATCCATTTTGGTAGGGGATTTGAGGGAGTGAGGATCACATGTGAGGGCACTCCCCTCACAACTGTCAGTAGGATTGCAGTGGTTGGGCAGAAGCCAATCATCCAGATCGATTTAACTTTAGATTCTGACATCTCCTCATTGAAGAGGAAAGTAGTAATAGTCCCACCAGCTTTAGCAGTGACAGTACAAGCACCAGCCCAAGTTTCAGTGCTTCCTATGGTTTCTCGTGCTGCCTAAGTAAGGGCTAGCACCCTCTCATTAGTACCCTCTAAGGGTAAGGCTCCCTTAATCTCAAGGATTGCCTTCCCTACTTTTGAGTATGGGTCTAGCTCTCACTCCTATCATCCTACTAGAACACAATGAAGGAACAAAAACTACATGATCAAGTGGTATCATACCAGGATTGCTAAGGAGATGGAGGCGCCCATTCATTGTGAGGAGTTTCCTGACTTCACCACAGTTAACAAACTAGTTTCATCCTCTCTCTGGGTCAGATTGAGATAATTCTAGGAGGATACGCACCTCACATACACCAGTGGTTTAGCATTAGCCCTCGATTACTGAGCGAGGTCATTCTCTGGCCTCAGATTAATCTTACACCAGGTTGGCGAAGCTTACAGATGTTCAGAGTTCGGAGCTCAATTTGAACTGAGATCTATCATCCCCCATAGTATGGGGAAACATATTCAATAGGAGAGGGCTAGAGAGGCCCATACATTTGCTCATATTATCGATAGGGAGAGGTGGAGGTTTAGTAGCCAGTCGGTAGCTTCTGAACTCATCTATTTTCCAGCTCGACGTGCTACCCATGCCTACCATACAGATATCATCCTACTTACTGGGATCAGTCATCACAGGAGGATGGCTTTTGTTCATAGAGAGTCGGCGGTGTCTCCACCACATTGCTTTACACCCCCCATCGCCATCACCTGCTTCATAGCATCTCGGTTTCATCAAGGCCATGAAGGCCATGTCAGGAGAAGCATACCGGTGGTGATTCACGAAGGATCTACTATCTACACCTACTATGGAGAGGTTGAGCTCTCTTACTGACCTTCACGCCCAGTGTGGTGGTGGAGGAGTGGCGACCAAGCATAGTGGTTGTCCTTCACCAACTCCCACCCAGATAGAGTAATACGTAACAGAGTAGATGATAGCCATACTGATGATAGTGAAACATCTTAGGAATGTCACCCTTTCATAGTGATAGTTAGAGTGTGTCTCTAGTGAGTACAATCCTCATAGGATTGACTCTCCTAAAGTGAGGTCCTGCTCTCATTACATGACAAAGGATCACACCGAAGATATTTATACCTCGATTGATCATTCTTTTGAGATGATTATTTCAGAAAAGAAGGAAATTATAGGGTATGATTGGTCAGATGAGGAGAAGGTTAGTTTTGATCCCAACGAAGATGATCTATTGAAAGACTCAGCCTGGGTTTGTATGGTAGATACCAGAGGATCTCTTCTTAGGGAGCAGCAGGCCATGGATGGTGATGAGGTTGATCATGAAGACACAGCCCAATCAGCCCAACACCTTCGATGTTAGTTGAAACAAAAAGATGAGCATATAGATAGGATGGTGAGGCAGATTGAGGACTTGTTAGCATCAATTTTAGAACTTTAGAAACAAGCCCCAACTGTTCATCCTACTACAGCCAAAATTAGCCAGCCAGAGTTAGTGCATGTCTTGGACCCAGCCAAGACCTTACCCTCCATTGAGAGCATAACATTATAGGGAAGGTAGTGGAAAGTACCTCCATACAAGAAAAAGACATGATCCATGGTTGTAACAAGTGAAGAAAGCATTGGCTCAAGCCCGGGGAGGATCATCCGTTCCAAAGGGTAGACCCTACCTGGAGAATTTGATGCAATCCAATATCCCAAGGGTTTCATTCCACCTTTCTTCAAGAGCTTTGATGGTAGTGGAAACCCAAGGCATCATATAGCACACTTCAGGGCCAATTTTTGTAACACCGGTGGCAACGATTCTTTGCTATTCTGGCTCTTTGTTAGTAGCCTAGCAAGGATTACTTACAATTGATATGTTGAACTGCCTAACAGTTTAGGAAAGATATTTACTAAGTTGGAGCAACTCTTTATTAAGAGATTTCTGTGGAGCTTAGCAAAGGGTTACTGTAGGTGATCTCGTTGTAGCACATCAAACCCAGGTGAGTCCCTTGTTGATTATATTCTCCGATGGCATAACTTCAGTATGAAATGTGAGCCGCAGCTATCTAAACAACATGCCATTGAGATTATTCTAAAGAATATCCATGGCCTGGTTGCCTTCATGCTTAAGGGCTTCACAATCAAAAAATTTGAGAAGCTAATCAACAAGGTGGCTAGTCTACAAGGAGAGGCCAAATAGTTTTCAAGATCTTGCCAAGGCAAAGCAAGGCATGAGAAGTGCTGAGCAAGGATAGTAGTAGATAAAAAGCGAAGCTAGAGATCTTTGAGAGACACGACCTCAAGAGCCTCTTCCACCTCCTTTTACCACCCAGGTGACGGCCTCCACAACAACTTCCATCCCAAGACCACCTCCTCAGCCATAACTCCAGCAACAACAACATGCATACCCACCGTGAGGTAGAAATGGTCCACCAACTCTTTTAGATAAGCTTAACAAACCTTATTCATTTAAGAGGGAGGTAATCAAGAAGATCTTTAAGAATCTCTTAAAGAAACTTGATTTTCAGCTACCCGAGCCTAGAAGAACGGAAGAAGTAGGAAAAATTCATGATTTTAACTTTTGCCCCTACCACCATATGCTAGGCTATATTTTGAAGGATTGCTTCACATTCAAGGATTGGCTTGAACATAGCTTCAAGATTGGTGCTGTAGTTATCCCAAAGGAATACCTTATGGAACAACCATCCAGTTCCATTAGGGTAATCCTTGGGGATACATGTGATCCTTCTAAAACCAAAGAAGGTTGGGCTATTTATTTATCTAAAACCTCTAAGAAGATCATCCAAAAGATCAAAAAATTGCCTGAGTCAGCTCAAACCTCCAACATCAAGGTTTGCCAACTCGAGGAGAGGGGAGCTCAACAAAGTGAGCAAAGAACATGTGTCACCGAGATAACCCAGAGCAACCACGACCGAAGAGCCTCCCTCACTATATCAGCCTGACTTCCTCCACTTTTTCTTCTTCTACTGCTACTAGAACTCTTGTATCGATAAATAAGGGCATCAAATTCCTTACCCCACTCACTTTACTTGATTTCTACTTTGTACCTCCAAACAAATCTGAGAAATTGAAGAATAAAGCTAGTTTGAATTATATCCATGTCACTTTTGATGGGTTATCTTCTTTTATTCCTAATGATAACTCTTCAAGTCAAAATAACTATAATAATTCTCATTTTTCTCTTTCTGATTCAGAGTTGGACTTTATTACTCTGAATATTATGGGTTCACCTCTTGAGATAGACTTGGAATCATCCATTCCCATAGGAAGCTATAGGTGAGCCTGATGTGCAGGTAGAACCTTCCATTACCCTGCCCCAAGAGATCACCGAAGTCAACCTCCGTAGTGGCAAGGTTCTACCTCCTAGGGCAGCACCTCGAGATGAGGGAAATAAGTCATTGGTATAGAGGATTGAGAAGCCTTTCCACAGGATGCTCCACCCTTAGATATGCTTGTGGAGGACCAGCCCAAGGTAGACTACAATGTTCTTTCTCATCTAAGAAAGTTGTCCTCTAAACTAAGCATATATAATGCCCTTGTCTTATCCAAAGATATGAGGGAATCACTAATCAAGGCTTTCCTTAATCCTGAGATATGCTTAGCTCAACTGACCACTATAAGTGAGGAGACACATTGCACAAAAGAAGCTCAGGGGATTACCTTTACAGATGAAGACCTTCTTCTGGGGGACTTGGAGCACAACCATCCCCTCTACATCACAGTCGACATGGATAGGTTCAGACTTGCTAGAGTTCTCTTTGATCCAGGTGCATCGATGAACATTATGAGTTTAAAGATTCTTGCCTATTTGAGGATTGACATCTCTACACTCCAAGGAGATCAGATGATGTTGAGAAATTTCAATGAACAAGGTGAGCGGGCTTTAGGTTCCATAATGTTACCTTTTAGAGATAGGTGACTCGAAGACAGAAACTAAGTTTTATATCATTGATTTGAATACTTCATTCACTTCTTTGCTCGATAGGCCTTGGATATATCAGAATAAGATAATTCTATCCTCCCTCCATTAGTGCATCAAGTTCTGAAAAGATGGGATTGAATACCGTGTTAACGAAGATGAAAAGCCATTTTCAGTTAGAGAGGTTGAGATTTATGAGCATGTGACCTACTATCTTCCTCAAAACACCCTTTCTCATAAACTTGGATAAAATTCAAACTCAAAATCAAAAGAAAAAGAAAATGAAGAAAACTAAAAGACAAAAGAAAGAGAAAAGAAAAATGGAAGTCCAAGTGAACAAGAAAAGGGAATTGAAGAAGAAATAGATCCACATATTACATTCTACCCATAGTTCATTCCATCATATGGATATGTGGGTAGAATGGCTCAACCTCCACCAGGCAGAGACAGAGGTAGAAACCGAGGTAGTTCCAGAGGTGGAAGACCCCCTGGTTGGCCATCAGCCAAGAGGAGTACCCCTACTATTATTCACATAGACTTGGAATATAGCTCGAAGGATGAGTCTAATGTGATTAGTATACCAACAACCCTCTCGGGTTTCATTGGAGGTGAGTTTTGATCCAGACAGAGATGAAGACCAGGCCTCCAGACAAAGCAAAGTATTCAAATCAGGTTTATGTGAAACTATTAGGCAGCAGTTGGGAACCTTAGCTCTAACCTCACTTACATCTCAGAAAGTTAAAGGTTTAGTAGTTAAGGAAGCCCTTGAGTCTTCTAGTGATATGAAGCCAAAGAGATTTTTTTTGGGATCATCATCCTCAAGTCCTGAAGTTGATGTAGAACTTGAGGAGGATATATTTAAAGAATTAATGAAATTATCATTTGAATTTTACTCGCCTTGTGTTCATAATCTTATACAAAAAGTTTTAGTTCCTCATACATGGTCCAGGCACATGTTAGAGTACTTTGAAAAGCTATGGAATAATAGGGAAGCAAAGAGCAGACTAGAATTTAGCAATTGGGTCCAAATGATCGATGATGATTACGCTAGTTGTTACCAATTATTTATAATCTGATAGGTTCTTTTCACACAATACCAACTCTTATGAGAATGTGTGTTTAGAAACTTTGGATGATTCAGATGATCTTTAAATTAAAGAGGCACTGCCAAAATTTGAAGAGGAGATACATTCAACAATAGACAAGCTTAACGAAATCAACCTCAGGACTGAAGAAAATTCATGCCTATGTACATCAGTTCATTATTGAATGAAGAAGAAACCAATGAGTTAGTTAAGCTATTGACTGAGTTTAAAGACTGCTTCACATGGAGTTATGAAGAGATGCTCGGATTATCTCTTGATGTAGAAGTCCACTAGCTAGCAATAGATCCTAATGCTACCCTTCTTAAGAAAGCTCCTAAATGCATGCGATTAGAAATTGAACAATAGGTCTTTTCTGAAGTTAAGAAACTGATCGATGCTGGTTTCATCAGGGAAGAAAAATATCCTACATGGTTAGCCAGTGTCATACAAGTTAAGAAGAATAATGGAAAAATTTGCATATGCATCAATTTTAGGGACTTAAACAAGGCATGCCCTAAACATGAGTTTCCTCTTCCTATACCAGAATTAATGGTGGACATCGCCTCATCTCATGCGATTCTCTTTTCATATGGGTCATTTATAACAAAATCAAGAAAGATGAAAGAAATACTTCGAACTCGATTAGAATCTTCTTATAGGTGACCTTTCGGCCTTAAAAATGTTGGTGCTACATACTAATGGGCCATGACTCAGATCTTCAATGAACTCATCCATCATCAGGTGGAGTGTATGTTGATGATCTAGTAGTCAATAGCAGAGAAAAGGAAGACCACCTCTTTGACTTGAGAGTAGTTTTTGAAGGGTTAAGATAATATAACCTCAAACTGAATCCCCTGAAGTGTGCATTCAGAGTAGCTTTGGGGAAATACCTTGGGTTTGTTGTCTGACACTGGGGAATAGAGATAGATCTTGAAAAGATCAAAGCTATCTTAGAAATGCCTCCTTCTAAGAGTTTAACTCAACTCAGATCCTTCCAAGGATGGCTAGCATATCAAAGACGCTTTATCTCCAACCTATAGGGGAGATGCAATGCATTTTTAGCACTTATCAAAAAGGATGCCAAGTTTAAGTTGGATGATAAGTTTCATCATGCCATTGAAGACATTAAGCAGTATTTAGAGAAGTTGCTAGTTCTAGCAGCCCTTATCCCGGGCAGACCACTCATCCCCTACACTGCTGCTTTGGATGACTCTCTTGGCAATATGTTGGTCCAAGCTAATGATGAAGGGAAGGAGAACACACTTTACTACCTCAACCATCATCTTATTCCTGCTGAAGTGAACTATCCATCTATTGAGAAACATTGCCTAGCTTTGATCTTCGCTTCCCAAAAGCTACGACATTATATGCTTTCTCATAAGGTGAACTTGATCTCCAGAACAAATCCACTATAGTATCTCATGACATGGCCTATGCTATCCAGATGTTTGGCACGATGGTTCATGATCCTCTCATAGTTTGATATCATATTTATACCCCCTCAGTGTGGTAAAAGGATAAGCACTAGTGGATTTCTTAGAAGCACACCACTTCCTACTGATTCTTCGCTTAGTGAAGATCTCCCTGATGAACAAATCATGAACTTAGGGGAGGCCAAAGATGGGAGAGATATATTTGATAACATCTTCTAGAAAAGTCAGGGGGAATAGTTCTCCTAACTCCAGACCACGATGTGATGAGATTCTCATACTATCTTTCTAACCCCTACACCAACAAATGAGTATGAGACTTTGATTTGCGGAGTTAGCCATCACTATCGTGTCAAGAGCATCAACATCTTTGGGGATTCTTTGATCATTCACCGGGGTCAAGGTTCTCAAACCCAAGCCGCTTACTATGACTATAACATAAAGTCAAGGCCCAAATTCTAAAGTCATCATCTACAAGGTTCCTAAAGAAGAATGCAGATGCCTTTGCTAAACTAAAAGAATTAGCATGTAAGATGAGTCCATTTCAATGGGTCCAAAATAGACAAGTCCTATCCCTTATTGATGTTGAACTCATCGAGACTTTCTCTTGAAGGGGAGATTGTCCAAAATAAGAAAAGGAACCTTCATAGATTAGAAACACCAAGAATCTGTCCCATGCTTGTTGATGGGTACACAGTCTTATCAAATGTGGGCATTATAAATAGCAGAATCCCAAGATGAAGATCATATACGAGGATTACTGGGATGATACATAAGAGATGTCATGCTGCATGGTCCTCCAACCAACACCCCTACCTTGGCCTCATGGTCATTTGAGTGTTGGGGTACTGACATTGTGGGTCTGATCGATCCTCCTTCCAAGGGTCACCGATTCATTTTAGCTGCCATCGACCACTTTTTCAAGTGGTCGGAGGCATCCCACTCAGTGAGGTTATAGCTCAGCATGTGCTTCTATTTTTTAGGAACCATATCGTATATAAGTTTGGGGTGCCTTGATGAATTATATCTAATAATGGTACTTCATTCAAAAGCACGAAGATCAACAACTTCACCAAAAGACATGACATAGATTGGAGATACTCCACCATCTACTATCCTAGAGGAAATGGCTTAGTAGAATCCTTCAACAAAACTCTCATCCAGATTTTAAAGAAGACACTTGATGACAATAAATGACAGTGGCATGAGCAGTTGGTTGAAGCCTTGTGGGCCTACCGCACCACATACCGAACTCCAACTCAGTCTACTCCTTTTTTTCTTAATGTATGGGTCTGAAGCCATTCTACCTTTAGAAGTTCAACTCTCATCACTAAGGATAGCATTAGGTAGCAAGATCACTTCAGAGCAGAATAAAAAGTTGCAGTTAGAAGAGCTCCAAAGTTTGGAGGAGGATCTCCTATGGGCATGCCAAAATCTCAAGTTTTACAAGGCCAAAATGATTCAAGCTCACAACAAGTTGGTTCGCCCTAGGTCTTTCCAAGTAGGAGAACTTGTGTTAGCCCTAAGGAGACTAATTATTGCCCATCAAAAGATGAGAGGCAAGTTTGAACCCACTTGGGAAGTCCCCTATGCTATAGAGAAGGCCTACCAAGGAGGATCATATCAGCTCATTAATTGTAAAGGGGAACACTCGATCCTTCCAATTAATGGGCTCTACCTAAAGAAATATTACCCATAAAATAAGTCATGTTTGAAAATAATTTTATCAAATCAACAAAAATCTGATTCCATTTATCAAATCTTCTCTTCTTTCGAAGCGTTGTTTGCTTATCTTGCGAATCCATTGTGATGTGTTTAGGGTAAGTATAAGAGTGCCCTAGTGGTATCCTATCCCTCTATCAGGACACAAACATAATCTCGCAATGCTATTAGAATAGGTGTAAGAGAACCCAAGAGGCATCCTATTTTGATTAGCACAACTAAGTTAGGTGTAAGAGAATCATCCAAACAAATGACCACTAGGGTGACATACTAGTAAGGTAGCATGTAGACCCAACCTAGAGTAGCTAATGAGTGAGTGCCACAGGGGGCTTGCTCCCACATCAAAATAGCTCTAGATAAAATATTTGTGTTTATTTTGGTGCATGTGTTAAAAAAATAGGATGCATTTGGGGGACTCTTACACCTACCTAAAACATGCTTGGGGATTTGATGAAGTGGTACCATGGATGGTAAACAGGAATCCCACCAAGAAAGGATGCCGTTCATGTTGACTTTGCTGAAGAAGATGTGAGTCCCCATACTTTTTTTCTTGAACTAGTCAGCATGCACTAACTAGGTCAAGCATATTTAAGGTTCAGGATAAGCCCCCCCAGAGGATCCTTTTCTCTTGACTATGTTTGACTCGATGTAAGTCCCCCAATGGTATTCACTCAAGTTAGGTCGGCACCGCCGAAGATAGACTATCCCAAAGAATCATTTCATTATAGGAGGATGTGAGTCAGCTTTCTTCCAGGCGATTGTTGCAAATTGATGAGCACCTTAGGTTGGTTGATGCCATGCGATAGTGATTCACCTCGATACACCACTCTTGGAAAATATAGTGAGTCCCCTTGAACACCATTTGATATATGACAGCTATGTCATCTTCTCCGTGGTGTTGGATTAAGCCCTTTAGGCCCCATCCTCTTGGCACTCTATTTGGATCACGTCCTGACCCCATCTAGACTACTCCTGGTTACTTTTGGATCAGCCTTCCTTTCCTAGCCATCGTTATGGTTGGAGAGTTTGTTCAGCAGATGCATAGATTCTCCTTTAGTTCAATAAATCTGATATAGGTCTAGGCTAATATAAGCTCTTTCTTAGTTTGATCCCTCACAAACCAACATGGTCCACAATAAACAAACAAAACTAAACATACAAAATTAATTCAAGGATTAGAATTTTTCCAAGGAGCATCCTATCTTTAGGGCGGTCGAGAACTCATAGATTTCCACTAATTGAGTTGAGATAAATCCCGTCGACACTCACTCGTAGCCACCTAGTCGGGTTCAATCTATTTTGTTACAAGCAGGTTATCCCGGCAATCATTTTATTCTGGAAGATGTAAGACTATGACACATTCTTTCTATCATGATTGTCGCAAACTGGCGGGTAGCCTTAGGTCAGATTTGATTTGTTGCCCAAAGCAACCGATCACCCCAGTGGTCTTTTCTAGTGGAAGATGTGAGTCTCCGAGCTTTTTCCCTTGAATTGATCATTACAAACTGAAAGGCACTCCTTTTGTCGGATAGTTCTCCCATTGGCAAGAAAGCTACTCCCTTTGGTTTAGTAAATCTGAGATAACTCTAGGCTGATATATGCTCCTTCTCAGTGTGATCATAAACCAACATAATCCATCAAAATAAATCTAAAAGTAAAATTAATCTTTGTCTATCTTTTAGTTAATCTAAGTCCCAACAGATTCACTCAATAATCGCCTCTAGGTTCAATCTGTTTGCCAATAGATTACCCCAACAACGGTCCCTACTTTTAGAGGATGTAAGTCTACTACATTTCCTAGATGATGCATCTAAAGGCATCCCTTTAGTCCAGTCTACTATGAGTTTAGTAGAGTACCCCTTTGGATTGATAAATCTGAGTTAGGACTTGGCCTCCATGGCTCCTACTCAGTGCAGTCCATCGCAAACCAACAGGGTCCATCTCAAAACCCAATTCTAAAAAATGAAATAAATTCAACCCTCTTCCCCAGTGAGACTCAAATCAAATCGAACCTCTCATCCCCTTGCGGATGACTAGAACCTACTTCCCTAGTGGAAGGTTCACACTCTATCCCTAGTGGATTCCTCCTTCCCTCTCTGTTTTTTAAGCGTGAGCCATTACATTTCCTTATTCCACCTTGGGTTGAGGATCATCTACATAGGTGCTTGTGATTGTTGTTGTTGATCATTTCATCACCCTTTTGTCACACAGCCACACCTATTGTTTGACCTCATTTTTTAGAATAAGTTCTCAATCCCTCCATTTTAGACATATGACTCCTCTTAGACTTTATGAGATCCTTAGTCCTAAGACATATCTAGTGATTAGGTGGACACTCAACCTATCCCTAGAGACTTAGGAGAGTTAGCCATAGGAGTAGGTCATGCCTTAGGGGTGTTAGGAAAATTTTCCTACCCTTAGCTTGAACCACTCCTTACCTTCCTTCCTTCAAGTCAAACTCCAAATCAATCTTATTTGATTTTCTCCAAACTCACATCAATAACATATGATTGAAATCCATGATTGAAACCTATGATTGAAACCCATGAATGAAATTTCATACTCCAAATTTTTTCTTAAGTCCTTAATCCCCTCTTAAGGACTTAGTCAAAATCATCCTCAAATCAAATCAAATCCTTGAAATTTTCTCCTAACTCACTTATATTGTCATTTATATTCACATATATAAATGAAATATAAATTCAAACCAATCAAATTTTATCCAAATCTCCAAAATTTCTTAAGTCCTTAATTTCCCTCTTAAGGACTTATCCTAAATCAAATCTAAATTAATTCAAACTCATTAGATTTTATCATAATTCATTTATATTTTCATTTATATTCACATATATAAATGAAATATAAATTCAAATTAATCAAACTAAACTCAAAAATCAAATCCAAAATTCCAAATCTTTTCTAAGTTCCTTAATCCTCTCTTAAGGACTTAGCCTAGATCATGACCAAATCACTTAAAACTCATGAAATTTTCTCATGACTCATTTATATTCTCATTTATATTCACACATATAAATGAAATATAAATTCAAACAATCAGAACCACTTCCAAAAATTAAACTCAAACCCATTCAAAATCCAGCCCAAGCCTTTCAAGTCAAAATCCTGAACTTAGCCAAATCAACTTCAAATCAAGCCAAACTCTTGATTTTTCTTCATGATTCAATCAACCTTACAATCATGAATCCAAATATAAATACAAACTTCAATCACCAAATCAAAACTCAATTAAAAAAATCAAACTCTAAATCCATTCATGTTCTTCCTTTGAATATGAATTTGTCAAATGAATCAAAACCCATTTGACTTCAAACCACTTGCAAATGGATTTATATTTCAATCATAAGTCTATATGCAAATTCAATCAAACTCAAATCAAGCTTTGACCAAGCCATTTGATCCACTTAGGCTCACTTGACCCAAAGTGACCTAAAGCACCCTTATGAGCCAAATTCTAATCCTAACCAAATAGGATCGAATCAAACTCACCTATACCTCTCATCATGATCAACAATCATCATGAGATGATCAATCACCCAAATTGGGTCTAACTAAGTCAAACCTAAGGGTTGACCAAGTCAACACAGCCAAAATGAAACCCAACATAGCCAAAATCCACCATAGGCCAAATTGATTGAAACCATTGATCTAAGTTCATTCATGACCAATGTTTGAACTTGACCAAGTCAACATTTGAGCCTAACCCAGCCCAATTGATCACTTGACCCAAGTTGAACTTGACCTAAAAGTCAAAATGTGTCAAAACTTGATATAAGCCAAATTGATTGAAGTTCATTCCAAATCACTTGTTGAACTTGACCAAAGCCTCAATTGGCCAACTAGACCTAACTAGCCCAATTGATCTTGAACCTAACTTGACTGGGGTCATGTTGAGCCAAATTCAAACCAAAATTGATTTTGAAAAGAACAAATCCACTTCACTTCATATGACTAACCAAACCTAAACCTACCCTTAGTCAAATTGGGTCAAATGGTCAATGAATCAACCATTTGATTCAAATGAATCAAATAACCAAATTAATAGAATCAAACCAAAGCCACCAAAATATTTCAAATGGTCATATGAACTTGACCCAACCCTTGGTTTTAACCAATTTGACCAATTGGTCAACTTGACCCAAGTTGACCTAAATGGGTCAACATGAGCCAAACCATACCAAATGAACTCCAAATCTAATGAAACTTAGCCAAACCTATTTTCTCAACATACCCAACATATCCAAATTCAAAAATTAGCCAAATGACCATTCTATCCCTAGGCCATAGAAAATCAGTCAAGTAAACCCTATGGAGGGTGGTGCACCCAACCCAATGGGTTTGGGTCAGCCCAACTTGACCCAAGGCCAAAATCGAGTACATGGCTCAAAATAGCCACATGGGAATCATGCTCCCACTCAATTTGAAGCACATGGGGAGTTACCACTCCACTCCCTAGCCCAAACCAACCACAGCAAGCATCTAATAGATCAAATAACCCACTGCCTAGATCAATTAGATCAAAACGATAAGTGAAGCTTCGGCAGTCCGATTGCCTAAGGGGGAGATATACTCCCCCTAATACACTCCAATTTTAATAGAGGCTAATTTGATTGAGTAAGGGAGAGTGTTAGGAGCCATTATCAAGAGTTCCTAAGCTTCTTAGAAGGATTTTGAATTGGCCATTCTCAGTTTCCTTTAAGCAAAAATAGGGGAGCTCCAAGGATTTGCCAACTTCCACTACACTCCAATTCAACCAAATTCACTTTGCACACTCCACCAGAGGGTCAAGTCAAGCTTGCCCAAGCCCTTGCCCAAGCTCCAAAGGTAGAGGATGATTCACCTAGATTAAAGCCGCAAGGAAGCTAAGGAGAAGTTGGTCCATAGAGCTATCCACTTAACCTCAAGAGCTAAGACTTTCACTAAAGCTTCATCTCAAAAAGCTCCTCCAAGAGAATCGAGCATCGGTGATCACCTCCGGCGAGGTTAAATATTTTCTGATCACTAAACTCCATGTGTGTTGGTCCTTTATGAAAGAAATGTTAATGGCATGAGATTTCAACTATTAGATGTGCTTGCCATTAGGGTTAGATGGTGTGTGCAAAATTTCATCCCAATTCGAGCTCAATCGAGCTTAGATCAAGGCCTAAAGCATGGATGGTCTCTATGGATCATTGCTTTGGCAGGGATAGATCTCTGGTCATCCATCCATGTTTTGGATGGACGGCTGAGATTAAACTCATGCTTTAGATCTGATTTTATTCTTTCAAAATCACAGAATAAATCCTAGCCGTTGATATTGACGGCGATACCAAGCACATAAAATTACATGCGCCACTGACATTTAAGTAACATTTAGACAATGCGTGCGCGCATTTAGTGGCCGTTGTGGCGTTGTTGGATTAAGGGATTAATTAAGTTTTAAATAATTCTAATTAATCTTCTAAACTTCAAAAATTCATATCATTCTAAAGAAAATCAGAAAAATATGAGGTAAATTTTCACTGAAAGGTAATTCAATCTAGAATATTCTAAAATTGGTTTTAATGGATTTTGAATATTATTTTTCTCTAACTTTAGATTTTATTAGAAATCTTAATTTGTTAATTACTCCCTAATTAATCCACTGATTAATCTCAACCTTCTTGAGTGTATTTTGGGATGACTTCTACCTCCCCTAATTTTCTTGAGATTTATTGGTGATTTAATTGGGGGAATTGCTAATCCATTTCCTAATTATTCCTTAATGTAATTAAGGTTAATTAAGGGTTTTATTAGTGGTTTAATCCATTGTTTAAGTCGATTAAGGTTTGTTTCAATGAATAAGATGTTTAGAGAATAATTTTGGGGCATTTCCCTAAACCCTTTTTTCTCTATTAATCCTCTCTTAATTAAGGGCTAATTCAATAATTACCCTCTTAATTAATTTCTTAAAATTCTAAAACTATTCTGAACTTAATTAATCTACTTTGGGTAGATGTTTAGGTGTTTAATAGCCTAAGTTCAATTAAGAAAATCAAAATTCAACTCATATGTGTGATAGGTGTTATGAAATTACTTAAGTTAAACCCCTTAGCTTAATTAATCATTAATCACGAGACAAATTGCATTAGACCCCTTTCTTCCTAGGTGCATTATTGATTTAAATTCCTTGTGTGATTTATGTCATCTCATTGGCTCATAATTATTTGGTTAACTATGCTAAGGTGGTGTAGGTAAGGGGTAATTAAAATGTTTAATTTATACCTTAACCTAATCAAAATATAAAATGAATCTAATCATCTAAAAATTGAACAAAAATATTAAACAAATGTGGGAATGGGTTAGGAACATCAAACTTATTTCACATTTTTAAAATTAAATCAAATTCAAGTTCAAATAAAAATCACATTAAATAAACTTTGATTTACTCTAAGCCTTATTTATTTCATAAGATTGTCTTTAGGATTTAATTAAAGTGAATGTGTTTACATGCTTACATTGCTTTACTTGTCCCCCAACATGCTAAATATGTATGTCATATAGTTTCATGCATCCATGCTTTCAA